>JANUSC010000052.1:600000-1103047 GCA_025200525.1 Camellia lanceoleosa
GAAGACGAAGAGGGGGCAACGGTGGGCTGGCGATCGGAGGAAGAGGGTGATAGGGAAGGAAAAGGAACTAAGAAGGGGGAAAGGGTGGCGGTGGGATAGGAGGAGGCGGCTCTGACGCCGGCGACCCACCACCTCGCAGATTGCGAGAATACAGATCAAGAGAGAAAGAGAGATCGTCGGCGAAGGTTTGTGGTGATGGGGATTCACCAGAGTTGGAGAGGGCGAGATGAAATGGCGCAGCTGCGCAGAGTGGTGGCTAGGGTTAGGATTTGGATGTTGTGTATTCAATTAAGGTGTGTACTGATATTCTTTTGTGGTTATTTTAGTCATTTTAAGTAAGGTTATTATTGTAATAAAAAATGATTAATTAATGGTATGCCTTGTGATAAAATGTGGTGGGTAAATAAAGGCACCCTAATTGTTAATGTAACGCCCCCAAAATATTACAATAAAACCAATCCTTAAAGCAGAGGAATAATAGAAATAATGTGTTTTCATTCATCAGAGTTCATTTACAAAAGTTAACACATGAGATATACATTTACAAATGTTCATCCTGAATCTATAACATATGTTGCAATGTTAAGAGAATTAAAACTAAACATATAGTCATCTGCCCTATAGGCTTATATCTTTTCAAGTCATTACTTGGTTACACAAAAGTGAGCCTAGCTCAATACAATTTAACCCCTCGGCTATACAATATAACAAAATAAAGAAACTCTTGCTCCCAAAAGTCCCTCCAAGTTATTGCATTGGCGAAGGCATGTTGCCAACACCTGAAAATGGTTTTCCCAAATAGGATGAGCCAAAGCCCAGTATGAACACTCTAACACGATATATGAAATTTAACAAAGATATAAGTACAATGTACATATACAATGCTGGTGACAAAATATCCACATTTTATATAACCTTAAAGCACCAAAATTCATATTTTAATTTATTTTCCTTCAATTCAGTTCAAGTTCATTTATTCGTCTCAATTCATAAGTCCATTTCATTATCTTTTAACAACTCAACTGAGACTACAACTTGGTGATTTTTCCAATTCAATACACTACCACACAACACTTCAAATCTACCATTTTACGAAAATTTCGTCAGCAGGATCGGCATCTATGTATACACATGATTTCAGCACTTTCACCCTGGACACTCCGATCAACTTAATTTCAATGGAGTCCATCTCCTATCTCCTCCCAAACAATGGAGTACATCCCCTTTCTTCTCCCACACAATGGAGTACATCCATTTTCTTCTCCAAAACATCATACATATACAATGTATTTAAAACATAGTCATATTCAATTACAACCAACATTAGATTAGTTTCAATTTACCTAATCCTCATGCATTTTCTACAACAATCATAGCTATCCTCCACCGATAGCCCAATACAGATATTTCTAAACAGATATATAGTCTTCTCAGTAAATAAATTATTCAAATTTCCATAGGTGAGAGACAACACGTGTCCAATTCCACAATTTACATCAACAATCATCCAATTGTACATTATCATTATCAATTTTAGTTATTTGTACAAAATAACAACTTGACCTATTTAGAGAAAAACCCATTTTTTCCATATATCAACCCAAATGTCAAAATTAACCATTTTGCCATCATAGAACCTCATATTTAAACCTCATAATCATTTATTTCACACTTATTTAGAAACCCCGCTTTTTATTTCACATCCAAACCTTTGGTTTGTTCAAAATATTCTCAAATCCCACCATTGTTACACAACGACAAATAACTAAGCTAAAAACCATATGAAAGTGTAGAAAATCTCTACCTCAAAAAGAGAAGACGAGCCAAGTAAGAGTGCAAAAGATGGTTTACCTTATTATTCGGATCAAAATGGAAATCTTGAAATGGTTAACCTTTTTATCAAAGGAATTAGGGTAAAGAAATCACTAAAACTCGGTGAAAATGTAGAGAGAGAGAGAGAGAGAGAGAGAGAGAGAGTGTGTGTGTGTGTGTGTGTGTGTGTGTGTGTGTGTGTGTGTGTTTTAGAGAGAGAGAGTCTCAACTTTAGGTTTTAGAGAGAAAATATCTGAAACAGTAATGTAAAAAGTCATTTTCACGATCTGATATACGCACAGTCCGCTTAAGCGCAAGAGTTGACATTTGAGCATCAGACACAATAAGTTGTTCCGCTCGAGCGCCAAGATACAATGAACAAGACGCTCACCGCTCGAACACAAGAAGTGACGCTCGAGTGTAGAAAATACATATCCAGTAGTTTTGTAGACAAGAAGCCAACACTTGAGCGCAAGAAAGGCTGCTCAAGCGCCCACCCACTCGAGCATAAGAAACGCCGGTTGAGCGTAGAAATCACTCTCCCAGTAGTTTTGCAGACCTACAAAAGTACTAAAAGTTTGCAAAGCCCGCTCGAGCGCAAGAAGTGCCGTTCGAGCAGAGGACCAAAATTTTGGGCAACACAAGGTTTAAAAAGCAAGCGACCAACCTGCCCAAAAGCAACCACAACAACCCAAAAGCAAATTTCAAAGAGACACAAGGAAAGCAAGAGGTAAACAACAATATGAAAGTATTAAACCCGAGTCCGGGATACCACAAGAGTCAGGTCAAAACTAGGAATGCTATAACCTCCCCCCTTAAAGAATTTTGTCCCCGAAATTACAAATCACATTTCAAAACCATGTTTTAAATAAATTTCCACAATGATTACAAATCAATTTTCAATATCATGACCCATCCACCGGTCATTCAATCCCATCACATGATGAGCAAGTCTTAATATACATCTCAACATACATTTCCCTGTAGTTCTAGTCATTTTCAATATATGTTCTATATTTCCAAAACATATTCAATGTTTATGATAAATTCGCATTTCCAAAACTTAAACAACATATACAATGTTCTCATATTTCAAAACATTTACAATGCTTTTACATTTCATTAACATAATCAAAACCTCAATATATGTTCAAACACCAACAAATAAGTCTGGATATTTCTTTCAGACTTCCAATTCATGCTCTCAAGTTGTTTCCTTAACCTCGTGATGTTTCCACAATACCTTAACCAAGGGAATCGTCTTTCCTCGCAAGACTTGGTCCCTTGTATCCAAGACCCTTACCAGTCTCTCCTCGTATGAGGCATCCTCATCTACTTCTAGGTCGGTCCAATCTAACACGTGCGATGGATTTGGCTCATGCTTCTGAAGCATGCTAATATGAAACAGATCATGAACTCCAAAAAGCTGTAGCAAGAAAGCCAAACGGTAAGCAACCTCTTCAATCCGCTCAAGGATTTCAAAAGGCCTAATAAATCAAGGAGACAACTTCCTACTCTTTCCAAATCTCATCAAACGCCGCCTAGGTGATATCTTCAAGAACACATGGTCTCCCACCTCAAAAGACAAGGGCCTCGTTCTACAGTCGGCATAACTTTTCTGACGACTCTGAGCCGTAATCAACCTCTTACAGATAAGTTCCACTTTCTTCATCGTTTCTTGAACCAACTCCAATCCCAACAAAGGTACATCATCCACCTCGATCCAACACACAGGGGATCTACACTGTCGGCTATACAAAGCCTCAAATGGTGCCATACCAATACTCGATTGGAAGCTATTGTTATAGGCAAACTCCACTAAGGGCAAGTGCCTCTCCCATGAACCCTTGAAGTCAAGGACACAACCTCAAAGCATATTCTCAAGAATCTGAATAGTACGCTTGGATTGTCCGTTAGTCTGAGGATGATACGCAGTGCTAAAGGTCAATTTAGTGTCCAAGGCACTCTGCAAGCTCTGCCATAACCAAGCTGTGAAACGAGAATCTCTATCCGAAACAATCGTCACAAGGACCCATTGCAATCTCACTATGTCCCTAATATACAAGTCGACAAGATAAGCTACTAAATCACTCACACGCATAGGTATAAAACGCGTAGACTTGGTTAACCGGTCAACTACCACCCAAATGATATCACTACCCCTTTAAGTCCTCAGAAGACCCATAAAAAAATCCATCGTGACATGCTCCTACTTCAACGCGACTATAGGCAAGGCTTCCAACAAACCCGTTGGCCTCTAGTGCTCGGCCTTCACTTGTTGACAAATAAGGCACTTCGACACAAACACGGTCACATCCTTCTTCATACCTCTCCACCAAAACTGGCAACTCAGGTCATGATACATCTTTGTGCCTCTCGGATATACCGCAAGGCGCGAATGGTGAAATTCTCATAGTACTTCCTCTGGGCAAGACTCCGTCACGAATAAATGATCTTGGTATCTCACACTCTGATCAAGCTACACATTTAAGCCCCTCTCCACTTTCCCACTAGAGATCATCTCCCGGAGGGATTCCACCTCAAGGTCACCCCCTCAGTGCCTCCATCACTCGGTTTACAAGTGTAGGTTGGGTAACTACCAAAAACGAAGCTGCAGATTCAACGGACTTGCCAAGATGCAAGTCAAACTCCCCAAGAGCACCCAATATCTCTCACTCCCGAATGGCAACACTAGCTACACTGCTAATCGATTTCCTACCCAAGGCGTTAGCTACAACATTGGCCTTTCCCAAGTGATAATGCAACTCAAAATCATAATCCTTTATGAACTTCATCTACCTTCTCTGCCTCAAATTCAAATCCTTCTGTGTAAACAAATATTTCAGACACTTGTGATCGGAAAACACCTCAAATCTCTCACCATACAGATAGTGTCTCCAAATTTTCAAGACAAAGATCACCGCCGCTAACTCTAGGTCATGAGTAGAGGTGTGCGCGGTGCAGTTCGGGTGGTTTGAGAGTCAAATTACAAACCAAATGGCAGGTTGGCGGATTAGCGGATTGACAAATTGCGGTTTGAGCGGTTTTTGGCGGATTGAAGAATATTCTAACTAATTATCATACATTTGCATAATATATAGTACTAATTTGTATAATATTTTTTAGATATATAACACAATGTAATTTTACATAATAGGTTTCATATATATAACTACTAATTTGTAATAAATTTCATATCTTAAATATTTCTCACACTCATTTTTATATTGATATTTCATTAGAGGTTAAAAAATATATATGTATTAACTATAGCAGAGCGGAACGGTTTGGTTAGCAGATTATAAATTTTAAAGTTTAAACCGCGGCTAGCGGTTAGAGCAGTGCGGATTGATGCAGATCGGTACGATTTTAGCGGATTGGGCGGTATTTTGCACAACCCTAGTCATGAGTAGGGTAGTTTCTCTCATGTGTTTTCAACTGCCGTAAGCCATAGGCTACTACCTTCCCCTCTTGCATCAAAACGCAACCTAAACCTTCCTGTGAAGCATCACAATAAACTGAATAACCCAACCCCTCTCCAGAATAATCAAGACTGGAGCAGTAGTAAGTCTAACTTTAAACTCTTAAAATGACTGCTCACAAGTCTCACTCCACACAAATTTAACTCCCTTCCTCGTCAGTCTAGTTAATGGTGAAGCTAATCTAGAGAAATTCTTCACAAATCTCCAATAATACCCGGCCAACCCCAGGAAACTACAAATCTCAAAAGTATTGTTAGGTTGTGCCTGATCTTGCACTGCTTCTATCTATGATAAATCTACGGTCACCCCTTCCCCGGATACCATATGGCCTAAGAACTTAACATCTTTTAGCCAAAACTCACACTTTCCAAACTTAGCATACAACTTGTGAGCTCTAAGCAATTCAAGCACCACTCGCAAGTGTTTCTTGTGCTTCTTCTCAAAGGGTGAGTAAATCAAAATGTCATCCACAAAGACGACCACAAAACGATCTAGGAACTCACAGAAGATCCAGTTCATCAAATCCATAAATAAAGCAGGTGCAATGGTGAGTCCAGAAGGCATCACTAGGAACTCATAATGGCCATACCGTGTACGAAATGCTATTTTCGGGATATCCTCCTCTCTTACCCTCAACTGGTGATAACCCGATCTCAGGTCTATCTTAGAGAAGTAATAAGACCCCTTCAACTGATCAAACAGATCATCTATACAAGGCATTGGGTATTTGTTTTTAACAGTTACCTTATTTAACTTCCGATAATCAATACAAAGTCGCAACGCTCCATCTTTCTTTTTAGCAAAGAGAGTCGGTGCTCCCCAAAGTGAAGTACCAGGACGAATTAAACCCTTATCGAACAATTCCTGGAGTTGAATCTTCAACTCACTTAACTTAGCAGGTGCAAACCGATACGGTGCCATAGAAACTGGTGCCGTGCTAGACACTAAATCAATAGAGAACTTGATCTCTCGGTGAGGTAGTAAACTGGTAAGATCCTCAAGGAAGACATCCGGGTACTCGCAAACTACAATTGACAACTCTACCCGGACTTCATTACACTCCCTACTCAAGAAGCTAGCAAGGAGGTAACTAAGTTCACTCCGCCCACGTAGATCACATGCTGGTGAAAAAACTTTATCCACCTGGTCTGCCAAGAAGTTAAAATAATCGCCGCTTGAGGTACATACAGTAACCCTCTGACGGTAGCAATCTATAACAGCCCAGTATGACGATAACCAATCCATACCCAAAATGACATCAAAACTAGACATATCAAGTAATACAAATGCAAAAGGTAATTGGCGACTAGCAACCTCAATGTCACAACCCCAACACCCTTGTTTTAAGATAACCTCACCACCAATAGGTGACTCTACACAAATAGGAGATGCTAACTGTGCCAACTCCAATCCCAAAACTGATGCAAATGCAGAAGAAATAAAAGAATAGGATGCACTTGTATTAATTAATACATTAGCAACTGAATTGTAAAACAAGAAGATACCTCTTACTACTGAAGGAGCATGTACAAGATCTGTGTCAACAACGCATACACGCCCAAAGAAGCCTCGATCAACTCGCTCACCCCTCGAGCATATGCAGTGCATCGACCGAGTCAAGAGGCTCCTCGATTCGCTCTCGAGACTGTTGGTTGTTAACCGATGACTCTGTGTCTACCTTGAACCAGACGCACCAGATATGCCACCCAACTGAGGGCAAAACCTCTTCATGTGTCCCGCCTACCCAAACTGATAACAAGTGAGCGGCTGGCCTCTCCCCTGACTTTGGCCCTGAGAACGAGCCAAAGACGATGCTGCTCGCTGCCCTCCTCCTCTTTGTAGGCAAGCTGGAGACTTGTGGCCCAACTGACCACATTTGAAGCAAGAAAAATCTCCCTAACCACCCTTCCCAGAACCCAAACTCGGTATTGGAAAAGTGGACCTCGACTGAGCTCCCTGGGACAATTAAGGGTTAGAACCCCTCTACCTCTTACTATCCCCTTCACTGTCCTAACTTCTACTGGAGCCCCTTATTCTTTCCTCTTCTGCCTACATGATAGTCTCAAGATGGGTTGCCGCCTCCACAAGGTGCCCATACTCTCTAATCATGGACCCGGCCACTCTGAACATGAGCCCAGTCCTCAATCGCTTCTCAAACTCCAGACAACGGCGCTCCTCAGTCACCACGAGTTCTGGTGCAAACCTCGACAAACTGGTGAATGTGGCCTCAAACTCAGCCACTAGTGTGTTCAACTGCACCAACTTAGAGAACTGGTCTCTCAACTTCTCTCTAACACTGGGAGGAAAAAACTTGTCCTAGAAGGCGTCGACAAAAGCCTCCCAAGACCCTCCAATGCGCCCTTGCGCATACTTCCACCATTGACTCGCGTCTCTATTCAGCTAGAAGGACGCCAAGGTCACTCTCAAACCCCCGTCGTCAATGTCGAGCATCTCAAACATCTTCACCATCTGCTCTAGCCACTCATCCGCTTTCGGTGGCTCCCTGGGATCTCCCAAAAACTCATCCGGATTCGACCGGAAGAACTCCCTCTTTAGAAAAGATGGCCTTGCCTCAACGACTTGGGCCTGGACTTGATTCTCAACCTTGAGAATGTTCATAGATTCCTGCAAAGCTCCGGCCATTCCACGGGCTAAGGCGCCCATTGTGAGAACTCGAACATACAAATCAAATAAATAGTTAAGTAATAATTATTTTACAATCTAAAATATTTTGCTTGTGAATCTTTAAGTGCAAATTAAATATTATTGAAGGGTCTTTTAATTAATTTTAAAATCTAAAATAAATTTATGTTGAAAGTCTTTAATTTAGAGGCAATATTTATTATTTAAAAAAAAAAGTGACAAATTAGTAAGCATATTTTGATTTAATAATATTTGTATTTTATTTAAATTAATGGAGAGAGAAAATAAATTAAAACAAAAGATAACATTTTAGGGCCTTTTGTTTAGATACATAATGCAACCCTAGGTTGCCTAATACAATATAGCAGCAGCAGCAGCCTAGCAATGTGAGAGTCAGGGAGAAAGAGAGAGCAAGAGATAGAAAAGGGAGAGGGAGAGAAAGGAAGTTCCAACACCTTTGTGGCTCAACAACTCTAAGATATTGTCCTATTTTATTATATTTATATATTGTGTTGATGGTTCATGTGTGTAATCTGCTTGTTGCTAAGAAGGAATAGGAGGAACATGTGTGTTGTTTGGGTACCAAGTCAGTGGTTGGTGATGGGAATTAATGGGTGTAATTCTTAGTCTAAAATTCTGCACACAAACACAAACTTTAAAAATCAAGGAATCATATCAAACAGATGAATTTTGAACTAAAATTTTTACAGTAGATTAACTACATATTGAATTGCATATCAAAATTTTCTCATAATTTTTTAGAGTCAAAATCTATATTAACTGGTGCGTTCAAATCTGCCTAGAAAACTGGTGTAAAATAGTAACTTCGAAAGTGTTGTTCTCTTTGGGTATAAATTCGAAAATTATCAAATCAGTGTCATTAGAACCGGTTATGAGTCTAGTTTTTTACATTTTTGGCCTTGCATTGATTGCTCATGTATACTAAGATAACCATTAATTTATTTAAAGTGCTGCAGAAAACAACCTGTTTGAATATAATTAATTGTAAATAATTATTTTAATAAGCAAATCAAGTGAAACCATTTGGGTTTGAAACTTAGGATATATTAATTGATATCTGGAGGGTTTTGGAATTTTTTGAACAGCGGGGAGTGGGTTTTGTAATTTTCAAAGTTAGCGAATAGATTGGGAATCCTTGTTTAAAATTCTATTTTATCTTAAAATTACTTTTAATTTAGTTTCGATCTGAACTCATGTCTTGGGTAATTTTAGACCTTCAAGAACATGAACTTAGGTATTATTTAAGAATAACGGTGAGTGGAGTTGAGCTGTGTTAGTGCACTTTAGTGTGGGGTACTTAGTTTATTATTTTCTTTAGTATTTTTAAATTAGTAGTGACGTGTAGTTTTCATACTTGGTTCAGGGCACTAGTTGGACTTTCAAACTCTATTTGAGGATTATATTATTTCGTTTTTAGGTGAGCATTTGCATGCTACATATTTTTATAAATGTTCCCCTATCCTGAACTGTTGGAAAATTAAATTGTTATTTCAGGACTAAGCTGTTTTGATAAATTATTATATTATCAATAAAATTAAATTATTTCTGAAACATGTGTAAACTTGGCATACTGTAAACTTGTAATAACCCTCGTATTGATTACCGTTAAACCACTGAATTATCTACTGATTTCCGCTAAACTGAACTGATAATGACTGATAAGTGAACTGAATGAGTTACCGAACTAACTGATTGAAATTGAAACTGAAATCGAAGAAGTTGTCTATTGAATTGCATTTCTATCTGTTTAATTGATTTATTATCTGTTTGACTTTATATGTTTAAAGTGCTAATTGAAGGCCTTATCGGCGGCCGATTTAGGAACCGTTTAGTGTTTTTCCAGAATTTGGGGCCAAGAGGTTGAGTTTTGGATGGTTGAATACTTGGTTCGAACTTGGGAGACAAATCTGGAAATTCCAGATTTTGCTTCCTCGCTCGAGCGAAGGATTCCTCGCTCGAGCGAGCACCGTTATTTAAGGCTCCGCTCGAGCGAGCATCGAGCGTGGTATCGCGCGTAAAAATTGAGCAACCAGTACTTTTACTGTTTCATCAGACCGCTCGAGCGAAGGATTGTTCGCTCGAGCGAAGCCTTTGATTTTGGAAGCTCGCTCGAGCGAAGGAAGGCTCGCTCGAGCGAGGTGCCTATTTTCAGCAACTTTTGAAAAATGCCTTCCAACTGTAATTTTGCATCCTCATCGCATCCTAGGCATTCTTAGGCCTAGTTTAAGGCATCTTAATGAGGATTTGGACATAGAACCACACCGAGGAAATTTAGGGTTTTAATTACCATCCTTCCCAACTGTAAACTTAGTGTGTGTTCTATTTGTTAACTGTTTAGGGTTGGCTCACGGGGACGCGCTCTAGCTACTGATAGCCCGATCACTGTTAGTAACAGATTGTGTAAAGATATGTTCAAAATGGTTATATTTCGAATACTGAACTGAACTGCTTATTGGACTGATATTGTTTATTGAATGAATGTATGTCCTGTATTTCGAACTGTATTGTGGCATCCTTAGTACCCACTGTTATTGACTGTTACAGAGCTCTGTCGGTTTCCTTGTGGAACCATACTGATTGATGGCCATCATTATTGTTGGGTTCATAAGGCGGTCCTTTTGGACTCATCTGTTTATAGGCTAATGGATGTACCACATATGGTGATTGATTGAAATCTTGATTGATGAAATATCTTGAAGATCGAAATCTTGTACAATGAATTGATTTCATTACTGTAAGGGACATTCATTCATAACCTCTTTACACTGTATGTTATTCACTGGGCTTTAGCTCACTGTTTATATATATGTAGGTTCTCAGTAACCAGACCGGAGCTAGGAGCGTGGGATTTGTCCCCAGTTTTGTCAAGCCAGCCAATGTACCTCACTGCGAGGTTCCGAGACGCCATGCCATGGCTTGGGGTGTTTTTATTGTCCCCACTTGTTTTGTCTTGCTTTTGTATAGACATCCTTTGTCTTTACCGCATCAAGTTATCGAGGGGTTAGTCCCCGTAGTGAATGTTTGTAAATGAATGTATAGACTGTACTGTTTTGGAACTGTATGAATGCATAAAAATGTTTTTGGCATACAGATTTTCACAGCTCTACGGACACTAGTTATTTACTGTATTGGCTTCCACCAGGCCCTCTACTCTGTTTGATTCTATTATCGCTCAGAGGCCTTCTAATCTCGGATTCTTGGCGATTCTGATACTAAACCCATAGGGCCGGGTTTGGGTCGTGACAGAGTGGTATCAGAGCGATACTTAACAACGAGTTATACCGCACACACGTGTCCAAATGAGCTATAGGGTGTCCTAGAAAAGTGATTAGGGCATCTCATGAATTTGAAAGGTGTGTGCTTATGACTGACTGATCATATGTTAAGATGTTAAACTGTTTAATTGTACAACTGTTTATAATGATAACTGTTATAACTGTTTATAGCAAAATGGATAATGCAAATGAAACTGAAGCATCATCCTCTGAGGCCAGAATGGCCAGACTTGAACAAATGATGGAACTGATAATTGAGCGATTGGAACAACAACCGAACCAACAGCCCCCACCTCCTCCTCCTCCGGTGCAACCGGAACAAAATGTACAGAATGTAAATATTAATGAGGGGGATATTATTGCACTGACCCATAAGTTCAGCAAGATGAAACCGCCGTCCTTTCAGGGAGGCTTAGAACCGCTAAAGGCTGAAGCATGGGTCCTTGAAACAGAAAAGTTGTTTGAGATGTTTCCGTGTTCTGAAGCCAACAAAGTACTGTTAGCAACCTTCACCCTTCAGGAAGAAGCAAGAAGGTGGTGGATGTTGACCCGCGATGCAAATACTATTGTGACTTGGACTCAGTTCAAGGAGTCCTTTTTCGCAAAGTATTTTCCCCAGTGCATCAGAGACAGAAAAGTGATTGAGTTTGAACAGCTGAGACAGGGCAAAACATCTGTTGCCGAGTATGAGAAGAAGTTTACTGAACTTGCTAGGTATGCACCACACATGGTGGATACCGAATATAAGAAGGCCAGAAGGTTTGAAGGAGGCCTTAGTGCTGCAATACAGGACCGAATAAATGTTCTGAAAATGCCAACCTTTGTGAGTGTTCTCGACCGAGCATTGATGGCCGAGACAAATATAGCAGCCGTGAAAGAATCTGAAACACCAACCACTGAATGGCAAGGAAAAAGGCAAGGTTTCAAATTTAAGAAAGGCAAGCATAACCCAGCAAACAAGAAACAGAATACGGGGTCGACAACTAGCCCCAGCCAAGGGAGTGGGTTTACTCCACCCTGCTCCATATGTGGCAATAAGCACAAGGGGGTTTGCTACCAGGTTTCTGGAGCTTGTTTCAGGTGTGGCAAGGTGGGCCACAGAATTAAAGATTGTCCCTCGACTCCACAAGCTAGTGGTAAAGCTGCACCAAGCGCAGCAGCATCTAATGTAGCACCAAAACCGAACCCCAAAGCTACCGGGAAAGAGCCTATGAGGCAGGGCAGAGTGTTTGCCCTAGTACCGGGAGACGTTCAGAATACTGAGACCGTTGTGTCAGGTATCCTCTCTATTTGTACTCAGAATGCTTATGTATTGATTGATTCGGGGTCTACACATTCGTATGTATCGCATGCTTTCTCACGAAAATTGAATAGACCCTTAGAACCCATGAATTACTTGTTAGCTGTATCATCACCTATTGGGGGATCCATGACATGTGCATATATGTATCCTGCTTGTGAGATTATTGTTGGAGATATGCATCTGTTTATTGATTTGCTACCGTTGAATATAGATCATTTTGATGTGATATTGGGGATGGACTGGTTACAAAAATATCATGCTACTATCGATTGTGTGACCAAGCAAGTTGTTTTCCGTCCACCGGGTTTACCCGAATTTGTGTTTAGTGGAATTGGAGTAGTACCTCCTCCATATCTGATTTCTTCCGTAAAGGCTGTCAAACTGATTAAAAAGGGATGTAAAGGGTATCTGTGTTCTGTATTGACTGTACCTGCTACTGATAATGTTAAAACTGATGTGAATTGCATTCCTATAGTTAGAGAATTCCCAGATGTATTTCCAGATGACCTACCAGGGGATTTGATTGACAGGGAGATTGAGTTTACTGTTGATGTAGTACCGGGTACACAGCCGTTATCTAAAGCTCCCTACAGAATGGCTCCAACCGAACTGAAAGAACTGAAGATACAATTGCAGGAACTGTTAGACAAGAAATTTATCAGGCCTAGTACTTCACCGTGGGGTGCGCCTGTTTTATTTGTAAAGAAGAAAGATGGCTCATTGAGACTGTGCATTGATTACCGCGAACTGAACAAGGTAACTGTAAAGAATAAATATCCATTACCGCGTATTGATGACTTATTTGACCAGTTACAGGGTGCACAAGTCTTTTCCAAAATTGATCTCAGATCGGGGTATCATCAACTGAAAGTTAAACCAGAGGACATTGATAAGACTGCTTTCAGAACGAGGTATGGCCATTATGAATTTTTAGTTATGCCATTCGGAGTCACGAATGCCCCTGCTGCATTTATGGATCTTATGAACAGAATTTTCAAACCATACCTTGATGATTTCATTGTGGTATTTATTGATGACATACTGATTTATTCTAAGACTGTTGAAGAACATGAACAGCATCTGAGACTTGCCCTGCAAACCTTAAGAGAACAGAAACTGTATGCTAAATTGTCTAAATGTGAATTTTGGCTTGATCATGTGATGTTTTTGGGGCATGTTGTTAGCAAAGACGGGATTTCCGTTGATCCGCAGAAAATTGAAGCTGTAGTGAACTGGCCTAGACCAACCAATGTAACCGAAGTCTGAAGCTTTTTGGGACTAGCTGGATATTACAGAAGATTTGTCAAAGACTTCTCTAAGATTGCCTTACCACTGACTCAGTTGACACAGAAAGGGATATCATTTGGTGGGTGACGAGAGGAATCGGCATTCGTGAATTGAAAACTAGACTTGTGGATCGCACCAATTCGACTCTACCTCAGTCTTGATGGTTACACTTGTTTTTAGTGATGCCTCTCATAAAGGTTTGGGATGTGTTTTAATGCGAGAATGGGAGAGTTATTGCTTATGCTTCCGAAGCTTGAGACCGCATGAAAAGAATTACCCAACCCATGATCTTGAACTTGCCGCAGTAGTTTTTGCATTGAAAATCTGGCGTCACTATTTGTATGGAGTAACATGTGAAGTCTACACCGACCACAAGAGCCTAAAGTACTTTTTCACGCAGAAAGAACTGAATATGAGACAGCGGAGATGGCTTGAATTGATCAAAGACTATGACTTACAGATTTTGTACCATCCAGGAAAAGCCAACACCGTTGCCGATGCCTTGAGCCGAAAGTCAATTGCTAACTTAGCTTGTTTGCTTACCGGACAGAAAGAATTACTTCATGATCTTGAAAAGTCTGAGATTGAAGTTGTTTTGAAAGAACAAGGTGGAACAATAGCTGCCATTACTGCTCAACCAGCCTTGATTGAGGAAATTAAAGAGAAACAACAACTGGATGATTACTTGAAGAAAATCATCGAAGAAAGAGATTCAAAACCAAGACCGGGGTTCAAATTTGACAACAATGTACTGAAATTTCAAGACAGACTGTGTGTACCGAATGACACTGAATTGAAAAAAAGAGTTCTGCAAGAAGGCCACAGTTCAAAGTTTTCTATTCACCCAGGGAATACGAAAATGTACCAAGATCTCAAAAAATTTCGTGGCGGGAATGAAGGAAATTGCCGACTTTGTGTCCAAATGTCTTCATTGCCCAAGTCAAAGTGAACATCAACGACCTTTGGATTATCGCAACCTTTACCCATACCAGAGTGGAAATGGAGCATATCACGATGGATTTCATTGTTGGATTACCTCGCTCCGGAAAGGTATGGACTCTATTTGGGTTATTGTTGATAGATTGACTAAATCGCACACTTCCTACTGTCAAGGCGATTTATAATGCGGATAAA
This sequence comes from Camellia lanceoleosa, assembly GCA_025200525.1. Lineage (NCBI taxonomy): Eukaryota > Viridiplantae > Streptophyta > Magnoliopsida > Ericales > Theaceae > Camellia > Camellia lanceoleosa. The sequence goes on from JANUSC010000052.1 coordinate 614,958, forward strand.
TTGGTCATTATCTATATTGATGAAATTGTGAGGCACGAAGTGCCTATCTATTGTTTCAGACAGGGATTCGAAGTTTACATCGAGGTTACAGCGAGCCTCATTGCATTAGTCTTGAATTGAGGCTGAGTAGTGCCTATCATCCTCAGACAGATGGCCAATCAGAAAGGACCATCCAGACTCTAGAGGATCTACTGAGAATGTGCGTCCTTGATTTTCAGGGAAATTGGGAAAGTCATTTGCCGTTGGCTGAATTCGCCTACAACAACAGCTACCATTCGAGTATTGGAATGGCGCCTTTCGAGGCATTGTATGGCAAAAAGTGTAGATCTCCAATCTGCTGGGCAGAAGTTGGAGATGGGCCGTTGCTTGGGCCCGAAATTGTTTATGAAACGACTGAGAAAGTGAAATTGATACAGCAGAGATTGAAAACCGCACAGAGTAGACAGAAGAGTTATGCAGATATTAGAAGACGAGACCGAGAATATGAAGTGGGTGATCACGTTTTTGTGAAAGTGACACCAATGAAAGGCCAGACTCGTTTTGGAGTCAAGGGCAAGTTAGCGCCGAGGTATGTCGGACCGTATCAGATTATTGAGAAAATCAATCCGGTGGCGTATCAAGTTGCGCTTCCTCCTGAAATGGAGCATATGCATAACGTCTTCCACATTTCGATGTTGAGAGACTATCTTCGAGATCCGTTCCATGTGATTGAGCCTACTCGGATAGTGCTTAGTGATGACTACACTTACGAGGAACGACCTATACAGATTGTAAACCGACGGATCAAGAAACTGAGAAACAAAGAGATTCCGCTAGTGAAAGTTGACTGGCAGAACCACGGTGGTGTGTATGCCACTTGGGAAAGGGAAGATGACATGGCGAAAAGATATCCTGATTTGTTTCCACTGGATCCTGTTTTCTTCCAGACTGAAGGTAACTCGAGTTTAGAGGACTAAACTCCTTACAAGGAGGGGAGACTGTAACAACCCTCGTATTGATTACCGTTAAACCACTGAATTATCTACTGATTTCCGCTAAACTGAACTGATAATGACTGATAAGTGAACTGAATGAGTTACCGAACTAATTGATTGAAATTGAAACTGAAATCGAAGAAGTTGTCTATTGAATTGCATTTCTATCTGTTTAATTGATTTATTATCTGTTTGACTTTATATGTTTAAAGTGCTAATTGAAGGCCTTATCGGCGGCCGATTTAGGAACCGTTTAGTGTTTTTCCAGAATTTGGGGCCAAGAGGTTGAGTTTTGGATGGTTGAATACTTGGTTCGAACTTGGGAGACAACTGAAATTCGATTTTGCTTCCTCGCCGAAGCGAAGGATTCTCGCCGGCGAGCATCGTTATTTAAGGCTCCGCCGAGCATCGGCGTGGTATCGCGTAAAATTGAGCAACCAAGATTTTTCATCGTTTACCGCTCGAGCGAAGGATTGTTCGCTCGGGCGAAGCCTTTGATTTTGGAAGGTAACTCGAGCGAAGGAAGGCTCGCTCGAGGGAGGGGCCTATTTTCAGCAACTTTTGAAAAATGCCTTCCAACTGTAATTTTGCATCCTCATCGCATCCTAGGCATTCTTAGGCCTAGTTTAAGGCATCTTAATGAGGATTTGGACATAGAACCACACCAAGGAAATTTAGGGTTTTAATTACCATCCTTCCCAACTGTAAACTTAGTGTGTGTTCTATTTGTTAACTGTTTAGGGTTGGCTCACGGGGACGCGCTCTAGCTACTGATAGCCCGATCACTGTTAGTAACAGATTGTGTAAAGATATGTTCAAAATGGTTATATTTCAATCGAATCGAATCGCTTATTGGTGATATTGTTTATTGAATGAATGTATGTCCTGTATTTGAACAGTATTGTGGCATCCTTAGCACCTTGTTATTGATCGTTACTGAGCTCTGTCGGTTTCCTTGTGGAACCATCTTGATTGATGGCCATCATTATTGTTAGATGCAGTAAGGCGGTCCTTTTGGACCCTCTGTTTATAGGCTAATGGATGTACCACATATGGTGATTGATTGAAATATCGATTGATGAAATCGAAAGATCAAATCTCAGATAATGAATTGATTTCATTACTGTAAGGGTCATTCATTCATAACCTCCCTACACTGTATGTTATTCACTGGGCTTTAGCTCACTGTTTATATATATATGTAGGTTCTCGAACTGCATCGGAGCTAGGAGCGTGGGATTTGTCCCGATTTTGTCAAGCGACCAATGTGCCTCCTGCGAGGTTCCGAGACGCCATGCCATGGCTTGGGGTGTTTTATTGTCCCCACGCCTCCCTACGCTTTTGTTTGCTTTTGTATAGATCCTTTGTCCAATCGCGTCTTACTGATCATATCGAGGGTTAGTCCCCGTAGTGAATGTTTGTAAATGAATGTATAGACTGTACTGTTTTGGAACTGTATGAATGCATAAAAATGTTTTTGGCATACAGATTTTCACAGCTCTACGGACACTAGTTATTTACTGTATTGGCTTCCGCCAGGCCCTGTACTCTGTTTGATTGTATTTCGTTACAGAGGCCTTGGTAATCTCGGATTCTTGGCGATTCTGATACTAAACCCATAGGGCCGGGTTTGGGTCGTGACAAAACTATTTGTTATGGTCTCATGTTTATAATGGTGAACTACCATGTTTTGCGAAACTGATGTGTATTGATTATTGGGACCATCTGTATATTTTAGTTCAGGGAAATTATTCCACTGTGTGTGGTGACTTTGGCCACTAGGGAATAGATCCAGGTTGGGTCGTGATGACTCTAGTGCTTAACGATTATAAGGAAAAGACCTAGGCTAGGCTAGGTGACCTTCAATCGGATTGTCTTAGAGAAAATGCCTGGGTTGCCACCCTGAGGATGACGCTTGGTTCGGTATTGGATCCAATGGGCTTATTGCCTTGAGAACTGTATGGCATGTTATTGTTATTCTTGGTACCTAGAAAATTATTGGTATTCATGTTGTAATCTGTTTTAAGTGGAAAATGTCATTTATTATGTTCTTGAGAGACATGAGTATTTTAACTGTTGAACTGTGGAACCTTCTTTTTGAAACAGATTATCTTTATCAAAACTGTATGCCAATTTAGTTTCTGTGATATATATCTTATTTTGGAATTGATCCATGTTTTCAAAACTGTAAATACTATCCATGTTGCTAGTCACTGAGCTATCAGCTGATTTAGTGGTTTATCATTTTCAGGTGTTAGAAGGACTTAGAGTGGACTGATGGCATAGCGGTGACTCAATTACATAGACCTCTAGGACATTCATTTAGATTGTTTTAGATTGTTATGTCAAGTTTGTGTATATTTCTTTTTATTTTTATTGAGGTTCATTTAGGATTATTTTGATATGTGGGCTGTTTCTATCCCATAAGTTTGGATGGTATTGATTACGGTTGGTTTGTCATTTATACTTGTGGCATGTTACTGGATTGAGTTTGGTTATTTATTACTGGACTATTGTATAGTTGTTCAATGTGATTATGGATTCATGTTTAGGCTTATGTGCCTCAGGCTAAGGTCTTGTGGGCCACGACAGGTCATACCCGAGTTTGGGGTGTGACACCGATGGCTTGTTGACTAATCGATTCAACCACATTGGCCTGACCAACCCCTTCTTCCTGTGCTGGACTATCATCCGATAAAGGCATCTCATGCCTTCTAGACCTACCACGCCTACCACCACTACGTTTACGTCATGACATCCTAATAAAGATAACAAAAGGTATTAGCACATTTACAAATGTGCCGAAACTAACTCGCTCATGTCCTAACGCGATGGTGTCACGACCCGCTCCCCGTACCCAAGGGTTAAGCATCGTGATGGCCAGTAACTAAGGTTACCTCCGGCTAATTCTAAAACAAATTAATAAACGCAAGCGGAAGTAATATTTAAATAAGGGTACCAAAATAATCATCGGAGTTTCTATTTTTATTACAAAATTATATTGACCAACAAGGTCGTTATTTACATAGAGAAATATCATAAAAATGCTGTGTGTGTCTATTCCGCAGCCCGCATCGAAGACTTTCCAAAAGCTATTTCCTGAAAATTGGTAAACAACTATAAGCACATGGCAGAGTGAGAAATATTATACCAAGAGTATAAGGGACACGAAATAACCATGGATCGTTAGTTAGGCCAAAACATTTATATAAACAAAACATTTAAGTAGCAGAACTAAAATACAGAAGTTATGTAATCACAACCACCACGTAGGGCATGTAGCGACAACAAGACAGAGGTACGGATTCAAGAGGTGGCTCGTACGGATTCTAGAGGTGGCTCCCACGATAGTGTAGCACTTAGTTTCGACGGATTCTAGAGGTGGCTCCCACAATAGTGTAGCACTTAGTTCCGACGGATTCTAGAGGTGGCTCCCACAATAGTGTAGTACTTAGCTCCGCACAGCACTTTGCTCCGTACAGAACAGAGGTCGATGGATCAGAGGACCACAAAGTAACCAAACAGATGCCAAAGGTTATTTAAGTTCTCCAAGGCGTGGGACTCCCGTGGTGATACTTACAAAACATAATTGTATATAAGGTCATTGCCAAATATTCTTTAAAATATAAACAAACATATCCATGAGTTTCCTTTTAAGCAAATAGGGTTCAGATATAAAACCACGTAACTGAAACCTTTATAAAATATAACTTTTATTAATATATAAATAAAACATAACTTAGTATAAAACAGATTTTGGTAAATCAAAACATACGTAAAATACATTTTGGTGACTCAAAATATAATATAATTCACCTTAACTTTAATACCTTACTCTTCTTTCCACTATCAAAGATCCTTTTTAACTTCTACCATCTTTTCCTTTCTTTCTCTCTTCCTTTTCTTCCATTTCCTTTCTTTTTTTTCTTTCTTTTCCTCTTTTTCTTTTCTGTTTCTTCCTTTCTACTGACTGATTCATTCCTTCTTATTTATAGGGAGAAAACGCCACACGTGGCCGATCCGTATCCCTCATCCCAGATTTGATAATAATTAAATAGATTCAATCTTATCCTAAATAAATATTTAAGATAATTACCTTTTGATTCAATATTTTAATATAATTATATAACTAATTTAATTTTTAATTAAATTACATTTTATCATATATTAACAAAAAATAAATTATTATTATTTATATTTTGATCCCTAAACTTTTAATAATTATATTATTATATAAAATTACGTAGAATAATAAATCATATATTTTCTTAACTGAGATTAAATAATATTAGTATAAATTCTATAGCATAATTAAAAATCTGGGTTGTTATAATCTTCCCTCCTTTTTAAAATTTCGTTCTCGAAATTTGCCATGTGTAAGTTATCCGCTGCGCACTCTGATAAATATATATTAGATGATTAATCTGATAGAAAAATAAGACCTCAAAAAAAATTTTTACCAAAAATGACTCGCTGTCTAGTTGTCAAAAATTAGTTTGAGCCAAAATGAGAAATAATAGGTGACTTGAAAAACTTTTCATTCGTTTTGTTTATGATAAAATAAATAAAAATGAGAACATAATGACAGAATTATATGCAAGAGTTAAAAAATTTGACATGAACTTTTCATTAATGGGGAATAGTTTCAAAATTAATATTTTTAAAATTTGAACCCATTTTTTAAAAAACATCAAAATAAATTTTTTTTTTTAAATACTGAACTGAAAATTATATGGATTTAATTATATTATAATTTTGGTAGGTGTTTGAGTCTGACATCCTTCTTTTCTTGTCCTTCTTTTACTAGAATAAATATAAATTATATCTAATATCCTTCACAAATTAGGCATAAAATTTTTTTTTATTATATATATAATCATATAAAATTATAATATAATTAAATCGACGAACAAAATATAATAATTCGGTAATAATTACCCGCTATCCCACTTTTTAAATGTGCACGTGTCCTATGCTCCAATGATGAATTTTTTTTTTTTCTAAAAAAAACCATTGCTCTGATACCATTTGTCACGACCCGCTCCCCGTACCCAAGGGTTAAACATCGTAATGGCCAGTAACTTGAGTTACCTACGGCCAATTCTTAAACAGATAAATAAACGCGAGCGGAAGAAATATTTAAGTAAGGGTATCAAAATATTCATTGGAGCTTCTATTTTTATTACAAAATTATATTGACCAAAAAGGTCGTTATTTACATAGAGAAATATCATAAAAATGTTGTGTATGTCTATTCCGCAGCCCACATCGAAGACTTTCCAAAAGCTATTTCCTGAAAATTGGTAAACAACTATAACCACATGACAGAGTGAGAAATATTATACCAAGAGTAGAAGGGACACGAAATAACCATGGATCGTTAGTTAGGCCAAAACATTTATATAAAAAAAAACATTTAAGTAGCAGAACTAAAATACAGAAGTTATGTAATCACAACCACGGCATGATGTAACGTATGTAACAGAGGGCACGTATGACAACAAGACAGAGGTACGGATTCAAGAGGTGGCTCGTACGGATTCTAGAGGTGGCTCCTACGATAGTGTAGCACTTAGTTTCGACGGATTCTAGAGGTGGCTCCCACAATAGTGTAGCACTTAGTTCCGACGGATTCTAGAAGTGGCTCCCACAATAGTGTAGCACTTAGCTCTGCACAGCACTTTGCTCCGTACAGAACAGAGGTCGATGGATCAGAGGACCACAAAGTAACCAAACAGATGCCAAAGGTTATTTAAGTTCTCCAAGGCGTGGGACTCCCGTGGTGATACTTACAAAACATAATTGTATATAAGGTCATTGCCAAATATTCTTTAAAATATAAACAAACATATCCATGAGTTTCCTTTTAAGCAAATAGGGTTCAAATATAAAACCACGTAACTGAAACCTTTATAAAATATAACTTTTATTAATATATAAATAAAACATAACTTAGTATAAAACAGATTTTGGTAAATCAAAACATACGTAAAATACATTTTAGTGACTCAAAATATAATATAATTCACCTTAACTTTAATACCTTACTCTTCTTTCCACTATCAAAGATCCTTTTTAATTTCCACCATCTTTTCCTTTCTTTCTCTCTTCCTTTTCTTCCATTTCCTTTCTTTTTCTTCTTTCTTTTCCTCTTTTTCTTTTCTGTTTCTTCCTTTCTACTGACTGATTCATTCCATCTTATTTATAGGGAGAAAACGCCACACGTGGCCGATCCGTATCCCTCATCCCAGATTTGATAATAATTAAATAGATTCAATCTTCTCTTAAATAAATATTTAAGATAATTACCTTTTGACTTAATATTTTAATATAATTATATAACTAATTTAATTTTTAATTAAATTACATTTTATCATATATTAACAAAAAATAAATTATTATTATTTATATTTTGATTCTTAAACTTTTAATAATTATATTATTATATAAAATTACGCAGAATAATAAATCATATATTTTCTTAACTGAGATTAAATAATATTAGTATAAATTCTATAGCATAATTAAAAATCTGGGTTGTTACAGATGGACAACAGTAAATCACTTTACATAAGCATGTAATCACATAAACACATACGAATTTCCTTCCTAGATAATGACCGTTCCGCGGCGTTGCTAGAGTTCTAATTAGAAAAATAGCAATGATCAAGTGCTCTTCTAATAGGACTTCCAAAAATCTGTAGACACAATCAACATCTTAGGAACCAAATCACATACCCATAAAATCATATAAGCACGTTATCACATAAGCATACAATACATACTAACGTCTCAACCAAGCGAGACAGACCTATTGTGGTACTAACCACTTCCCACATACCCAAAGTATTCAAACCCGGTACGCTCTGATACCAAGTTGTAACGCCCCCAAAATATTACAGTAAAACCAACCCTTAAAGTAGAGAAATAATAGAAATAATGTGCTTTTATTTATCAAAGTTCGTTTACAAAAGTCAACACATGCGATATACATTCACAAATGTTCATCTTGAATCTACACCATATGTTGCAATGTTAAGAAAATTAAAACTAAACATATAGTCAGCTGCCCTATAGGCTTATATCTTTTCAAATCATTGCTTGGTTACACAAAAGTGAGCCTAGCTCAATACAATTTAAGCCCTTCGCTATACAAAAGAATATAACAAAATAAAGAAACTCTTGCTCCCCAAAGTCCCTCCAAGCTATTGCCTTGGCGAAGGTATGTCACCAACACTTAAAAATGATTTTCCCAAATAGGGTGAGCCAAAGCCCAGTTGTCACGACCCAAACCCGCCCCCTATAGGTTTAGCGTCGTAACCAGCTAGTAATCTGTGATTACCAAAGGCCTGCTTAACAATAATAACAATAATACAATATAAAGAAGGCTGGCGGAAGTCAATCAATAATACAAAATACCGTCCAATGAGCTGTGGAGACTTAAATGAACAAAAAAAATTTCACACACTTGGAATAATACAAACACTTAAGTCCATAACACATATGTGTTCATAACAAAACATAAGCTAGGGAATTAAATACCATTGCCAAAAACAATTAACAAAACTCAATAAACATTCTTATCTCATAAACACAATGTCAAAAGGGTGAATTTGAATCACCCAATAAACCCTGACATGCAATGGTTCGGAACCTCGCAGTGAGGCACAGTAGTTGGCTTGAAAAAAGCAGGATTCGATTGACACCGCTAACTCTGATCCGATGCCCGATCACCTACATATATACAATAAATAATGAGCTAGAGCCTAGTGAATAACAAATGTGTAAAAGGGTTAAGAATGAATGCCCTTTCAGTATATAAAACAGTCAATTGCATCAGTAAAAAATTTATTCGATCAATATCTCATATTTCATATCACATCTGTCATATAGTGATCATAGCATTCATATGTGGTACATCCAATAGCAAAACAGTACAGTAGGTCTTAAAAGACCGAAAGTCAGTTGATGGCCATCAAACAACAAACAATAGTTCCAACAATTGGAACTGACAGAGATCTTCATAACAAGATGGCGATGGAGAAGTAGTAGTAACAATAACATGGCGAGCGAGTGAATGCTTAGTTGCTATGGATGCCACGGGTACAGTTCATGAAATAGGACAAACATTTATTCAGTAAACAATATCATTTCAGAAAGAAGTACATTTAATCATTTATAAAATAATTATAATTGAACATAACTTTACAACATTGTTACTCACAGTGGGCTCCTGAAAAACACACGCTAATCGTTCGGCGTCCAACCTAAACAAACAAACTCAAGCACAACAACTCAATTACATCCATGTCGGATTCAATCACTTCTATTTATATTCGTTGCGTTGTTATTCAGTTAATTTTTATTCATTGTTCACTTAATCAGTGCTAACTTTCATTCGTTCACTCATGAGATGCAATGCACATGAAATACACTTTAAAATCATGTAAACAGAGGCTCGGAAAGTGGAAAAGATGAGCAAAAAGTAAACCGAACTGCCTTGTTGGCCGCACTTGAGGTGGCCTGGCCGCATGTGCGATGGTTTGGCCGCTCATGCGGTGGCCTTGGCTGCATGAGCGGTGGTCCAGCAGAATGCTCCCCTGAGTTCAAGAAGGTTGCCCGCTCGAGCGAGGGGCCAAGCCGCTCGAGCGAGCTGGGTTTAAATCGTGGTCAAAACTGCTCTGCTGGAGCAGTGCATTTCCAAGCAAATTTAACCTCAATTCCAAGTATTTCACTCCCAAAAACTATGAAGGTGACCTTGACATTACAAACTCCATCCTCAAACACAAGAGTGACTTTAATTCAACTCAAGTTTTCCAATAAAAATCAACTAAACTTTTGAAATGCAAACATGAACATAGATATATATATATATATTTGAATTTTGTACCTTTAAATTTCCTAAACTTCCCTTCATTTGCTAGAATCTCATGCAAGAAAACACATATATGATCATGAAACTCAAGAATTATGCCATGCATGGTGGACTTAAGTTCAATTTCCCTTAATTCTTTTTTATCTTGGTTTGCATGTACTAAAGCCACTAATTTCTTGTAAATTCTCTTTAATTACATTGTGTCTTAGGAGATGATAAGCAAAGGAGCTTTAGTTTCAAGAAATTAGAAAGAAGAATTTACTTATTCTTGATTATTGAAGAAAATTTTTAGTCAAGTTCTCAACTTCCTCTTAGTTCTTCCTTCATTTCTCTCTTCTTGCTAAGTTCTTTACTTAGAGCACTTTCACTCCATCTCTCTCTACGTGTGGTATTCCTAGGTGAACACCAAGTACTCACTCTCTTTCCTTGATCAATAGATGAGTAGAATGCTCTATAATAATAATAATAATAATTCATTACATTAATTAAATTGTAGTTAAGTAATTCAAATTCATTTAATCTCATTATCTAATGATCTTAATTACACTTAATTAAATTATACTAAGATGGATTAGGCTCTAATTTCCTATCTTATTATTTAATTCTAACTCATTAAAATCAGCGAATCAGAAAGGTTTAATTTTCATTCTAACCTATATGTTCAAACAATACAAGTCAATAAATCTCATAATAATCAATAACATTTAAATCACAATAATTAATAGTTCCAATTAAAACTCAATTCAATCACAGTCAATTTCAGTAAACTGAATCAATTTTCAATTAAACTTCCCAAATGGCTCTAAAAATTCTAATGAGCCCATCCATGGACTCAATTTCAATTTGTGCACCCAATAAGATTGTCAATTTCGGTTTCAAAGTTGTACCCTTTTTCCCTATTTGGACAGATAGGCACAAATTAAATTACTAGACACTTAGTTCAATTAGAATTAACACATAATTACTTAATTAAAATCATGATTAGCAAGTCTGAGTTGTCACATCAGGAGGAACAATCTAACACGATATATGAAATTTAACAAAGATATATAAGTATAATGTGCATATATAATGCTAGTGACAAAATATCTACATTTTATATAACCATAAAGCATCAAAGTTCATATTTCAATTCATTTTCCTTCAATTCAGTTCAAGTTCATTTATTCTTCTTAATTCATGAGTCAATTTCATTATCTTTTAACAACTCAACCGAGACTACAACTCAGTGATTTTTCTAATTCAATACACTACCACACAACACTTCAAATCTGTTATTTTACGAAAATTTCGTCCGTAGGATCGGCACCCATGTATACACATGATTTTGGGACTTTCACTCTGGACACTTCAGCCAACTTAATTTTAATAGAGTCCATCTCTTATCTCCTCCCAAACATTGGAGTACATTCACTTTCCTCACAAAAAGCATACATATATAATGTATTTAAAACATAGTCATATTCAACGACAACCAACATTAGATTAGTTTCAATTTACTTAATCCTCATACATTTTCTACAACAATCATAGTTATTCTCCACCGATAGCCAATACAGATATTTCTAAATAGATATACAGTCTTCTCAATAGATAAATTATTCAAATTTCTATAGGTGAGAGACAACATGTGTCCAACTCCACCATTTACATCAATAATCATCCAATTGTACATTATCATTATCAATTTTAGTTATTTGTACAAAATAACAAATTGACCCATTTAGGGTAAAACCCATTTTTTACCATATATCAACCCAAATGCCAAAATTAACTATTTTGCCATCATAAAACCTCATATTCGAACCTCATAATCATTTATTTCACATTCATTTAGAAACCCCTCTTTTTATTTCACACTCAAACCCTAGGTTTGTTCAAAATACTCCCAAATCCCACCATTGTTACATAACGACAAATAACTAAGCTAAAAACTATATGAAAGTGTAAAAAATCTCTACCTCAAAGAGAGAAGACAAACCAAGAAAGAGTGCAACTTCAAATATGCCCAAATCCAACTCTATTCGGATCAAAATGGAGATCTTGAGATGGTCTACCTTTTTATTAAAGAGATTAGAGTGAAGAAATTACTAAAACTACCTGAAAATGTAGAGGGAGAGTCTCAACTTTAGGTTTTAGGTAGAAAAGATTTGAAAAAGTGATGTAAAAAGTCATAATCGCGATCTGATATACGCACAGTCTGCTTGAGCACAAGAGTTGACGTTCGAGCGTCAGACACAATAAGTTGTTCCACTCGAGAGCAAGAAAGGCCGCTCGAGAGCCAAGACACAATGAACAAGACGCTCACCGCTCGAGCGCAAGAAGTGACGCTCGAGTTTAGAAAACACACATCCAGTAGTTTTGCAGACAAGAGGCCAACGCTTAAGTGCCCACCCGCTCGAGCATAGGAAACACCGCTCGAGCGTAGAAATCACTCTCCCAGTAGTTTTGCAGACTTACAAAAATACTGAGAGTTTAAAAGCCCGCCGAAAGCAGAAGTGCGCTCGGCGGAGGATCAAAATTCTAGGCAATACAAGGTTTGAAAAATAAGCGACCAACCTGCCCAAATGCAACCACAACAACCCAAAAGCAAATTTCAAAGAGACACAAGGGAAGCAAAAGGTAAACAATAATATGAAAGCATTAAACCCGAGTCCAGGATACCACAAGAGTTAGGTCAAAACCAGGAACGTTATAGTTAAGGTCTATGTATATTTTTAAAAGGGTAAATTACAAATACACCCGTTGAGATTTAATTAAAATACGAATTGCTTCCTGTGATTTTGAAAATTACATTTCACCCCTGAGGTGTCTAATTTCACAAAAAATTGCCCCTTTTATTAATAAATTATCAAGTCAATTAACAATTTTTAATGATGTTATAAATATATTTCAATTAATAATTTAGATAATTTTATTATTGTATAGGAGAACAATTATGAATTATATTTTTTTAATTAATTCTGTTAAATAAAAAATACTAATAAGGAAGTATTTATAATTTTTCAAATCATAGAAGGTAATTTATACTTTAAGCAAACTCTAAAAGGTGTATTTGTAATTTACCCTTTACAAAAAGAAGGCTCAATAAGGAAGGCCCAAAAAGAAAAGAAAAAGACCCAATACTTATATTTTTAAGAAAAAATAAAGGTCATACATGTAAGCCTACTCATGATATCACCAAAAGTAAAAATAAAAAAAAAAACTCCCATCAATATGGAGAGACAGAAAGATTGAAATATTTTAATTGTAATGAAATTTAAATAAAAATTTATTGATTGTAATGGTTAGGTGTGGTGGGTGATTTGCAAGGCTACAACAAAGAATTATTCAACCTGTTTAATTTTGTGTTTTTTTGGGGCTATTTGGATTATTATAATCAGGTATATTATTCTACAATTTTAGAATTTAGTATATTTTAATTGTAATGCAATTTTTTTGGATAAATTACAAATACACTCATTAAGATTTGTTTAAAATACGAATTGCCTCATGTGGCTTAGAAAATTACAAATACCTTCCTATCAGAATTTTTTATTTAACATAATTAATTTAAAAAGTAAAATTCTTAACTGTTCGCCTACACAATAATAAAATTATCTGAATTATTAATTGAAATAAAATTTTAACATTATTAAAAACTGTTAATTAACTTGATGATTTCTTAATAAAATGACCTATTTGTTATGAAATTAGAAACCTTCGGGAGCATAATGTAATTTCTAGAATCACGGAGGGTAATTTGTAATTCAAGTAAATCTCAGGAGGTGTGTTTGTAATTTACCTTTTTTTTTTTTTTTTTTTTTTTTTGTGTGGGTAGATTGGTTAGTTTTGTTTGTGAATATTTTTAAAATTAAAATATGTCTAATAGACAATTTGAATATGGGTATTCCAAAAAAGAAAGTAGAAAATTAATCCACACTTTGAAAAGAATTAGAGGAAAATTCTGTTACAAACACAAAAACAGATACGATAAAAAATTTAAATGAATATGATATAAAAATTATAAATATTTAATATCAATAAAGCTTACTTAGTTACAAGAATAAATAAAAGCGTTGGGCCACCCCCGGATAGATAGTATAGATAGATAGGTCATATGCCTATCAAATAATGCCTTTTGTCATTTTTTATATATATATTTTTACTTTTAAAATTATATAATTATTAAGCCACCACAATTGTTTAAAATTTTTCGAAATATACCCATTGCATAGTGTCTTGTCATTTTTAAAATATTAAATTATATAATAATTAAGCCTTTGGAAAAATTTCATGAGTTTTGAAAAATATTTACAAATAAGCAATAAATTTTATAAATATTAATAATTATAATTATAATTATAATTATAATTTTTTCCATTAATATATAATAATTTTATACAATTTCAATTGAATAGTAATTTTTCCTAAAAATTTTCAAAAAATATAAAGGGTCTCGCAGTACACTCAGTTGGACACCATGCTAGGAGAGTGAAGGTTGCTGTTGACTTTTAAGGATTTTTCTAGATCTATTTTGATAATCTAAACCGTTTGTATTGTAGAATTTGTTAAGTATATCATCAATGTAAAATATTAAATTGGACATCAATAATCCCATGATTAGGTCTTAAATATTTTTTAAAAATTATAAAAATTATATTAATCGTTTATTTTTTAAAAATAAATGTATTCTTATTATAAGATTACACATATCTAATGTATTTGATTTTTTATATAAACAATTTACTTGCCAAATTTTACCATATGAACAATTCGGATAGACTCGGGACAAGCCGGCCTCAGAGCAGCACAATTTCCATGCGGAGTCGCCCAACAGACGTGTTTAAAAATTTTGAAAAGAAAAATAATCCAAACTTGTGTTGTCGTGGAGGGAGGGAGTCGTAGGGGGAAGTTGAAACTTTTGCCCCAAATCCTAAATACTCTAACAACCGCGCCCTCCACAACTGGCCACTTCTACCAACCCCACCACACCCATACCTAACTGCCTAAACTTTTTTCTCTCTCTCTCTCTCTCTCTCAATTGTACACTTGTTCATGTTGGTTTTCGTTGGATTTCAGAATCACTATAAAAAACTGGCAATCTCTCTATCTCTTTTTTCTCTCACCAACTCCTTGCGGAATCCACCTTGTCTTTTGTCTCCTACTCTAAATGGCATTGGCAAGTTGTTTCCTGCTGCAGGCCTCACCAAGCATTGCTTTCAGATATCAATTTGTGGGACTTCATTGCTCATCGGACTCGGCTTGCTTCAGATCACTCTGTTTTTCCTCTTCCCTCCGCAATTTCTCCCCCAAGTAAGCACCTAACGCCTCTCTCTCTCTCTCTCTCTCTCTCTCTTTCTCTTTCTTTTTTGGCTTCAATTTGTACAAGAAAAGATGAAAAAAAATAATAATAATAAAAATAAAATACAAGCTTCAAATTGAAACCTGTGACTTAAATTTAAGTGTGTAAAAAGGAGTGTATTTGTTTGATACATGGGATTTTTTTGGGATCTGGTCAACTGGTTTAAATCAGTTTTTTTTTTTTTTTTGATAAATTCTCTTTCTAAATGTTTTATTCCATCTACCTTATATTCTTTTTTGAATATTACATTAAGTCATGTTTAATAAAATATGACCAAATCATCTTTTCTAATTTTTTTTTTGTACATGTTTCTATTTTAAAATTAATACGTAATAATAATCCCTCATTTTAAACCAACTAGGCCTAGCCTAATTCGCAACCATGTTTTTTTTAGGGTTTAATCCTAAGGAGGTCATAGGTTTAATGTCCTTACGGATTGAATTAAGGAAGTGCTTGGGAGATTTTTTCTCATAGGTGTTAATTTAACAACTAACAACTAATATTTGTCGATCCAAAAAAAAAAAAAAATAGTCCATTATTTTATGGAGAAAATCTCTCCTTCGTTTTAAAGAGAAAATCTTTGTCTTATTTTAAGAAGAAAATTTTTTCCGCATTCCATGGAGAAAGTCTCAAATTATAAATTTTAAACCTTTTTATAATTTGAAAATTTTAAAAGTAACGCAACAAAAAATCTGAATAAAAATTAAGGTCAAGTTTGACATGTATCAAAAAAGTTAAAAAGTTACTTAAAAAGTTAAAAAGTTAATACTATTCACCAAAAGTCAATAATAACGGCTGCACAACTCCCAATATTAATTTTTCCCTACAAATTAATTTTTACAATTTTTTATTACACATTTTTCCATAAAAAGTTAAAAAGTTAACCCAAACATTCATATTTTCTTCCTCAATTTTTTAGTCTAAAAAAATAAAAAGTACACTTATTTAGAACACCCCAAACAACCCCTAAAATACAATGTGAATATTCATAGTAAACAACATAGAACTAACTTTTGAAAAAAACTAAACACATACTAAATTACAATATGAATATTCACAATAAACAAGCATACAACTAACTTTCAAAAAAATAAAATTCATTTCAAAATACAATATGAATATTCACAATTTATAATTAACATATAACCAACCTTAAAAAAAATAACTCATACCAATGTAATCATTTACACTGCAACGTGAAAATATAAAATAAAATTGAAAAAAATGAAAATCAACTATTTCAATTGTTCAATGGTAACAAAAATAATTGTTCAACTAACAAGTATAGTAACAAAAACAACAGACATATAATTAACTTTCGAAAAAACAAAACTTATATATCAAAATATAATGTGAATGTTCACAATTTATAATTAATATACAACTAATTTTTTTAAAAAAATAAAATCATACTAATGTGAATGTTTACACTGCAACATGAAAACATAAAATAAAATTGAAAAAAATAAAAATTGACTATTTCGATTGTTTAATAGTAACAAAAATGATTGTTCAATCAACAAGTACAGTAAAAAAACAAAATACAACTAACATTTGAAAAAAATTAAAAAAAAAAATCATACCAAAATATAATGTGAATGTTCACAATTTACAATTAACATACAACTAACCTTAGAAAAACTTAATTTATACTAATGTGAATATTCACACTGCAATATGAAACAAAATTGAAAGAAAAAAATATTCAGCTTGTTTGGTACCAATTTTCTAAAAAACAGTTTTCAAAAAATTCTACTTTTTTATTTTTCATATTTTAATGTTTTCAATGAATTTTTTAATATTTTAAGTTTTTTTTTTTAATTTTTAAACACACTTAACATAAACACACTTAAAAAATATAATCGTTGTGAAATTTTTTTAAAAAAATACACTTAATACCAAAAAAATACAAAAATTTAGCACATTTTTGTATTTTTTTGTATTTATTAATTTTTAAATTATTTTTTACAAATATTTTATTATTTAGATACATCTAAGTAAAGCGCATTTAAAAAAGTAAAAAAATTACTTAAAATTTATAAAATATTTACCAAAAAAATACGAAAAACAAAAAATTCAGTTTTCAAATAACTAAAACCAAACATACTAATTACTATTTTAATGTTTTAATGGTAACAAAAAATGATTGTTCAAACAACAAGTATAATAACAAATAACCAATGATATGTGAACATTAACATCTTGCAAATATGTCCATATCTATATTCCAACATTTATTTCTCATATTTTCAAACAATGTAAAATGTGAACATTCACACTGATTGGCATAAAAATAGAAATAATGACAGTAATAGAATTAAAAATCTAA
The DNA here is from genome assembly GCA_025200525.1 of Camellia lanceoleosa. Lineage (NCBI taxonomy): Eukaryota > Viridiplantae > Streptophyta > Magnoliopsida > Ericales > Theaceae > Camellia > Camellia lanceoleosa. The sequence continues at coordinate 632,480 of JANUSC010000052.1, forward strand.
AAAAAAACTCAATCATTCTAAAAATAAAAATAAAAAATCATCCAAATACTCATCTTCATTATCATCTTTATCATTATCGCTATCATTAATAATCTATACAATTTTACTATTCTACTAATCTAAATCAAACCAAACCCACATTTGAAGAATATGTTTGTAACAAAATTGACTGAGCCTCCGTTTGGGAAGTGGGTTGGCTTTTTGGCTATTTTAGCCTAGTTTGGGAAGGACTTTTTGACTTTTTGGCTTTTTTGACTTTTTTTTGTGAGAGAGGATTGTAATGATTATGGGTTGGATTTGATGTTTTGTTTTTTGTGGTTAAAATAGCCTATTTTATTTTTTGTGGTTATTTTAGCCAAAAAAGCCTGGCTTTTTTCTTCCCAAACGGAGCCTCAACATAAACAGAGTTTCGACTTACAATAATAGAGAAATATAGAGTTTCGAACACAGAGCAACAATGGATGAATACAGAATTTCAAACACAAAATGACAATAGAGAAATACAAAGCTTCACCGTAACAATAGAAAAATATAGGGGGTGTTTGGCAAACGGAGGTTTAGGCTATTATAGCCTCTTTTAGAAAATTAGCTCAAAAGTTGAGCACTGTAGCAACCTTTTACAGATTTTCAAAAAAAAAAAAAAAACAAAAAAAAAAAATAGCCTCTGCACAGGTGACAGTGTAGGGCCGGCCTACACTGTCAAGTGTCAAACATCATCATCATTGCTGAAATTACTTATTTACCCTTTGAAATCAATTTAAGAAAAAATATTTTTAGGGATAATTTTGTCATTTTAAATTTAAACATCATTTCAACACACTTTCCAAGACAACAACTCAACTAAAAATTTATCTTATCTTCCCAAACACAAAATTAAAATAGCCTACTAAAATAACCAAAAAGCCAAATAGCCTACTAAAATAGCCACTTCCCAAACGAGGCCATAATATTATTTCACCACTATGTGTAAACTAGAGTTTTTAAACCTTACCAAATAGAGAGTTTTGAAACCCTAACACAATAAAACAATATTACAAATGTGAATGAAGCTGATAAAAAAGAAAAGCGTGAATAATGGTAACAACCAAAATAGAAGTAGCAACAAAAAGAAAATATATATACCATTTTCTATGTGATATATATCAACGATAGACATAAGGGTATAATAGTTCAACAAACAATATAAATCAAGAAAAAGAAGACCTCATAGAATAAAAGTATAAATACATAAGACTAATTAGATTATAATTTTTCTTGGTGGACTTATTAAGTTAGAATATCTCCAAATGAGATTTATCAATAAAAAATCCTTGAATAAATTCTATTATTATTATTTTTTTGCTACTTCAATTGGGAATATCTCCATTTGTATGTTAATAGTTTTATTTTTTTATTTTAGTTGATAAGAATTGACTCATTTTAATGTGCATGACGCATAAATTGCCTATCTTTGTATCTAGAGACAGATGCCCGATTTTAGCTTTGAGGATCGAACATGTATATATATATATATAATATAAAAAAGAAGAAGTTATAATGAAGTGCGAAATGCAATATCAATTTTTATTAATACAAAATGTATAAAATATCATAAAGCTATGTTATTAAATATATTTATTCATTGTATATAATTACAAAAATATGATCAATAGGATATGTGATCAGATAACTTGCCATAAAATCAATCTATATCATGTTTTGACCAATAATTGGCACAATTTAAAATTTGTTGACAACTTTTTAAATTTGGGATGCTTAAGGATTTCAATTCCTTAGTTTTGCAATTGAAATTTATTTATAAGTTCTCAAATATTTTCAAATTTGAAAAACTTATAACTATTGTTAGGATTGGAAACAAAGCTAAGAAACTAATTCCATCACATTCTCCCTAGTTCAATTCTTAAAGGACTAAATATGAAAAAAAGAGAATCAAAACAAAGAAACAAGATGAAGGTGAAGAAAAGAAGCAAAAAAAAAATTGAAATAAATATGGGAAAGATGAAAAAGAAACCAAAAATGAAGATTGAGTTGAAGATAGAACCAAAGAATCAAAATCAAAACAAAAGAAAACAAGATGAAACAAGGGAGAACTGAAACAGATAAGAAGAATAACATAGAGATAGAGAGAAAAAGCACACAGAGAGTTGGAATGTGAAGATGACAACTTGAAAGCGAAGGTCGAGTTGAAAATCCAAGTTGATGGAAGTCGTTTCACTTGTCATTTGTTTTTTAAATATTCCCTCTAAATGATTTTTTCAAATGGGTAACTATGGATATTCGGATATAGAATGAGAAAATCTTAGGGAGGCGAGTATTAAATTTTTTAATAAAATCTTGGGGTGGCAAACTTATAAAATTTAGGCATATTCTTAACTAATATATTCAAGGAGTTTTTTTCAAAACTTTGAGGTGGTGGTCTCTCCTACCAGCCCCCTTTGGTCCACCCTTGTTTGTATCAAGAGGCAAAAAAAAAAAAAAAGAAAAAAAAAGATAAGGGTTTGATGGTGCATAATGACAATAATTGTTCTAAAACAGATAACAAAAAATAAGTGTTTAAAGCAGAAGCAAAAAGTTTGGTGTGTTTGTTCCTCCTCCTATGTACATGTGTTGTGACAATCAGGTTGCTATCTTTATTGCCAATAATCCTATGTTTCATGAGTGCACGAAACATGTAACGTCCTCAAAATACATATAAGACAACCATTCAAATAATCCATGAACACAGAAGAGGTATTATATTTTCATTCATCAGAGTCTTCTTTATAAAAGATATTACATATAACGCTAACTTCTAATAACAAAAGGAATGCCCAACGGGCTTACATCTTTCCAAGTAATAACTTGGTTACAACAAAATAAGAGTTCTAACTCTTTACATATAAAGCCCTTGGCCTGAATATACAGTTAACATCAAAGCAAAATAATTAAAAAGGAGTCTTCAACCCCTAATCTCCCAAGCTAAGACCTTAGAGGGGGCATGTAACGCTCTCAAAAAAGTACATATAAACCCAACATTCATGACACCCGTGGACATAAGAGAATAAAGTATATTTCCATTTATCAGAGTATTCATTACAAAAAATATTACATGTTGACAACAAAAGTAAATGCCCTACGGGCTTACAACTTTCCAAGTCAGTACTTAGGTTCAACAAAAGAGAGTTCTAACTCTAAACATATTAAGCCCTTGGCTTGAATTATATGTAATACAAATATAACTACACCAAAAATAAGCCTTCAGCTTCTACAACCTCCCAAGCTACAACCTTGGTGGCGACATATCACCTGCACCTGAAAATAATGTCCCATATAGGATGAGCCAACGCCCAGTAGAGATATGCTAAACATAATATGAGCAATAATTAAAACATTAGCATTTGATAAATGTTTAACTCATATAAACAAACATACATATCTTTCATAATCAATCCTTATTCACAAATACATTCAATTCCTTTCCGTTTCATTATCTAAACCAATTCATAGATATGGTTCTCTATTCTTTCAAACAGTTTATGATGAGACTACAACTCATGTTAACGATACTTCAATCATGATCAATTAATATGAGACTACAACTCATATTATTAACACTTCAACACTTCAATTTCAAATGAGACTACAACTCATATTATCATCAAGTCAATACTTCAATTCATCTACTTTATGCAAACGCAATTAGGATTTTAGGACTTTCACCCTGGACACTCCAGCCAACTTAGTTATCACTGGAGTTCATCCCCTATCTCCTCCCAAATCTGGTTTAAGAGTACATCTTCTATCTTCTCCCAAACCGTGGAATACATCCCCTATTTCCTCCCAAATCCGGTTTAGGAGTACATCTCCTATCTCCTCCCAAACCGTGGAGTACATCCCCTATCTCCTCCTAAACAACATATATACAATGTATTTAAATACTTATCATATACAATGATCAAGCAAAGCACATATTCAATGTGTTATTTCATCCGTCATATTCAATGACATACTCAATTGATTAGTTTTAATTCACCTAATCATCATGCAGTGTCTACAACAATCAAGACTATCCTCCACCGATAGCCCAAAACATTTGTTTCTAAACAGATAATAAATTCATCAAACAGATAATTTCTCAACATTCTCATATGTGAGTGATAAACCAATCCAACTACACCATTCAATCACATAATTTCCCAATTTCATTATTTCCAAACCAATTTCAATATTTTCATAATAAATTTCATTTATTACACAAATGACCCGATTAAACCCAACTAAGGCATTTTCCTCCTTTTTCTCAACATCGACCCAAAGGTCCAAATATCATCAATAAACATCAATAACCTCATCTTAAGACTCATACACACATGTATAGTTCAAAAGAACAAAACCCCTCTTTATACATTTCAAGCTTTGAAACCCTAACACCCAAAATTTTCCAACTTCAACATTAAATCAAAATAACTACATGTTTATGTCAAAGGCCATAAATATGAGTAGTTATCCCTACCTCAAGTGAAGAGACTCAAAGGAGATGATGAAGAAACTCGAAGGTGCTCCAAACTCACAACTTTTCGGATCAAAATGGACGTCTTAAGAAGCTTTAACACTTTAATGAAGACATAAGGTTTAGGTCTCACTAAACCAAGATCAAAATGTAGAGAGAGAGAGAGAGTTCTATAGAGAAGAGCTCCCAAATTAGGGTTTTGAAGAGCTAGAGAGAGAGAGTGGGTCGAAAAAGTGATTCAAAAAAATGGCTTCTCTCGGCCTGATATAAATCACAGTCCGCTCGAGTGTGGAACACCCCGCTCGAGTGTCAAAAGCACTGCTCGAGCGTCGAACGCACACTTCCAGAAGTTCTGTAGACGAAGGTCCCCACTCGAGCGTGAAAGTGGACGCTCGAGCGTCCGATGACCTGCAGGAAAAATACTGAAGACTGAAGAATCCCGCTCAAGCGTCAGACTGCCTGCTCGAGCGTAGGAGCAAAAGCAAAGGGCCCGCTCGAGCGTGAAAGCCAAAATCTGGGCATTAACTATTTGTTTTTAAACATAACCAACTTGTTTTAAACCTGCCCAACACAACCCAAAACTCAAATATAAAGAGTTAAAGGACGGAAATGCAATAGAGACAACAACAACACTCAACCACGGAATCGAGTCCGAAATACAATAAACAATAAATGGAAAACCGGGATCGCTATACGGCATATCACATGTACTTGAAAAATGGTATCCCAAGTAGGGTGAGCCAATGCCCAGTAGAGATATGCTAAACAACATATAAGAATTAACTAAAACATTAGCATTCGATAAATGTTTAACACTTATGAACCATCTTAAACCCTTTCCATAATCAATCGACATTGATACCCACATTTCGATTTACATCCAGTTATTACCCAAGTCAATTCATTGACATAATTCATTATCATATAAACAATTCAAAATGAGACTACAACTCATTCATCAACATTTTAATCATAAACATCATTCATACACTTCCATAACTTGCCATTTTATGGAACTACGTTCGAGGAAACTGGCACCCAAATATAGATAAGATTTCGGGACTTTCATCCTGGACACTCCGGTTAACTTGATTATCCATGGAGTCTATCCCCTATCTCCTCCCAAACAATAGAGTACATCCCCTATCTCCTCCCAAACAATATACATATACAATGTATTTACACATGTTGCCATATACAATAACCAACTCAATCACATATACAATGTTTACATCCGATCGTCATATTCAATGACATATTTTAATTGATTAGTTTCAATTTACCTAATCAACATACAGTTTCTACAGCAATTATGGCTATCCTCCACCGATAGCCCAAAACAGATATATCTAAACAAATAAATAAATTTCTCAACAGATAATATACAAATTTTCCATATGTGAGTGATTCATCAATCCAACTACATCATTTAACCACAATTTTCTCCAATTTCATGATTTTCAAACCAATTTCATATTTCCATAATGATTTCGTCATTTATACAAATATATATATATATAGTTCAAATTAGGGCATTTTCTCCCTTTTCTCAAAAGTGCACCCAAGGCCAAATCTCACCATTATACCCAAATAACCCCATTTTCAAGGTCTCACATACATATGGAATCCAAAATAGGAAACCCCCTTTTCCAATATCAAAACCCTAACCTTAACTTTACCCAAATCTTCCACAAACCCACTATTTATACAAAATGACTAATACTTATGTTAACACCCATATAAAAGAGTAGAATATCCCTACCTCAAGAAGAGAAGACGAGCTAAGAAAGAGATAAGCTCCAAAGATGCCGAAACCCCACTCTATTCGGTTCAAAAAGTAGATCTTGAGATGCTCCAACTTTTTAATGAAGACACAAGGGTGTAGAGATCACTTGATCTAGGTTAAAATGAAGAAAGAGAGAGAGTATTCTAGAGAGAGAAGCTCTCACCTTAGGGTTTTGGAAAGCTTAAGAGAGAAAAAGGACCAAAAAAGTGATTTAAAATGTCACATTCGCGATTTGATATACGTACAATCCGCTCGAGCGGAGAATTTGATGCTCGAGTGTCAGACACAAAAACTCGACCCGCTCGAGCACAACAAAGGCCGCTCAAGTGCCAAGACACAACAGCAAGGCACTACTCGCTCGAGCGTAATGAGACCCGCTTGAGTGTAGAATATACACGTCCAGTATTTTACAGACTTCAGAAGGTCGCTCGAGCGCAAGAAGGGCCGTTCGAGCTCAGACCTGCTCGAGCGTGAAAAACACTTCTGCAGTATTTCTTTCAAACGTACAAAGTACTGAGTGATTGCAAACCCCGCTCGAGCGCAAGAAGGCCCGCTCGAGCAGAAGACCAAAATTCTGGGCAACAAGGTTCTAGACCAACTAGAAACCAACCTGTTCTAAACACGCCCAAGACATTTCAAAACTCAAATTCAAAGAGTAAGAGAAGGAAGAGACATAACAACAACATTAAACCATAAGGCCCGAGTTCGAAACGCCATAAAGGTCGAGTTAGAAACCGGGATCGCTATAACTTGCCCCCTTAAAGAATTTCATCTCCAAAATTACAAATTAAGTTCAAAATCAACGTTTGGTCATTCCTAACCATGTTATTCTTACAAATCCAATATCATGACCCATCCTCCGGTCATTTATTTTCACCAACTCGATACACGAGCCCCATATCGAAACGAAATTCACAATTTCCAAAACATTAACAATGTTTAATGAAAATTCAAATTCTCAAGAAGCGTACATGGCATATACAATGCTTCCAAGGTAACACAATACACGTGATATTCCATATTGCCAAACATATAAAATATTTACAAATAATTCGTGTTTCCAAGATGTCCATAACATATACAATGTTCTCATAATTTAAACATATACAATGTTTCACACCCCAAACATATTCAATGTTCTTAGAGTTCATTAGCAAAATAAGATTTTCATCATATTCTCAAACATTAATAAACAGATCTAGATACTTCTCTTGGACCTCCATTTCACGTTCCCAAGTCGCTTCCTCAACTCCATGATGTTTCCACAATACCTTGACCAAGAGAATCGTCTTGCCTCGCAAGACTTGGTTCCATCTATCCAAGACCCTCACCGGTCTCTTCTCATACGAAGCATCCTCATCTACTTCTAAGTCGGTTCAATCCAATACATGTGATGGATCCGGCTCATATTTCTGAAGCATACTAACATGAAACACACCATGTACTTTGGACAGCTGCGGCGGCAACGCTAAACAATAAGTAACCTCCCCAATCCTCTCAAAGATCTCAAAAGAGCCAATAAATCGAGGGGACAACTTCCCACTTTTCCCAAACCTCATCAAACCCCGTCTAGGTGATATTTTCAGAAAGACATGATCACCCACCTCAAATGACAAAGGTCTCCTCTTACGGTCGGCATAACTCTTTTGGCGACTCTGAGTTGTAACTAGCCTCTTACGAATAATTGCCACTTTCTTCGTCGTTTCTTGAACCAACTCCAAGCCCAACAAAGGTACATCACCCACCTCGGCCTAACACACTAGAGATCTACACGGTCGGCCATACAAGGCCTCAAATGGTGCCATACCAATACTCGATTGGAAACTGTTATTGTAGGCAAACTCCACTAAAGGTAGGTGTCTCTCCCATGACCCTTAAAGTCAAGGACACAGCCTCGTAGCATATCCTCAAGTATCTGAATAGTGCGCTCGGATTGCCCGTTAGTCTGAGGATGGTAAGCCATGCTAAAGGTCAACCTAATGCCTAAGGCACTCTGCAAGCTCTGCCATAACCGGGCAGTGAAACACGGATCTCTATCTGAGACAATCGATACTGGGACCCCGTGCAACTTCACTATGTCCCGAATATATAAGTCGGTAAGGTGATCTACCGAATCTCCTGCGCGCATAGGAATAAAGTGCACCGACTTAGTCAACCGGTCAACCACCACCCAAATGGCGTCACTACCCCGTTGAGTCCTTGGAAGACCCACGACAAAATCCATCGTGACGTGCTCCCATTTCCACTCGGCTATAGGCAAGGGTTGTAACAAACCCGCTGGCCTCTAATGCTTGGCCTTCACTTGCTGACAAATAAGGCATTTTGACACAAACACCGCCACATCTTTCTTTATGCCTCTCCACCAAAACTGACGACTCAGATCATGATACATCTTTGTGCCCCCCGGATGCACCGCAAGGTGTGAATAGTGAAACTCTCAGAGTACTTCCTCTCGACAAGACTCCGACACAAATAAGCGATCTCGGTACCTCACACTCAGGTCGGGACACACAGTCAAACCCTTCTCTACCTTCCCACTAGAAATCTTTTCCCGGAGGGATTCTACCTCAAAGTCACCCTTCTATACCTCTAACACTCGGTTCACAAGCGTAGGTTGTGCAACTACAGAAAACAAGGCTGCAGACTCCACAGACTCGCCCAGACGCAAGTCAAACTCACCAAGAATACCAAACATCTCCCATTCCCGGATAGCAATACAAGCTACATCACTAATGGATTTCCTACTAAGGGCATCAGCTACAACATTGGCCTTCCCCGGATGATAATGCAACTCGTAATCATAATCTTTAATGAACTTCATCCACCTTCTCTACCTCAAATTCAAGTCTTTCTGTGTAAAAAGATATTTCAGACTCTTATGATCCGAGAACACCTCGAATTTCTCACTATAAAGATAGTGCCTCCAAATCTTCAAGGCAAATATCATAGCCGCTAACTCTAAGTCGTGAGTAGGGTAGTTCCTCTCGTGTGTTTTCAACTGACATGAGCCATAGGCTACTATTTTCCCTTCTTGCATCAACACACAACCTAAACCCTCTCATGAGGCATCACAATACACTGCATAACCCAAACCCCTCTCCAGAATAATCAAGACTGGAGCGGTGGTAAGTCTAACTTTAAGCTCTTGGAACGACTTTTCACAAGTCTCATTCCATACAAATTTGATCCCTTTCCGCGTCAATCTAGTCAAAGGCGAGGCTAGCTTGGAGAAATCCTTCACAAATCGATGGTAATACCCGACTAACTCCAAGAAACTACAGATCTCGAAGACATTCTTAGGTTGTGCCCAATCCTGCATTGCCTCTGGTGGTGTTTGGGAAGCAAGTTCCCAAATTTTTTTTCTCATTTTTTTCACTAAAAGAAAAAAGTTTTGCAAAACCAAAAAAAACACATCCAAACAAAATATCACATCCAACCCCATAATCATTTCACTTTTTCTCTCACAAACATCACATCCAACCACATAAAAACCCAACTATCTTCCCAAACACCAAAAATTTTTTATCTCATAAAAACCTACATCTAATAAAATCTACATAAAAACTCACTTCCCAAACACCCACTCTATCTTAGATGAATCTACAGTCACCCCTTCTCCGGATACCACATGACCTAAGAATTTAACCTCTCTTAGCCAGAACTCACACTTTCCAAACTAAGCATATAACTTATGGGCCCTAAGCAACTCAAGCATCACTCGCAAGTGTTCCACGTGTTCTTCCTCAGAAGGTGAATAAATCAGAATGTCGTCCACGAAAACGACCACAAAGCAATCTAAGAATTCCCAGAAGATCCGGTTCATCAAGTCCATAAACATAGCCGGTGCATTGGTCAGCCCAAAAGGTACCACCAGAAACTCATAATGGCCATACCGCATAAGAAATGCGGTCTTTGGGATATCCTTCTCCCCGACCCTCAACTGATGGTAACCCAATCTCAAGTCTATCTTAGAGAAATAACGAGATCCTTTCAACTGATCAAATAGATCGTCTATACGAGGCATAGGATACTTATTCTTAACTGTAACCCAGTTGAATTTTAGATAATCAATGCAAAGTCTCAAAGTCCTATCTTTCTTTTTAGCAAAAAGGGCCGATGCTCCCCAAGACGAAGTACTAGGGTAGATAAAACCTTTATCTAGTAACTCTTGGAGTTGAATCTTCAACTCACTCAACTAGGCTAGGGCAAAACGATACGGTGCCATGGAAATCAGTGCCGTGTTAGGCACTGAGTCAATAGATAACTCGATCTCTCGATGGGGTGGTAAACTAACAAGATTCTCGGGAAAAACGTCCGAATACTCACAAACCACTCTTGGCAACTCAGTCCTGGTCTCATCACACTCACTACTCATAAAGCTAACGAGAAAACAACTAACCTCACTCCGCCCTCGTGGATCATACACCGGTGGTGAGACTCTACCAACTCGATCCACCAAGAAATGAAAACAGTCACCGCTCAAGGTACATACAGTAACCCTTTGATGATAGCAATCTATAACAGCCCGGTATGACGATAACCAGTCCATACCCAAAATCACATCAAACCTAGACATATCAATCAACACAAAAGAAAACGGAAGCAGACGATCGGTGACCTCTATATCACAGCCCCAACACCCTTGTTTCAAAACCACTTCACCCCCAATAGGTGATACAACACAAATAGAAGATACTAACTGCGCCAACTCCAATCCCAAAACATATGCAAATGCAGAAGATATAAACGAATGGGATGCACTTGTATCAATTAACACATTAGCAACCGAGTTGCAAAACAAAAAGGTACCTCTCATAACAGATGGAGCCGATACAAGATCCGATGCTGTAACAACATACACGCGCCCTGTAGGTCTCTAATCTACCTGCTCACCTCTCGGAGCATAAGACTGCTGCACAGACTGAGCTGAAGAGGCTCCCTGATTAGCCCTCGAGGCCTGAACTGACTGCGCTGGCTGATAACTCCGTGTCTGCTTCAAACAAGATGCACCAGGTGTGCCACCCAACTGTGGGCAAAACCTCTTCAAGTGCCCTGTCTACCCACACTGATAACAAGTGAGCGGCTGGCCTCTACCTTGACTCTGGCCCTGGGAACGAGCCGAAGATGATGCTGCACGCTGCCCTCCTCCTCTCTGCGGGCAAGCTAGAGACTTATGGCCCAATTGACCACATTTATAACAGGTGATGTCTCCCTGTTCACCTCTCCCAGAACCCGAACTCAGTACTGGAATGGTAGACCTCGAATGCACTCTCTAGGACTGCTGAGGGTTAGAACCCATTTGCTTCTTATCGTCCCCCTAATCATCTTGACTCCTTCTAAAGCCCCTCATCCTCTCTTCCTTCGCATGCATAATGGTCTCAAGATGGGCAGCAGCCTCCACAAGGTGCCCATAATCTCTAATCATGGACCCGGTAACTCGAAACATGAGTCTGGTCCTCAACTTCTTCTCGAACTCTAGACAACGGCGTTCCTCAGTCGCCACTAACTCGGAGCAAATCTAGACAAGCTAGTAAAGGTGGCCTCGAACTCCGCCACAGGTGTATTCAACTGCTTGAGCTGAGAAAACTGATCCCTCAACTTCTCCCTCATCGTAGCCGGTAAATACTTGTCCTGGAAGGCTTCAACAAAGGCTTCCCAAGTCCCACCAATGCACCCCCGCACATACTTCCACCATTGACATGCATCTCCCTTTAGTTGGAAGGATGCCAAGATCACTCGCAAAACTCCGTCTTCGATGCCAAGCATATCAAACGTCTTCGTCATCTGCTCCAACCACTTGTCAGCCTTCAATGGCTCCTTAGGGTCACCCAAAAACTCGTCCGGATTCAACTGAAAGAACTCCCTCTTCAGAAAAGACGGCCCTGCCTCAGCTACATGGGCCTGGACTTGATTCTCAACCCTGAGAATGTCCATAGATTCCCTCAATGCTCCTGCCATTTCGCGGGCTAAGGCACCCATACTGGCTCGGCCACGTTGGCTTGATCAACTCCCTCCTCCTGCGCCGGAATCTCATCCGGTATAGGCATCTCCTGCCTCCTAGGCCTACTACGCCTACCACCACGACCTCGTCCTGATATCCTAATAAAGGTAACAAAGACATTAGCACATTCACAAATGTGTCGAAGCTATTTCACTCGCGTCCTAATATGATGGACAACAGTAATTCATTCCACATAAGCACATAATCACGTAAACACTTACGAATTTAATTTTCGGATAGTAACCGTCCCATGGCGTTGCTAGGGTTCCAGTTAGAAACGGCAGTGATCAAGTGCCTTTCCAACAGGACTCCCAGAAACCTATAGACCTGATCAACATCCTAGAAACTAAATCACATACCCATATAGTCACACAAACATGTTATCATATAAGCACATAACATTTCACTTAAGTCTTTAACAAGCATGACAAACCCATTGTGATACTAACCACTTCCCATGTATCCAAAGTATTCAAACCCGATACGCTCTGATACCAAGTTGTAACGCCCTCAAAATGCAGTATAAGACAACCATTCATATAATCCATGAACACAGAAGAGGTATTATATTTTCATTCATCAGAGTCTTCTTTATAAAAGATATTACATGTAACACTAACTTCTAATAACAAAAGGAATGCCCTACGGGCTTACATCTTTTCAAGTAATAACGTGGTTACAACAAAATAAGAGTTCTAACTCTTTACATATAAAGCCTTTGGCCTAAATATATAGTTAACATCAAAGCAAAACAACTACAAAGGAGTCTTCAACCCCTAAACCTTCCAAGCTAAGACCTTGGAGGCGGCATATCACCTGTACCTGAAAAATGGTGTCCCAAGTAGGGTGAGCCAATGCCCAGTAGAGATATGCTAAACAACATATGAGAATTAACTAAAACATTAGCATTCGATAAATGTTTAACACTTATAAACCATCTTAAACCTTTTCCATAATCAATCGACATTGATATCCACATTTCGATTTACATCCAGTTATTACCCAAGTCAATTCATTGACACAATTCATTATCATATAAACAATTCAAAATGAGACTACAACTCATTCATCAACATTTCAATCATAAACATCATTCATACACTTCCATAACTTGCCATTTTACGGAACTATGTCCGATGGAACCGGCACCCAAATATAGGTAAGATTTCAGGACTTTCACCTTAGACACTCTAGCCAACTTAATTATCTATGGAGTCCATCCCCTATCTCCTCCCAAACAATGGAGTACATCCCCTATCTCTTCCTAAACAATATACATATACAATGTATTTACACACGCTGCCATATACAATGACCAACTCAATCACATATACAATGTTTACATTCGATCGTCATATTCAATGACATATTTCAATTGATTAGTTTCAATTTACCTAATCAACATACAGTTTCTACAGCAATCATGGCTATCCTCCATTGATAGCCTAAAACAAATATATCTAAATAGATAAATAAATTTCTCAACAGATAATATACACATTTTTCATAGGTGAGTGATTCATCAATCCAACTACACCATTTAACCACAATTTCCTCTAATTTCATGATTTTCAAACCAATTTCATATTTCCATAATGATTTCGTCATTTATACAAATATATATAGAGTTCAAATTAGGGCATTTTTCCCCTTTTCTCAAATAGTGCACCCAAGGCCAAATCTCACCATTATACCCAAATAACCCCATTTTTAAGCTCTCACATACATATGGAACCCAAAATAGGAAACCTCCCTTTCAAATATCAAAACCCTAACCTTAACTTTACCCAAATCTTCCACAAACCCACCATTTATACAAAATGACTAATACTTATGTTAAAACCCATATAGGAGAGTAGAATATCCCTACTTCAAGAAGAGAAGACAAGCCAAGAAAGAGATAAGCTTCAAAGATGCCGAAACCCCACTCTATTCGGTTCAAAAGGTAGATCTTGAGATGCTCCAACTTTTTAATGAAGACACAAGGGTGTAAAGATCACTTGATCTAGGTTAAAATGAAGAGAGAGAGAGAGAGAGAGTATTCTAGAGAGAGAAGCTCTCAACTTAGGGTTTTGGAAAGTATAAGAGAGAGAAAGGACCGAAAAAGTGATTGAAAATGTCACTTTCGCGATCTGATATACATACAGTCTGTTCGAGCGGAGAATTTAACGCTCGAGCGTCAAACACAAAAACTTGACCCGCTCGAGCACAACAAAGGCCGCTCAAGTGCCAAGACACAACAGCAAGACATTACCCGCTCGAGCGTAATGAGACCTGCTTGAGCGTAGAATATACACGTCTAATATTTTACAGACTTCAGACGGTCGCTCGAGAGCAAGAAAGGTCGTTCGAGCTCAGACCTGCTCGAGCGTAAGAAACGCCGCTCAAGAGTAAAAAACACTTTTGCAGTATTTCTTTTAGACGTACAAAGTACTGAATGATTGCAAACCCTACTTGAGCGCAAGAAGGCCCGCCCGAACGGAAGACCAAAATTCTGGGCAACAAAGTTCTAGACCAATTAGCAACCAACTTGTTCTAAACACGCCCAAGACATTCCAAAACTCAAATTCAAAGAGTAAGAGGAGGAAGAGACATAACAACAACATTAAACCATAAGGCCCGAGTCCGAAGCACCATAAAGGTTGAATTAGAAACCGAGATCGCTATAAAACATATTGAGGTGGACTGTCATTTTATTTGGAGTTTACTACTGTGAAAACAATTTCCGAAGTTGCTACTCCTTATATTCTGTTTGATAATCAATTAGGTAATATTTTCACTAAGCTATTAAGCTTGTCTGTCTTTTAAGCGTTTATCTATCAAGGTGTACATGTTTGATTTGTATGCGCTAGCTTGATGAGAAGTGTTAGAATAGTCACGTGTCTTTTATTATTTTATATTGAGGGTACTCATGTCATATTGCTACATTATGGTTTTAATATAAATATGTAGTAAGGTAACCCCAAGAGGTTAGTTTGGTGGCAAGGCCTTAAATTTTGGGGGTGTGCTCTCTCAAAAGTTCAGGAATTGAAACCTTTTAGGTGTTAATAATTACTTCGGGCCATCGGACTGGGGAAAAACCCTTGAATTAACCGTGGTACACTTGTAGAAAACTCCTTACCGAGGGTCTGTGCACCCATGAAAATTAGTTGGGTTTTGATTTGGACACCCTGATGCCAATAAAAATATATATATATATATATATATGTAGTAAGGTGGAGGGTTTGATACACACCCAAAACCTATTTTTCGTATTCTCTTCTTTTTCTTTCTAACTCTAAACCTAATCTCACACACTTCACATTCTAACTTTTATTAATCATCACCATTGGGTGGCTTGGTCCAACGATAAAGCTTGCAATTAGTGTTCTTAGTGGCATGGGGTTCGAGTCACGCAAATAGTTTCTCCAAAAATGTGGGTAAGGCTACATACATTTTTCCCTCGCTAGACCCTGCTTTTAATCAATAATTTGTAATATTTTCTAATATATTATTTTTAAATTTGTACATAAATACTTCTCAAATCAAATTCTAAAATTGATAATTATAAATTCAAACTTGCTCATAATATTAATTAGGCATTAAAAATTTGCTTAGCTTGGCCTGTAACCATTAATCATATGTTCATGTAAAATTTTTAATTAAATTTCTAGTTTTCTTTTCCTTCACAAAACTTATACATCCTATTTGGTTTCAGTTTTCAGAATTTACCTTTCAAAAAATTTTACTTTTTCGTTTTTCGAATTTTTTTTGTTTTCACTAAATTTTTTTAGAATAATGCCTCGTAGCTCGAATGCTACAAGGCTCGAAATGGCTCGAATGGAGAAAGAGGGAGAGAAGAGAGGAAACAGAGGAGGAAGGGAGGAAGGAAGTCCTCGTCGCAGCCACCCCGGCGTGTGGTGTCGTCCTCGCCTTGTCGTCAAATCGATCGTCGCAGGAGGGCTCGTCGTGGGAGGAGGAACCTCCTCCGTCGTCGCCGCCCGCCCGTCGGCGTCGGCCAATGAGCTTCAGTGCCTCTCCTCGTCGCCTCCAGGCTCGTCGCCGAGATCGCCGAGCTCGTCGCAGCCCCTCCGTCTTCTTCTTTCTCCGTCTTCTTCCTCCATTTTTTAGGCCCCCTCCAGTCCCCCTCACCCTCCCCCCCTCCCCATCTCCCTCCTCCTCCTCCTCCTCCTCCCTCCTTCTCTTCTTCTCCCTTCTTCTTCTTCTTCTTCTTCTTCTTCTTCGTTCTGCAAAACGAAGCCAAAACCAGGAAAGAAAAGAAAAGAAAAGAAAAAAAAAAAAATTGGAGACCCAAAACGACGTCGTTTTGGGTCTCGAGCCACATTCTGAGCCAGTGATTCGAGCTACCAATCACTGCCGATTTTTTTAATATTTTAAGCAATTTAAAAAAAAAATTAGACGCACCTAACATGAATACACTTAAAAAGTATAATATTTATGAAAAAAATCTTTAAAAAATTCATTAAATGCCAAAAATACAAAAAATTTGTACATTTTTCATATTTTTGTGTATTCGTTAATTGTTTACAAATATTTTACTATTTATATACATCTAAGTAAAGTGTATCCAAAAAAATATAAAAAAATAGTTAAAATTTTAAAAATATTCAGTAAAAACAAAAAAAAAATTTGAAAAACAAAAAACTCAATTTTTAAAAAATTGAATTCATAAAACTAAAACCAAACTACATTCATTTCACATAATTTTTTCCCCAATTATTATTTAACATCACATAATTTATTTGTATTCTATATAGTTAGTATTTTGTTGTTGCTCAAATCAGAATACGGGGGACATTAGGTTCTTTTCCCTTGGAACATAAACTCACTCACTGAATTCCGCAGTGTGAACATCATTGCCGCCACCAGAATTCTGTCATATTTACCAATTTCGTGTCACCAAATTCTGCGAGTTATGCTTTATTTTTTTATTTTATTTTATTTTTTTTTAATTTTAAAATTTTCTCTTTATTTTTTATTTAAGCAAAGCTGAACAATGGCCAAAATATCTAATTTTGTTAAAATCCTGAAAATTCTGTACATGGAAATGATTGGTTGGACTAGAATGAATATTGGTTGAAAACAAATACCTATGTTACATGGACTAGATTACGAGTATCGAGTGCGTTTGTGTATACAACTATCAGACTTTCATAAATTTGAATTCTATGATCTTGGCTTACGTATTTAAAATTGAGTATGGGTACGGAGACATGTCATATGCAAATATATATTATATATTATATAATATTTTTAGATGAGATGCTGTAAATTATATAGAAATATATTAGAAATATGAAATTTCTATATCTAATTCACGTGAGAGCCTAAAAATATTACTTTATTTCTTCATGTATTGTCACAAATTAAAGAATCTAAGTATCTAAATTGATTACATGTGTCAGACACATATCTCATACCTTTACGCAATCATGCTGTCTTACTTTAAATGTATGTTTATGAATTATTCTGTGTAAATATATGATAATTTTCTTATTTTGCTGTTTAGAATTATCTTACTTGCCCCTGGTTCTACATGGGAAAATGTTGTAGCCTATTAAGTAAAGTCAAACCTGTAATTCTATAATTCTAAAGAGTTTTTTTTTTTTTTTTTTTTTTTCTTCTCTAAATTGCTTTGGAAAACACCATTCCTTTAATTCTGATTCTATCTCTGTTTTTGCCAAGATCTTTGGAGAACATAAAATCACTACAGACACACAGGGTGAATACAGTTTTGAGAGTTGCAAGCAGCTTTGAGCAAATAGAGGTTGATATCTCTCTAAGTCCCAGAGTAAATTCGGTGAAGCCCTCAAAGACGGTGGTTATATCTGACCAGGCAACAGCTTTAGTACAAGCTGGTGTGCCTGTTATCCGATTAGCAGCTGGAGAACCTGACTTCAATACCCCAACTGTAATAGCAGAGGTAATTTTTGACAATTCTCTATATGATTCACTTATGCTTAAAAATAAAAATGTTTCCGAGTTCTTGCACCACTCTTATTGTTGGTCATTGCTTTATTTTTGTGATCTTATAAAAGTAGGCTGGGATTGATGCAATTCGTGAAGGTTACACAAGGTACACTCCAAATGCGGGAACCCTAGAGCTCCGATCAGCTATTTGTCAAAAGTTGAAGGGTTAGTTGATCTGCTATTTGTTCAATGCTTTTCTCCAACTAAACTAACTGTTATTCTGGCTAAGAGATTATTTTGACATTTTATTTTATTTTATTTTATTTTATTTTCCCCTTTTTATGGCAGAGGAGAATGGGATCTCTTATACACCTGATCAGATTTTGGTGAGCAATGGAGCAAAGCAGAGCAGCATTCAAGCAATGCTAGCTGTTTGTTCTCCCGGAGATGAGGTGTAGTGTAGTCCATACTTTCACAATCATCACTATGTCTATAAATATGTTCTTTGACTACCATGTGCTGTGAAATGAATATTAGATTTCTTGTTCCCTGTTGACTGGCATGGAGTGTGTACTCTTTCTATTCTGTATTCCACTCTCATTGCAAATAAATCACATTAGGATTTGTAACAATTACATCTCAGTTGACTGTACCATTTCTGTCAGAACTCTCCTTGGTTAACGTTGTCAGTTTACAACAAACAGCAAACAGGTTTCAGTTTTTTATCTCTATATAAAAATAAAAATAAAAAATAAAAAATAAAAACAGAAAACTTAATTGGTGTACAAAAATGTTTTGTAAAGAAATAAAAACAAAAATTAGATAAACATGTTTGGTGAGTTGCCGGTGGTGGTGGCCAATGGTGGAGGGTGGAGGAATATGGTGACCCGTGGTGGGGGTGACTGGAGGTGGTTGCTGGAGTTAGTGGTCACGGTGATGACTGATTGGTTGCTGAAGAGTCACTGGAAGGTGGCCGGAGCTCTCTGATAGTGAGCCGGTGTTGATGGTGCGGGGATGGCTGGAGGTGGCTGCCGAAATTAGTTATCGAAGTGACCGGCTGGTCGCCAACGAATTACTGGAAGGTTGTCAGAGGTTGGCGTTGGGTGGTGATTGGAGGTGGTGGGGGATAGAGGAGAGAGTGGAAACTTATTTTGAAAACACGTGAAAACACCTTTTTTTTTTCATTTCAAAAAATTTTGAAAATTTTGGAATCAATTCCATTTTTTCGAAAATGAAAACAATATACTAAACAAGTTTTTGTTTTCATTTTCCAAAATAAAGGAAAAGAAAATAAGAAAAAGAAACATAAATGTTAACAAACGACCCCTAAGATATCATTGAATTGCTGAGGACAATGATCTTTTCCTGATTGGTGTGGTAATTTGACATGTTGAGTCAGTTGGGTGTCTATACTGGTACGACTATAGTACGTTGGTGTTATCGGAATCTCTCATCCCAATCAATCTTAATAATTAGTGGAAAAGGCCTGCAGTTGGTCATTGCCTGACGCTTTCTTCATGCTTCAAAAGGATAGCAACTTTATTTGGTTTTCTTGACCATAGTGATTAAGAAAGAATCTAATGGGTCTTGCAAGTTGCAGATCTAAAACAGATAATAACTTTAACTATGGAACTATGGCAGAACAAATGGAATGGTAGAAAGGGTACTACACACAGTTGATTATATTGAAGAGTTGAGGTTCACAGACACTATTTTGCAGAGAGGATTTTTCACTAGTGCACCTTTTTGGCACAATAATTTTCGGCTGGTTATCACTTTTCCATGAATTTACCTTCCAGAATGGAAGAGGAAGAAAAAAGAAGAAAACTACATAATAGGCATGTTTTGTTCTGATGTTTTATTGCCCCTTTCAAATGTTTATATAATGAAGGTTGACACAATGTGGGCACAATCGTATAATCTGTTGGTTACCTAGATGAGGGGTGCTGATTTTTTTATTGTTAAAGTCAAATGTTTGACCTTTGCTTTTGATGGACACTTATTGGCATAGTATTTATTCTTCAGGTTATAATTCCAGCTCCATTTTATGTGAGTTACCCAGAAATGGCAAGGTTGGCTGATGCAACACCTGTATTTCTTCCAACCCACATCTCCAAAAATTTTCTCTTCGATCCAAAGCTTCTTGAATCCAAACTGACTGACAAGTCAAGACTGTTGATTCTTTGTTCTCCATCTAACCCAACCGGATCTGTTTACCCGAGGAAACTGCTTGAAGAAATTGCTCAAATTGTGGCAAAGCATCCTCGGCTTCTGGTAATATCACTTGTCATGCAACTTTTGGTGCCTGTACTAGTAGAATTTTCAACTCAGTTAACATTTGAGTTTGGGACTATCTTTGGCTGTTCCTTTCAGGTGCTGTCTGATGAAATATATGAACACATTATTTATGCACCAGCGACTCATACAAGCTTTGCATCTTTGCCAGGCATGTGGGAGAGGACTTTGACTGTCAATGGGTTTTCTAAGGTGCTCCAACTCTGTTTCTTTTAAGCTTCTTTTCTGTTTTCATGACATGCCTCCCTTGTAGATCATTTTGATATGGTCATAAACCTCAAGTGATGAATCTCAGAAAATGTGGATATTTGTAGACCTTTGCAATGACTGGTTGGAGACTTGGATACCTAGCTGGTCCGAAACACTATGTTGCGGCATGTGGAAAGATTCAGAGTCAGGTATGCCATTTCTTTGCCTCTCCACACCCATCATTTTTATTTGTAAACTCTTACCTAGTTGTATTCTGTAACCTCCATCAATATGTCTGTTAACAACTTAACATCTAGTTCATTGAGAATCAATTTTCTTGAATATGCTTAAGCTTTTGTTGATACATTGGATTGTTTTCTCATGCTTTGTTGTGGAGGTTCTGACCTTCTAAAGATATGGAAGATAAAATAATGCTCCTCTTGTTCTTTCTCACTGATGAATGTTGAGATTTGGAGCAATTGGATAGTTGAAATGGCAGCATGTCTTAAGAATGCTGACTACGCAATTCGGCACAATTTTATCTGATGCAGTCATTACTTTGGCCCTAGGTAATCATGGATCAAAATGGCTTGGACGTGCATCTTATGCATGTTGTTTGATGATTTTTCAATTATTCACACAGTTAGTTATGTAATATTTGTACTTTGTAAACCTAATATATGAAACAGTTAATGTTTGGACCCAGGGCTTCTAAGGACCCAAGAACTTTTCTTTTAAGGACCTTTAAATTAAAGTCAAAGCTTCCTTTTATAAGGCCAAAACATCAGGGCTTTGATTTCCACCAGCTTAGGCCATTCAAGACTTTAAATATAATGGTCACTGTTATTTCACTCTCTACTAATGGCTTTGCAAATGCATTGCTTTGCTATTGAAATATAGAAGTTTAAAAGTCATGGTAATTTATATGATATATCTATTTATATGGGATATATTTTGTCACGATATATTGCAATATTTATTGATTTTTTTAAAAATGTTAAAAAAAAATGATGCAATATATCAATATGTGATATATCGCGATATTGGACAATGATTTGCTAATAAGTTGGTAATATGTTCAGTAAAAACTGCTTGAAATCTATCATTAGCACTCCATTGCAATTGGTTATTTTAACATGGCAATTTTAATTTTTTTATACATTCATGGAAGCATGTCCTCGCCTTATTATCAACAAGCTCAATCTAATTTGTGCATGTATCATTCCAGTTCACTTCAGGTGCCAGTAGCATATCCCAAAAAGCAGGTGTTGCTGCTTTGGGACTGGGCTATGCTGGTGGGGAATCAGTTTCTACTATGGTTAAAGCATTTCAGGAGCGGCGAGATTATTTAGTTAAGAGTTTTGGAGAATTGGAAGGTGTTAAAATATCAATACCCCAGGTGTGGACTTTATTTATTATGTATACATATTCGGTTTTTAAAACCATGTGCTAGCTTGCTTTGTCCTGTTCTTTTTCTTCTCTTTCCTTATTTTATCTTTTATTATTCTGTCCCCATGCTATTACAATATTGATTTTGAGTGTTATTATACTTCTCATTTGCAGGGAGCTTTCTATCTCTTCCTTGATTTCAGCTCCTACTACGGAGCAGAGGCTGAAGGCTTTGGTATGATCAAAGATTCAGAATCTCTATGCCGCTATTTGCTGGACAAGGCTCAGGTAATCTTGCAAGGGCTGCCGTGTCATAATCAAATGAAAAGAAAGTAGAAAGAGATGTAAATTGAATGACATTTATGCTGTGTTTTGGTTGGGAGATTTGGAGAGAGATTTGGAAAAGGAAAGGGAAAAGATGTGTGAAACTAGGTGAAATGTAAGTATATTTTATTCATGTTTCACCTAACTTTTCTCTTTCCCTTTCCAAATCCCTCTTCAAACCCTCCAACCAAACACAGCGTTAAGGGAATGTAGTAACTAGGTCAGGAAGAACTCACAGGTAGATGAATTAGACCTAAGCACTGGACAGTGCTATAAACTCTCTTTTCGCATCTACTCATTAATTTGTTATCTGGGTATAAAACATGGTCAAAAGCGGTGAAGTTCATTTCTTGCTTTTACCTCACATTATTATTATTATCATTATTATTAATGACTTTAAGGTTATGATTCTCAGGTGGCTCTTGTCCCAGGAGATGCATTTGGGGATGACAGCTGCATTCGCATCTCGTATGCATCATCTCTTTCCAGCCTAAAGGCTGCAGTGGACCGAATTAAGAAAGCATTAATCACTGTCCGACCTGCTATCCCTGTTTAACTTAGAGACTAGCTATCATAAGTTATTATTCTTGTACTCATTTTCAGATCCAAAATGTGTATTTTGTGGTTAATTCATATTATATAATGAATAAAGTCCGGGACCTCATATTCCATAACCTATTTCAATCAATCAGCTTGCTATTGTACTCGTTATAATCAAGTAGAGATGTTGGAAGACTAGTAGACTGCTAAAAGGGGGGTATATTTTTAAAATACTTTTTGCAATTTGATTAGTTAAAATTTATTTTTCTCACTCTTTTAGATGAATATTACTATTAGATATTTAAATTTATTTATTTTTATATATATTTAGAGGTCTAATTGATATTTTGAGCATAATTTGGAAAATAAAATAAAATTTCAATTGAACTTTCGGGGCCATATATAACTAACAGTTGGGGTAAAATTGATCTAAGAATGAATAGTTTAAGTATAAAATTGATATTATTAAAAGAACAGATGTCGAATTAGTTTTTAAGTGATAAAATTGATATTCTAATTTATTTTTTTTTATGTGTCAACAGAAAATTGTGAGTTTCACTTTTTCATCGGTATGAACTCTCCTAAAACCATTTGTTCATTTCTATTTAAGAGTTAGAAAGAAATTGAAATTGAAATTTGAAATTTGAACATGTGCTTGGACATAAAACAATAGGAAATGATTTTTTATTGAATTGGTTGTGTTGTGTCGCGTGGTTTATCATTGGCCATTTTCTTGATTGGCTTGGAGCCTGTTTTCTTTTTAAATAATTTAATACTAAGTTCTATTACAGGATCAAGATGTGTTCAACATATTGTTGCCGTCCATCTTGTCTTTTTCTTATTTTTTTATTTTTTAGAACTAGTAAAACAGATTATATATTAATAAAAAGGATATAAGTTTAGATACAAAACAATCACAAAACGCAAAGAACTAAGCGACGAACATATAACTAACCCGAGCAATTAATTATTAATTATACGCAAGAGTTTGACTTAATTAATTCAGAATAAAGGCAATTTGGAAGCTGTGATTTGTAGGGAAATGTTATAGTACACACCTTTAAAGGGTGTACCATATGTAAATTATATTATTTGTGACTTTGATTATCACAAATGGTATAATTAAATACTATGAGAGTTATAACTAAAAAAAAAAATTGAATTATAACCAAACGTCATGTGAAATATAATTAATTACTCTCCGATCATAATCAAAATAATGTTATAACCAGTATCACAATGTGTCATAACTAACAACATAATAGTTCATAACTAACAACACAATTGCCATAACTAAATATGCATATGATATACATCCCAAAAGAATTTCCCCCTAATTATGGAGTAATAAATTTTTTTCTTTTTAAAAAAAGAAAAAGAAAAAAAAAAGCGGTAATTTCAAGAGCTCATTTGTATTTTTTCACAACCATCCTTTTACATGGAGTGAGCTATTATAGCTCCCAAAAAGGGTAAATTGTGTTTTGCGAAAATGATAAAAGAATTTTTTGGGTTTGATCTTTGTAATAAACCCTAAATTTTAATTTGTTTAATTTAAGTATTAATATTCTAAACTAGTAATAAGTTTAAACATTTATCCATCTACGTTAATTTTTTTAATATAAAATAAATGTGGCATTCCATCCTTTGATATTTCAACTTAGTATTAACATCAACTTCTACTTTGTATGTAGTGCCAACCTACTCTTCCCCCACTATCATTGTCTCCTTACCCACAACTAATATTGCAAACGAGATGAATCGAGCTAAGCCAAGCCAAAAGAAAAGGTGTTTGAGCTCGGCTCGCAAAGAATTAGTTGAGCTCAAATCGAGCTTACGCTTAACTCGACAAGCATTTAAGAAACTCGACTCAAGTTTACTCTATTACACATCTGAGTCGAACTTGCGCTCAAACTTCGAAAAAAAAAATTCCAACTTTAATTAATTTGAATATTTAAAGAAAAAGGCCACAAGCCAGGCGTTGAGAAGTTCGGACTACAGGCAGCTTTGGAGCTTTGAGCGACCACTGAGACCTGTCAACCTGGACAGTTTG
This sequence comes from Camellia lanceoleosa, assembly GCA_025200525.1. Classification (NCBI taxonomy): domain Eukaryota; kingdom Viridiplantae; phylum Streptophyta; class Magnoliopsida; order Ericales; family Theaceae; genus Camellia; species Camellia lanceoleosa. The sequence goes on from JANUSC010000052.1 coordinate 657,453, forward strand.
CTACAGGTCATCAGGTGTGACTGTCTCATTGGCTGAAAAAGGCACGGTTGTTGTTTGAAGTGTTTAAGTAAAAATTTTATTGATTGTAAAGGTTAGGTGTGGTGGGTAATTTGCAAGGCGAACAAAGAATTATTCAACCTGTTTGATTTTGTTTTTTTGGGGGCTATTTGGATTATTATAATCAGGTATATTATTCTACAATTTTAGAATTTATTATATTTTAATTGTAATGCAACTTTTTATTTTATTTTAGGTAGATTGGTAGTCTTGTTTGCAAATATTTTTAAAATTAAAATATGTCTAATAGACAATTTGAATATGGGTATCCCAAAAAAGAAAGTAGAAAATTAATCCACACTTGAAAAGAATTAAAAGAAAATTTTGTTACAAACACAAAAAAGATACAATAAAAAATTTAAATGAATATGATATAAAAATTATAAATATTTCATATCAATAAACCTTACTTAGAGCATCTCCAACGTTGACTCAAATTTGATAAAATTTGAGTCAACAATGACTCATTTCACCAAATTTAAGATGAGATGCTCCAACGGTTCACTTTCACCAAATTTGTCTCGGGACGACCGGGTGGTCGACCGGTTAGGCCAAAAAAAAAATTTTTTATTTTTTTATTTTGAATTGTCTGAACCTTTTTTTGGACTTTCTGAACTTTTTCAGGAACGACCGGGTGGTCGACCGGCCGGTCGACCGACCGGTTGACCGGTTAGAGAGAATTTTTTTTTTTTTTGAATTGTCCGAACATTTTTTTGGACTTTCTGAACTTTTTCAGGGACGACCGGTTGGTCAACCGGCCGGTCAACCAGTTGATCGACCGGTTGGTATAAATCCAACGGTCAGTAACAGTGATTTGGTGAAATGCTTTGCTTGTATTCAGTTTGATGAATTTTTTGATGAAATCTCAATCTGATATCGATTTGGTGCAAGCGTTGGAGCAGTGCACAGTAACTTTTTCACCAAATTTTGAATTTGATGCTGAGTTTGATGAAGCGTTGGAGATGGTCTTAGTCCCAAAAATAAATAAATAAATAAAAGGGTTGGGCCACCCCCGGATAGATAATATAGTATAGATAGATAGGTCAAATGCCTATCAAATAATATCTTTTGCCATTTCTTTTCTTTTTTTTAATTTATTTTAATTTTTAAAAGTACATAATTATTAAGCCAGCACAATTGTTTAAAAAATTTCGAAATATACCCAATTGAATAATGTCTTGTCATTTTTTAAATTTGAAAATTATATATAATAATTAAGCCTTTGGAAAAATTTCATGGGAGTTTTCTCTCTCTCTCTCTCTCTCTCTCTCTCTGTCTAAACAGCCGCCCCTCACAACTGGCCACTTCTACGCAACTGCCTAAACTCTCTCTCTCTCTCTCTCTCTCACCAACTCCTTACGGAATCCAGCTCCTCTTTTTTTTGTCCCCTACTGTAAATGGCATTAGCAAGTTGTTTCCTGCTGCAGGCCTCACCAAGCATTGCTTTGAGACATCGATTTGTGGGACTTCATTGTTCATCGGATTCGGCTTGCTTCCGATCACTCTCTTTTCCCTCTTCCCTCCGCAATTTCTCCCCCAAGTAACCATCTAATGCCTCTCTCTCTCTCTCTGTTTCTTTCTTCTTTTTTTTTTTTTTTGGCTTCAATTTGTACTTCACACTCACACCCTGTGACAAGAAAAGATGAAAAAATATATATATATATATATATACATATATACAAGTTTGAAATATTGAATCCTATGAACTTTTTTTTTTTTTTTTTTTTTTTTTTTTTTTTTTTTTTTAACAGTAAAGGAAATAAACTTTATTGATGAAACGACATAAATATGTAAGTGTTTAAAAGGGAGTTTATTTGCTTGATGCATGGGATTTTTTGAGATTTGGTTAACTTGTTTAAATCAATTCTATTATTATTATGTAAGTGTTTAAAAAGGAGTTTATTTGCTTAATACATGGGATTTTTTGAGATCTGGTTAACTTGTTTAAATCAATTCTATTATTATTATTACTAGTGGTAACTCGTGTCTATAAATTAAAATAAAAATTATTCTAACTATCTTGAAATAATTTAATATTTTATTTTGTGATATATATAAAATTTATAAATTAACTTTTATATTTATAACTTTCTAAATTATTAGTTTAAAAAAATTAAAAAATATATATATAAGTTTAATTAGTGCAATTTTGATAATTTTTATTAAAAAAAAAGTTAAATCTGATTAAATGAAATTAAATGAGTTATGATATATATTTTCTTGTTATGAAAATATACAAATTTAAAAGTTATAATTAAGACAAATATAAAATTTAATTATTAAATGCGGAGTGAAGTGACATTTGACAATAATTAATATGATGTTTTTATTATTAATCTAATAATTTAAGTTGCATTTCTTTTGATTTCAATTCCATAGCTAAAAATACAATATAAATGTAATACACACAAGGATTTTTTGTTTTTAATAATAAGAAGTTTCAAAATATTTTCAAATTTTCATCATTTTCTTTTAATTTTTTTATCTAATTTTATTTTAAGTTTGAATAAAATTTTTGATTTTATATGAATTACTTTAACTTTTTCATTAAATTTTTATCAATTTTTAAAAGAATTCATCTTATCTCATTTTTTTTTTCTTTTCACCAATTTTGATGGAAAAAGCAATAATTTTCAACATTTCATCTTTTTAATTTTTTGTCAAATTATAATTTGATAAAAGAAAATATTAAGAGTTGAAAATTCTCTTAATTGCAATTATAGTGAAATAACATCTTGAAATAGTCAAAATTTGAGTATGTGATTGGTTGAAATGTATAATTTAATTAATTTTCTTCTCATATTTGTATAAAAATTGACATTTATGACTACATTATTATAAGTTAGATTATGAAAAAAATTTTGAGGTATCAAACATTTTTCATTTATAAATATTCTATATATTAAAAAAAAAGTGTAGCTTTTAGATATGTGTTTGTCAGTTTTGTTTTATGGACATAATCGATTGGTGTTTCAATTTAAAAATTAAAAAGTAAAAAAAAAAGAAAAAGATTGGGTTTCTTAGAGATAAAATAAGCTATCTAACTCTTCTATATACTATTTAAGATGGACTATTCAATCACATAAAAAAATAGAAATTATATTTAGAGATTATCCATATATATTATGTTATTATATACAACTATAACTGTAACAAATTAACTATAATATATATGAAAAGTTATATTAAACTTTTATTTTCAATTAATTGAATTATAATTAACAAACTAATAAATAGCTGTAATTGTATAATGGGATAGAAAGAAGATAAAAATAAATAACATAATGATATTTAAAAGTTTTAAATTTACCTAATGTTACAATAAAATCTTGAATTCTCAATAAATTTTCACATTTCTTATAAAATAAAATGACAATAAAAAATAAAAAATTTTGATACCCATTTTTTTTATTTTAATTTTATGGTCTTTATTGAAGAAAATAAAATCCGATCAAAATCCTTGGCACAGAACAGATATAGATGCTTCGATTGTAACCATAATCATCAATAATTCTTTTCTACCATGCAAACCTGTAAACAAACATATAAACCTCACTAAAACTGAAATAGAAACTGAAACCGAAACCAAAACCAAAACCTAACCAACAGTAGAGAAAGAGAATCACATATAAAAAAAAAATAAAATTAAAAAACAAATAAATTTATGGAATGAGAGAATGTTACCTCTAACAATTTAGACCTCACCTAATCTAATCCGTTAGTTCATCCGCCAGTGCCCGCAAAGTCTAGGAATTGAGATAACTAATCAAATTATTCTTTAAATAACACTTAAAAATTGATTAATTTATCCCATTAAGTGATTTAAAATTTTGATAGATATACATAAGAAAAATAGATAATTATATTATTAAATCATAATTCAAATTTAAATATTGTCATATTTTTTTGAGATACATATTTAAATTCTTATCTTTTTATTTTTTTATTTTTGTATGGTTTCTATTTGGTTTGTTTGTTTGTTTTTTTTTTTAAATTTATTTAAGATGGAGTTGTAGGTTTCTATTTTTTTTCCAATTTAATTTATCTATGGTTTCTATTTGTTTTTAATTATTATTATTGATGTAAGTTATGATGTGAGTTAGATATGTAATAAACATGCTTGTTTTATTGATTTAAAGTATGATGGTGGGAGATATTTTCAAATTAGATTTGTTTAGATAAACTTTAAAGATTTTTAAAATTTAAAATTAGATTGAGATGCGAAAGAAAGATTTTAACTAAATAAATAAAAATCAAATTTATTAATTTTATCTGTTTGTATATTTGATTTTTAGTTTTTTTTTTTTGGTTATGTTATAATACAATATATAAGATATAAATAGATATTCACAATTTTCATGAAAATATTATCTAATTTTTTGAAGAAGAGAGAAGGTAGGTAAGTTTTAATATTTTTTTTTGGAAATTGGATGGAGAGATTATGAAATTTTTTTGTTATCTTTCCATTTGAAATTCATAAATTAAAGGATAATTATTATTTCTAAAATAATTAAATAAATAAATCAGTTAATAGTTTTTTTTAAATCTTTTTTATAAATTGAAAAATCAATAATTTTAGAAAATTAATTAATTTGTCCTATTAAATGATTTAAAATTTTGATAGATATATATAAAAAAATAGATAATTATGTTATTAAATCATAATTTAAATTTAGATATTATTATATCTTTTTGAGATCCATATATAAATTCTTATCTTTTTTATTTTTTTTATTTTTGTGTGGTTTCTATTCTTTTTTTCAATTTATTTTAGATGGAATTGTGGGTTTTTATTTATTTTTTTAAATTTAATTTATCTATGACTTCTATTTGTTTTTAATAATTGTTATTTAGGCAAGTTATGATGCGAGTTAAATATGTGATAGATATATGAATTTTATTGATTTAAAGTATGATAGTGGAAGATATTTTTAAATCAGATTTGTTTAGATAGACTTTATAGATTTTTAAAATTTAAAATTAGATATTGAGAGGTAAAAGAAATATTTTAACTGAATAAATAAAAATCTAATTTATCAATTTCATCTGTTTGTACATCTAATTTTTTTTTTATTATGTTATAATATAATATATATGATATAGACAGATACTCATAACTTTCATGAAAAATATTATTTGATTTTTTGGAGGAGAGAAAAGGAATGCAATTTTTATTATTATTATTTTTTTTTAAAAATGGCGAGAGAGATTATAATGGAGAGATTATGAAATATTTTTGTTATCTTTCCATTATTATTTCTAAAATAATTAAATAAATAAATCATTCAATAGATTTTTTTAATCTATTTTATTAATTGAAAAATCAATAATTTTAGAATGAGAGTTTGGAACTCTTAGGAGGCTTCTCATTAGAAATCTTATTTTTCTTATATAATATATAGATATAGATATAGATATTAATATTTTTTTAGATTTTTTTTAATATAAAAATTATTTTTTTTAGATTTTTTATAAAAATAACTTAACAATCTCATCACTAATCCCAGTGTATAGAAAAAGTTAGAAAGGATGTTGCAGTAATTATAAGAGAAGTCAAAAATGTTTGTAGGTTGGAAGAAGTCAATAAATGTTGAGGTTATTTATTTTTTTAAATAAAAAAATTAAAAAATTAGGATTAGAATATTGGAGCTTCCACAAAACTTGTGGATTAAAAACCCCATTTTCCTTATAATCTATAGATAGATTATTATTATTATTAATATTATTATTATTATTATTATTATTATTTGCTCCTACTTCAATTGGGAATATCTCCATTTGTATGTCAATAGTTTTATTTTGGATAAATTACAAACACACCTCTTAAGGTTTACTTAATTACAAATTATCCTCTATAATTTTAAAAATTACATTATGCCCCTAAGGTTTCTAATTTCATAATAAATCGGTCCTTTTATTAATAAATCAAGTCAATTAACTGTTTTTAATAATGTTAAAATTTTATTTCAATTAATAATTCAGATAATTTTATTATTGTATAGGTAAACAATTAGAAATTTCACTTTTCGATTAATTCTGTTAAATAAAAAATTCTGACAGGAAGGTATTTATAATTTTTTAAACTATAGGGAACAATTCATATTTTAAGCAAATCTCAGGGAGTGCATTTGTAATTTACCTTTTTATTTTTTTATTTTAGCTAATAAGAATTGACTCATTTCAATGTGCCCGCGACACCCAAATAGCCTATCTTTGTATCCAGGGACGGACACATGATTTTATCTTTGAGAGGCGAATGTATATATATATAAAATATTAAAAAAAAAAAAAAGAAGTTATAATGAAACGTGAAATGTAATACTCCTAATTTTTATTAATACAAAATGTATAAAATATCACAAAGCTATGTTATTAAATATATTTATTCATTATATATAATTACAAAAATATGATCAATAGGATATCTGATAAGATAACTTGCTGTAAAATCATTCTATATCATGTTTTTACCAATAATTGGCACAATTTAGAATTGTTGACAACCTTTAAAATTTGGAATGCTTAAGGATTTCAATTCCTTAGTTTTGCAATTGAAATTTATTTATAAGTTCTCAAATATTTTCAATTTTGAAAGACTTATAACTATTGTTAGGATCATAAACAAAACTAAGAAACTAACTCCATCACATTCTCCCTAGTTCAATTCTTAAAAGAGTAACTCATTTGAGAACTCTCTCTTTTAGCTCAAAAGCCAAAAAATTATTAAAAAAAAAACCAAAACGTTTATAACCTATACAAAAAGTCAAAAATTTCATTTTATCTCTATTTTTTGCATATCTTTATGTAAAAAATTAAAAAGTCATTCTAAACATACTAGTTTTTTTTATCTCATATTTTAGCTAAAAAGTTACTAAAATAGCATATTCCCAAACGAGGCCTAAATATGGAAAAGAGAGAATCAAAACAAAGAAACAAGAAAAAGGTAAAGAAAGGAAACAAGGAAAATTTGAAATAAATATGGAAAAGAAACCAAAAATGAAGATTGAGTTGAAGATAGAACCAAAAAATAAAAAATAAAAATCAAAACAAAAGAAAATAAGATGAAACAAGGGAGAACTGAAGCAGATAAGAAGAATAACATAGAGATAGAGAGAAAGGAGCACACAAAGAGTTGGAATGTGAAGATGACAACTTGAAAACGAAGGCTGAGTTAAAGATCCAAGTTGATACTAGTCTTTTGTTTTTTAAATATTCCCTCTAAATTATTTTTTCAAATGGGTAACTATGGATATTCGGCTATAGATATGAGAAAATCTTAGGGAGGCGAGTATTTAATTTTTCAATAAAATCTTGGGGTGGCAAACCTATACAATCTAGGCATATTCTTAACTAATATATTCAAGGAGTTTTTTCAAAACTTTGGGGTGGCAATCTCCCCTACTAACCCCTCCTCGGTCCATCCTTGTTTGCATCAAGAGGCAAAAACAAAAAGAGATGAGGGTTTGATAGTGCATAATGACAATAATTATTCTAAAATAGATAACAAAAAAAGAAAAGAAAAGAAAAGAAAAGAAACGAAAAAGTGTTTAAAGCGGAAGCAAAAGGTTTGGTGTGTTTGTTCCTCCTCCTATGCGCATGTGCTGTAACAATCAAGTTACTATTTTTATTGCCAATAATCCTATGATTCATGAGTGCACAAAACATATTGAGGTAGACTGTCAATTTATTGGGGATTTACTACTGTGAAAACAATTTCTGAAGTTGCGACTCATTATATTCGGTTTGATGATCAATTAAGCAATATTTTCACTAAGTTGTTAAGCTTGTCTGTCTTTTAAGCGTTTATCTATCAAGGTGTACATGTTTGATTTGTATGTGCTAACTTGAGGGGAGTGTTAGACTAGTCACGTGCTGTTTATTATTTTATATTGACGGTACTCATGTCATAATGCTACATTATGGTTTTAATATAAATATGTATTAAGGTAACCCCAAGGGGTTGGCTTGGTGGCAAGGCCTTGAGTTTTGGGGTTGTGCTCCCTCCAAGGTTCAAGGATTGAAATCTTTTAGGTGCTAATAATTACTTAGGGCCATCGGATTGCGGGGAAAACTCTTGAATTAACCATGATGCACTTGTAAAAAACTCCTTACCAAGGGCTTGTATACCTCTGAGGATTAGTCGGTGTAACAACCTTGAACTATGATTAGCCACTAAATCATGATTAAGAATGCTTAATGAGTAATTAAGATAAAATTCTGAATTTATTTGCATGTGTATTGCATTATTTATGTTTATATCTGTCTGCTGTAGGAATATTTGTTTGTGTTTCTGTTCTGTTTTGTGAATTGAAAGCCTTATCGACTTCCAACTATGAAATTGACACAATATATGTGTTATTTAAAATTTTTAGAAAATTATGGTAGGTTTAATTGAAATTCGATTCGGAATGAATTAAATTTGAATAATTAATGTCAATTTGATTAGTTTAAGTTGAGTTTAACCAATTCCCTAATCAAGCCTATATAAGGCTTATACACCGCATGAGTCATCTTTCTTCATCATTTTTGAGCCTACAAAAACAAAACGTGAGAGAGAGGAAGAAGAGACCAAGAGGGTTTGAGATCAAAACTTGAGGTTGGAAGGAATTTGCTAGAGAATTAAAGGGAATTGGCTTGGAAGCTTGAAGACATAGCAATCTAGAGCCTAATTAAAGAGTTTAGGTAAGGATTAAAGCCTTTACTTGTGTAATTGAGACTTAACACATGAATTCAAGAAGAATTAGAACAAGAATTAAGCTTTGAGAGGTTAATTAGAAGTTAAATCATACATGGATGTTCATTTCCTCAAATGTTGAGTTTGATTCCTAAGAAATTCTCACATGCATGCATTGATCATAGCTTGGCTTTGGAAATTCGCCAAGTTTCATACCATTTACCTTTTTTGATCATGTTTTTAAAGCTTTGAAGTCAAGAAATTACATGCATGCTATGTTTTCAACATTTCAAGTTTGATTTTACACAATTAGCATGTTTTCGAGCTTTGATTTTGCGAACTAATCTTGAATTCACAATGTTTTACAAGTTTAAATATATTTTCTCAAGTTTTGGGCCCAAAAAGAATGTGTTTTGCTAGTTTGATTTTGAGTTTTGAAGCTGAAGAGCAATCTGGAAATTCTAGAATTTTGCATCTCCGCTCGAGCGACAAAACCTACGCTTGAGCAACCACTCATAGTTTTGTACCTCAGCTCGAGCAAGGAAAAGTTGGCTTGAACGTAAAATTCATGCACCCAGAAGTTTTACAAAATTTTGTACACCGCCGGCGACAAGAGCTACTCTCGAGCGAGGACCCTGTTACTCAGTCATACGCTCGAGCGACCATCGAGCGTGCATTGAGTGAAAAAATCAAGCAACCAGTACTTTTACAGAGTTTACAGTCCGCTCGAGTGACGGAAGTTGCGCTCGAGCGACCACCCTTATTTTTGACCCTCTGCTTGAACGAAGGAAGCCACGCTCGAGTGAGGACCCTATTTTCAACAAATTTGAATAAGTGTTAAACAACATGTTTTGACATCCTCATTGCATCCTAGACATTCTTAAACCCTAATTAAGACATAATAAGGAGAGGACTTAGAAACACACAAAGAACGAAACATAATATGTTAAGTACTATTCGAGTGTGTGTTTCAATATGTGTATTTGTTATGTTGTGTAGGTCACGTGCCACAAGTTAACTGATTTGTCTGCTCTATCTGTTTGCTTTGTAGCCATCTGTGAGTAATAACTTAGTAAAACTATGTTCAACCTTATTTATTTTATGTCTGATGAAATAAAATCTATTTTCTGAAATGATATGTTCTATAGAATGAATGATGGTCCAATATCTGACAATGTATTTGTGGTATCTTTAACATTATGTGATATCATTGCATTGTTACCCGATCGGAGGTTCCATCATAGAACTTACTATGTCTGCAATCTATTACCCGTATTGGAGACCCTATAATAAGGTTCAGCATGTCTATCCTCTGTTACCCGGATCCGAAGGTTCCTGTATGGAACTGGTTACTTATGACGACCATTTGTTCTGTATCTATTCTGTTAACGCTAATGGATGTACCACGTGTGATGAAGCATGAACTCTGATTTCAGTATATGATTTGAATAAGAATATGAATACGAATACGTTTTTGATATGAATTCTGATTTCTGAATCTAGTATAGGACATCATTCAATTAAAACCCTTTACTTTGTTATTATTTACTAGGCTCCCGCTCACTCTATTATTTATGTATATAGGTGACCAAACTCGTGACCAGGCTCAGTGATGATCGCCTGGACTCCTGTTTTGTCAGCCACCCTTTGTGCCTCCCGCGGAGGTTTCGAAATGAGTCATGTGGTCATGTTTTGTGAGCGTATAAGACTTTGTTTTCTTTTGTGGAATATAAGCAAGTTTTTTGTTTACTTGTATTTTGGGCTAAGTTTCCTTCTAGTTATATCTATAATGAATGTGACGTAAGACTACTGTAATCATGACGTCACGTGTATGTATATAAGTTTTAAAATTTCTATCTCATGTATGTCTACACAACTCAATGGATGTTATATTTTGTGTATTTGCTTCCGCAGCCCCTCTATTTATAAGATTTTCAAGTCAGAGGCCTTCGGTAATCTCAGGATTACTGGCTGGTTATGACGCTAAATCTATAGGGGCGGGTTTAGGTAATGACAGAGTCATATTAGAGCACGTGTTATACTGCACACACAAGTCCATATGAGCTATAGGATGTCCTAGAAAAGAATTAGGGACATTTCATTTGCATGTGTGAGTGTGTGTTAATTTCTGTAAATATGAAAGCTGAATCTGAACATGAATATATGAAATTGAAAAGAATGAACTGGAATTGAATACTCTGAACATTGTGAAAAAGAACTATCTACGTATGTTTACAATAGCAAATGGAAAATATAAGAAGTGACGGTACAAGTAAATCTTTAGAGGCTCGCATGAACCGAATGGAACAAATGCTCGAAGCCCTAACTGAATCTATGAGACAGTAACAAAGACAACAACCTCTACCTCTTTTGCCTCCTCCGGTCCAAGTAGAATCGGATAACAATGATATTTATCAATCTAATTCAGAAGTTCATGAATTTAGATACAAGTATCGGGTGCAGATGTGTATTCAAGTATTAGACCTTCATAAATTTAAATTTTATGACTTTGGTGTACATTTCAAAATTAGATATGGATACGGGGATACGTCAAATGTAAATATATATTGCATATTATGTAATATTCTTCGATGAGATGTTGTAAATTATGTAGAAATATATTAAAAATATATAATTTCTATATTTAATTCATGTGGGAGTCTAAAAATATTACTTTACTTCTTCATGTATTGTCACAAATTAAAGAATCTGAGTGTCTAAATTGAGTACGAGTGTCGGTCATATATTTCACACCCTTACTCATATCATATCTTATCTGATGGACATGGGATACTATGGAAGAAATAGAAGAGTCCATGTAACACAATCATGTTATATTTCTGCAGTCTTACTTTAAATGTATGTTTATGAATTATTTTGTGTAAATATATGGTAATTTTCTTATTATTCTGTTTAGAATTATCTTACTTGCCCCTGGTTCTATATGGGAAAATGTTGGAGCACATTAAGTAAAGTCAATCCTGTAATTCTAAAGAGCTATTTTTTTCTTCTCCTCTAAATTGCTTTGGAAAACACGATTCCTTTCTCTAATTCTGATTCTATTTCTGTTTTTGCCTAGATCTTTGGAGAACATAAAATCACTACAGACACGCAGGGTGAATACAGTTTTGAGAGTTGCGAGCAGCTTTGAGCAAATAGAGCTTGATATCTCTCTAAGTCCCAGAGTGAATTCGGTGAAGCCCTCAAAGACGTTGGCTATATCTGACCAGGCAACGGCTTTAGTACAAGCTGGTGTGCCTGTTATCCGATTAACAATTGGAGAATCTGACTTCAATACCCCAGCTGTAATAGCAGAGGTAATTTTGACAATTCTCTTTATGATTCATTTATTTTTAAAAATAAAAATGTTTCCTAGTTCTTGCATCGCTATTATTGTTGGTCATGTCTTTATTTTTGTGATCTCATAAAAGTAGGCTGGGATTGATGCAATTCGTGAAGGTTACACAAGGTACACTCCAAATGCGGGAACCCTAGAGCTCCGATCAGCTATTTGTCAAAAGTTGAAGGGTTAGTTGATTTGCTATTTGTTCAATGCTTTTCTCCAACTAAACTAACTGTTATTCCGGTTAAGAGATTATTTTGACAGTTTTATTCTTGCTTTTTATGGAAGAGGAGAATGGGATCTGTTATTCACCTGATCAGATTTTGGTGAGCAATGGAGCAAAGCAGAGCAGCATTCAAGCAGTGCTAGCTGTTTGTTCTCCCGGAGATGAGGTGTAGTGTAGTCCATACTTTCGCAATCATCACTATGTCTATAAATATGTTGTTTGATTACCATGTGCTGTGAAATGAATATTAGATTTATTGTTCCCTGTTGACTGGTATGGAGTGTGTACTCTTTCTGTTCTGTATTCAACTCTCATTGCAAATAAATCACGTTAGGGTTTGAAACAATTACATCTCAGTTGACTGTACCATTTCTGTCAGAACTCTTGTTTGTTAACATTGTCAGTTTACAACAAACAGGAAACAAGTTTTAGTTTTTTGTTTTTTTATAAAAAATAAAAAAAAAAAAACAAAAACAAAAACAAAAATAGAAAACTTAAATGGTGTACAAAAATGTTTTGTAAAGAAATAAAAGCAAAAATTAGAGAAACATGTTTAGTGAGTTGCCGGCCGGTGGTGGTGGCCGATGGTGGAGGGTGGAGGAATATGGTGGCCGGCTAAGAAGTGCGGACACAAACGTGACATGACATGGACAAGCCGACACACTAATTTTCAAAAAATATAGGACACGACACGTGGGTGACACGCATGAAATATATAATTTTATATATTATATATGTAATATATTATTCAAAGATAATAAAAAATGTAATATGATACCAATTCTTATAAATTTATATAGTTTTTGCTTTATTATTGTAGCTTAAGTTGTTTTGTTTAAACTTATAATTAGTTTCATATGTGTCTAATCAATACACATATGTATTTAAGTGATAGACATGTGTGTCCTCCAACTGTCTAAAGAATGTCTGAGTTTTTAAAAAAAATAAAAAATAGGATACGTTTTAAAGAGTGTTGGACACATGTTGAGGAAGTGTCCAAAGAGTGTCGGTGTCCAATATAGATACGATACGGATACATCACCTTCTTAGAAGTGTCCGTGCTTCTTAGGTGACCGGCTGTGGTTATTGGAGTTAGTGGTTAGAGTGTCGTCGGAGGTCACAGCAGTGACTGATTGGTTGCTGAAGAGTCACTGGAAGGTGGCCGGAGCTCTCTAATAGCGAGCCGGTGTTGATGGTGCGGGGATGGCTGGAGGTGGCCGCCAAAATTAGTTATTGAAGCATCGCTGGAGGTCACGGAAGTGACCGGCTGATTGCCAAAGAATTACCAGAAGGTGGTCAGAGGTCGGCAGTGGGTGGTGACTGAAGGTGGTGGGGGACAGAGGAGACGGTGGAAATTTATTTTGAAAACATGTGAAAAGACATTTTTTTCATTTCAAAAAATTTTGAAAATTTTGGAATCAATTCCATTTTTTTGAAAACGAAAACAATATACTAAACATGTTTTCGTTTCCATTTTCCAAAAAGAAAAAAAGAAAAAAAGAAAAAAGAAAAAGAAACAAAAATGTTAACAAACGACCCCTAAGATATCATTGAATTGCTGAGGACAATGATCTTTTTCTGATTGGTGTGGTAATTTGACATGTTGATTCAGTTGGGTGAGTGTCTATACTGGTAGGACTTTCCTCTAGATAGTACGTTGGTGTTATCAGAATCTCTCATCCCAAGTAATCTTAATAATTAAGGGAAAAGGCCTGCAGCTGGTCATTGCCTGACGCTTGCTTCATGCTTCAAAAGGATAGCAACTTTATTTGGTTCTCTTGACCACAGTGATTAAGAAAGAATCTAATGGGTCTTGCAAGTTGCAGATCTAAGATAGATAATAACTATGGAACTATGGCAGAATAAATGGAATGGTAGGAAGGGTACTACACACAGTTAATTACATTGAAGAGTTGAGGTTCAGAGACATTATTTTGCAGAGAGGATTGTTCACTGGTGCACCTTTTTGGCACAATAATTTTCGGCCAGCTATCACTTTTCCATGAATTTACCTTCCAGAAAGGAAGAGGAAGAAAAAAGAAGAAAGAAAACTACATAATAGGCATGTTTTGTTCTGATGTTTTATTGCCCCTTTCAAATGTTTATTATGTTATGAAGGTTGACACAATGTGGGCACAATCATGTAATCTGTTGGTTACCTAGATGAGGGGTGCTGATTTTTTGATTGCTAAAGTCAAATGTTTGACCTTGGCATTTGATAGACACTTATTAACATAGTATTTATTCTTCAGGTTATAATTCCAGCTCCATTTTATGTGAGTTACCCAGAAATGGCAAGGCTGGCTGATGCAACACCTGTAATTCTTCCAACCCACATCTCCAAAAATTTTCTCTTTGATCCTAAGTTTCTTGAATCCAAACTGACTGACAAGTCAAGACTGTTGATTCTTTGTTCTCCATCTAACCCAACCGGATCTGTTTACCCGAGGAAACTGCTTGAAGAAATTGCTCAAATTGTGGCGAGGCATCCTCGGCTTCTGGTAATATCACTTGTCATGCAACTTTTGGCGCTTGTACTCGTAGAATTTTCAACTTAGTTAACAACTGAGTTTGGAACTATCTTTGGCTGTTCCTTTCAGGTGCTGTCTGATGAAGTATATGAACACATTATTTATGCACCAGCGACTCATACAAGCTTTGCATCTTTGCCAGGCATGTGGGAGAGGACTCTGACTGTCAATGGGTTTTCTAAGGTGCTCCATCTCTGTTTCTTTTAAGCTTCTTTTCTGCTTTAATGATATGTCTCCCTTATAAATCATTTTGATATGGTCATAAACATCAACTGATGAATCTCAGAAAATGTGGATATTCGTAGACCTTTGCAATGACTGGTTGGAGACTTGGATACTTAGCTGGTCCTAAACACTATGTTGTGGCATGTGGAAAGATTCAAAGCCAGGTATGCCATTTCTTTGCCTCTCCACACCCTTCATTTGTATTTGTAAACTCTTGCCTAGTTGTATTCTGTAACCTCCATCAATGTCTGTTAACAACTTAACATCTACTTCATTAAGAATCAAGATTCTTGACTATGTTTAAGCTTTTGATGATACATTGGATTGTTTTCTCATGCTTTGTTATGGAGGTTCTGACCTAAAGATATGGAAGATAAAATAATGCTCCTCTTGTTCTTTCTCACTGATGAATGTTGAGATTTGGAGCAATTGGATAGTTGAAATGGCAGCATGTCTTAAGAATGTTCTTCTGACTATGCGATTCGGAATAATTTTATCTGTTGCAGTCATTAGTTTGGCCTTGGGTAATCATGGATCAAAATGATTTGGACGTGATGGGAGGACTCCCCTACATCACAGAAGATGCGGAAGAAATGGTATGTGAAACTCCAGAAGCTGCTTGTGAATCCGATGGGTTTCCAAGTCGCCTCTCTGACTCGTGATGATGAAGCTGCGACGACTTTTGCGGGTGAAGCTGCCGTAAAAGGGGCAGCTAAGAATGCTAGTTAGTCTCTCTTTCAAGTTTATCCTTCTCTTTTGTTTCATTTCTTCTGGACCTTTCTGTTTTCCTCGTTTGCCAGCGGTATGAACTGTGTCCGTTGCTGCGATTGCCCGGGGATCGCTTTTTCTTGCTGCCATGAGTGCCCCTTTCTCAAACTTTTCTCTAATATAAGGGCTGCCCTTTGCTGCTACTACATGAGCTTGAAAGAACTTTCTTTATTTAGACCATATTCAAAAAATACCAAAGGACCCAAAAACTTTTCTTTTAAGGACCTCGAAATTAAAGTCCAAGCTCCTTTTATAAGGCCAAAACATCAAGGCTTTGATTTCCACCAGCTTAGGCCATTCAAGACTTTAAAAATAATGGTCACTGTTATTTCACTCTGTACTCGTGGCTTTGCAAATGCATTGCTATTGAAATATAGAAGTTTAAAATTCATGATAATTTATATGATATATCTATGTTATATGGGATAGATTTTGCCACGATATATTGCAATATTTATTGATATTTTAAAAATGTTAAAAAAATTGATGCAATATATCAATATGTGATATATCGTGATATGACAATGCTTTGCTAATAAGTTGGTAATGGTAAATGTTCAGTAAAAACTGCTTGAAAGCTATTGCAGACTACAGTGTTGATCATTAGCGCTCCGTTGCGATTGGTTATTTTAACATGGCAATTTTAATTTTTTTATACATTCATGGAAGCATGTTCTCGCCTTATAATCAACAAGTTCAATCTAATTTGTGCATGTATCATTCCAGTTCGCTTCAGGTGCCAGTAGCATATCCCAAAAAGCAGGTGTTGCTGCTTTGGGACTGGGTTATGCTGGTGGGGAATCAGCTTCTACTATGGTTAAAGCATTTCAGGAGCGGCGAGATTATTTAGTTAAGAGTTTTGGAGAATTGGAAGGTGTTAAAATATCAATACCCCAGGTATGGACTTTATTTATTTTGCATACATATTTGGTGTTTAAAACCAATGGTTAAGACTTGACTTAATAACCTTGAGGTTATGGGTTCAAGTCTTGGGACCACTACTTTGTGCATTATGCCAAAGGTTAGGTGTGCACTCAATCTTTCCCCTCCCAAACACATATTAATGTGTACTAATTGGGCGTTGTTTTTTATTTGGTGTTTAAAACCATGTGCTAGCTTGTTTTGTCCTGTTCTTTTTCTTCTCTTTCCTTTTTTTTTTATTTTTTTATTATTCTGTCCCCATGCTATTTCAGTATTGATTTTGAGTGTTATTATACTTCTCATTTGCAGGGAGCTTTCTATCTCTTCCTTGATTTCAGCTCCTACTACGGAGCAGAGGCTGAAGGCTTTGGTATGATCAAAGATTCAGAATCTCTATGCCGCTATTTGCTGGGCAAGGCTCAGGTAATCTTTCAAGGGTTGCCGTGTCATAATCAAATGAAAAGAAAGTAGAAAGAGATGTAAATTGAATGACATTTAAGGGAATGTAGAAACTAGGTCAGGAAGAACTCACAAGTAAATGAATTAGACCTAAGCGCTGGACAGTGCTATGAACTCTCTTTTTGCATCTACTCATTAATTTGTCTGGGTATAAAACCATGGTCGAAAGCGGTGAAGTTCATTTCTTGCTTTTACTTCACATTATTATTATTATTATTATTATTATTATTATTTATAATAATGACTTAAGGTTATGATTCTCAGGTGGCTCTTGTCCCAGGAGATGCATTTGGGGATGACAGCTGCATTCGCATCTCGTATGCCGCATCTCTTTCCAGCCTGGAGGCTGCAGTGGACCGAATTAAGAAAGCATTAATCACTCTTTGACCTGCTATCCCTGTTTAACTTAGAGACTAGCTATCGTAAGTTATTATTCTTGTACTCATTTTCATATCCAAAATGTGTATTTTGTGGTTAATTCATATTATATAATGAATAAAACTTGGGGTTAGTTAATATTATTCCATGAATAAAATGTGAGAATTAAAATTATTTTAATTCGGAAAAAAGAATACATCATGTCATGATGTTCAAGCCTTTGAATCTTGTTATTGAATGATCAAATTTTCAATGTATAAACGAAAATACACTCACAGAACGCTTTTACAGAACCATATGAGAAAAGTGGAAGGAATAAAATTTTAAGTCTATTCCATTAACAAAACAACGTCTGCTTTTGATGACAATCGTAGGCATATATATAGATGGACTTGGACTTATGATCCAATGTAACTCCTAATAACTTCCTACCATCAAGGAAGTTGTAACTTCCATGACTCCACCATATTAGGTAGTGGGTATCACATACGTTAGTTACCCAAATAATACTGATTAAATAATATATAAAAATATATTTAATATTTCTATAATAATATAAATAAAACTAATGTGACATGTGGGCCACTTTATGGAGACATACTTACATTCTCCTACTTGGCACATGTGCCACATTTTTCTAACTTTTGGGTAACCAACAAGCTAATTATGTCCATTAAGCAAAAATATCCAAACCTTATAAGAGTCATAATACACGAATCATGACGGTTATACTCTATCAATTGAGTATTTCTTTCCATATATTACATTGTATGATACTTTCAACTTTATGTGGTGTCATTCTTTATAAATAACTTCTAATAAGTTATTCTAGGTCCAATGATTTTTATGGATCAATAGTCCCAATGGACTACATAGCATCACAAATATTTTAGATGCACAAAATGATGCTTTTCACTAATAATAATTGTAATGACCCTCACCACTGTTTTCCGGTAAACTGTTGATTTCTGAAAACTGGGACTGATTATCATTGATAATTGAACTGATTGGGTTACCGAACTGACTGACTGAAATCTGAACTGAATCGATTGAATATACATCTGTTTGAATTGCATTCTATCTGTTTGACTGTGTGATTATCTGTTCATGTTTATATGTTTAAACTGTAAATTGAAGGCCTTATCGGCGGCCGAATCAGAAATTGGTTGATGTTTTAGGATCATCATAATTTATGTGATTTTATGGTATATTTATTGAAAAAGTGATTTGGTATAACTAAATTAGATTAAATATTGATAAATTGCATAATTAAACTTAATTACCATTTTGCCACATGAGTGGCCCACTACCTAGACACATGTGAGCCTTAGCATTCATTCAACAAAACACTCTTATCAGCCAAATTCTTGTTCTAATCAGCCATAGAGAGAGAGAGAGAGAGAGAGAGAGAGAGAGAGAATTGAGCTCAACTTGTAGAATTGGCTTGAATCTTGGAAGAAATTGAAGTGTAGATTGTCAATTAAGCCTTCATACCTCTAATTCAAAACCTAGGTAAGGAAATTCATCTTCTTCTTTGTGCCTTTGAGTTGATTCTTGTATGCTTCATGCTAATTTGAAGAATTGAGCCTAGGATTGGTTGAAAGTGTTGCATTAGAAGCTTAAATGTTGCATGCATGGCTATATCCTTGCATTTTGAGGTTGATTACATAGAATTTGGTACATGCATGCTCATGATTATGTCTAAGGTTCATGAACTCATCTAGTTTTGGAGAATTGGCTCATTTGAACTTGGATTCAAAGCTTGGAATTGTTTTAAACTCATGCATGTCATGTTTTTATCGTATTCATCAAATTTGGGTTGAAATTGAGTTTGAATTAAACACCCTTGGGCTTTGATTTACCAAATTGATTTTTGAAATATATAATGTCGCGTGTTTACAAGTGTTTTCCAGGTTCTTAGCCCAAGAGGATCGAAAATTTTGTATTTAAACTTGATTTTGAGCTTAAAGTTCAAATCTGGGATTTCCAGATTTTGGATCTACGCTCGAGCGAGGAAGTCCATACTCGAGCGTACACTCTGTGATCCTGCCTTCCGCTCGAGTGAGAAAAGTGACGCTCGAGCGTGAAATGCATGCATCCAGTACTTTGCATGAGTTCACAGTCCGCTCGAGCTAGGAAACCTAGGCTCGAGCGAGGACTTGTGTCTCACGCTCGAGCGAGGGTCGAGCGTCCATCGAGCGTAAATTTTGAGCATCCAGTATTTTTACTATAGCACACAGTTCGCTCGAGCGATGGAATTCACATTTGAGCGGAGCCCCTTTATCTGCATGTCCGCTCGAGCATAGAAAGCCACACTCGAGCAGGACCCCTGTTTTCTGAAAATTTTGCTAAGTGTTTAAAAGTGCATCTTTGCATCCTCTTCCAATCCTAGGGATTCCTAGGGCATGTTTAAGACATCTTAATGAGGATTTAGATGTAGAACCACACCAAGGCAATTTAGGGATTAAGTTATTATCTTTCCCAACTGTGAAACTTAGTGTGTGTTCAATCTGTTAACTATATAGGGTTGGCATTTCGAGGAGACGCTCTAGCTTACCGTAGCCCAAAACTCTGTGAGTAACAATTGTGTAAAGATATGTTCAAAATGATTATCTTGAATCTTGGAATCATGCATCGAATCGATATTGTTTCTTGAATGAATGTATGTCCTATATTCGAAGCTGTCTTGTGGCATCCTTAGCACCCATCTCATCTTTATTCTTATTCTGAGATCTCTGGGTTCCTCGTGGGACCACTATCACATCGATTAATGGCCATCATTATCGTTGGGTCTTTAAGACCTCATCACGTCAGTATTGTTATGCTAATGGATGTACCAAATATGACTGATTGACTGAAAGACTGAAATACTGATTTAATGAACTGTTTTCATTACTGTAAGGACATTCATTTTAAACCTCTTTACGCATTATGTTATTTACTAGGCTTTAACTCACTGCTCATGTATATATATATATATATATATATGTAGGTGTACAGGCACCGAACCAATGCTAGAAGCGTCGGGGTAAACTCTAGTTTTGTCAAGCCAACCACTGTGCCTCACTGCGAGGTTCCGAGCCTGCCAAGCTATGGCTTAGGAGTGTTTTTATTTCCCCATCTGTCTCTGTACCGTTTTGTAATACTGTATAGACTGTACTGTACTGTTTTAATAGGGTTTTAGTCCCTACTCTGGATGGTTTTATATAATGTACATATTGTTTGTCACTGCCTGTGCAAATATATAAAAAGTCCTTTTGCATACAGACTGTCACAGCTCATTGGACATTGTTTATTTACTGTATTGGCTTCCGCCATGCCCTTGTACTCTGTTATACTGTCTTACTGTTAAGCAGGCCTTCGGTAATCTCGGATTACTGGCCGGTTACGGTGCTAAACCCATAGGGGCGGGTTTGGGTCGTGATAATAATGTAATAACCCCGATCCGCAATTAGCCACTAATCGGTAATTGAGGATGTTAATTAATTGGATAAAATAAATTATGGATTATTATGTAATTTGCATGATTTTTGGCTTTCTATCTGTTACTTGTAGAAATATCTGTTTGGAATTCCGCTTTAATATGAAAATTGAAAGCCTTATCGGCATCCGAAATCGGAATTAGTTACATTAATATATCATTTGGAATTTTTAGAACCATATGGCAAATTTTATTAAAAATTGATTCAGTTTGATTCATTAAGTTGTGTTTGGTTAGCCTGATGTTCCAATTAATGTATTATAGCATCATAAATATAAATATGAGCCCCTTAACCTCATTTGAGCTCATCCTTGTCCATTTTGAGTGCAAAAATCTAAGAATTTATTTTAGAGAGAGAGAGTGTGTGCAATTCTAGAAAGAGAGAAGAAGAGATTGAAGGAGAATTGAAGATCTTGGCTAAGATTCATCAAAACTAAGCTAGAGCTAGATTAATTCAAGACTATAGGTATGAATTCAACCCCTAATTTATGAATCTAAGTTATCAACATGAAGATTATGTGTTTAAATGTGTACATTGGGCTTAGAATAAGGAATTGGGTTACAATTCATACATACATGCCCATGTAGGTGTTAATTTACCATGTTAGCTATGAGTTTCATCAAGTTGGTAAGTCAATCCCATGTTTTTGAAGTCTTGAAAGAGAATTTGGATGAGAAATCCACATGCATGCATATTTATATGGAGTTTTGACATGTTGAGTTTGATTTTGAACATTTAAATTGTTATGGTAAGTTATTTGGTACATGCATGTTGGAATTACCATGTTTAATCACTTGAATATATGTTTTGAGAAGGAATTTCTTACATGTATGGAGCTTATGAGTTCAATTTGCTAGTTTCATAAGTTTTGAAGAAAATAGTTTGAAAGATTTCACATACATGTTTTGCTTATTGAATTTCAAGATGAATTGTGAGCTTTTGGCAAACTCTTAGGCCATGATTTTATGAAATGATCCTTAATTCTTCATATTTTACAAATTTATTATGTTATCTCAAGTTTTGGGGCCCAAGAGATGTGTTTTAAAGAGTTGAATTTGAGTTTTGAGCTTGGTGATCAAATCTGGAAATTCTAGAATTTGTATTTACGCTCGAGCGTAGGAGTTCACACTTGAGCGACCACTCTGAGTGCGTACACTTTCGCTCGAGCGACCAGAAGTCCGTTTGAGCATGAAATGTAAGCTCCCAGAAGTTTCATATCTTTGTAGATCGCTCGAGCGAAGGAAACCACACTCGAGCGACCACTCACATTTTGCATGTCCGCTTGAGCGAGGAAAGCTACGCTTGAGCGGGGACCCTGTTTTCAGTAATTTGACTAAGTGTTTTCTCAAAACATTTTGGCATCCTCACTGCATCTTAGGCATTCCTAAGACTTAATTAAGCCATAATAATGAGGTGATGGATTAGAAATACACTAAGAAAGGAATGTACTAAGTTAAGAGATTACAAGTGTGTGTTTTGATCTATGTGATAAGAAAGAACAAGAAACAATGTAAACAAAGTTAAGCCGTGATGGCCGTACGAATGTGTAATGATAAGATATGTTAGTGTTACGTACTTTTGTGTTTGTAGGTTAATGTCTGGGGATTGATTGACCATTTGTGAGAACCACTGTGAGTATTATCTCTTTAAAGATATGTTAGTATGAACTATGTTTCAACTGTTATGCGATAAGTTATAATTTCTGAAATGATATTGTTTATGTGAACGAATGTTTTATGTTTGGAATCTATTATGGCATCCATAGATAGTCCCAAGTCATGGGGGACGGCATGTAAATGCGGGTCCATGACATACATGTGATTACGAGATCTCCTTAGCCACTTCATTGTGGTGATATGTGTTTAATCGGTATCCAGAACCGATTACTCTAGTCGGAAGACGATATGTGATGTGTTCTATGGGATGTACTATTATTATGTTCAGATACAAGAATGTTTATGCTATGATCTGTTTTATGCTTATGACATGTTCGGATTTCGTTCACTAACCTCTTTACATTGATGTTATCTACTGGGCTTTAGCTCACTGTGTGTATATATGTATAGGTGGGCATTCTAGAGTTCGAGCCTGAAGGCTTTTGTCTGGATCTGTGTTCTGTTGTCAGCCAACCATTGTGCCTCACGTGGAGATTCCCGAAGTGTCTCATGTGTTAGAGTTCCGGTTGTTTCCGTATATGAAACTTGTTTGTTTTGTTGGCTGTACTTAAGATACTTTAATGTGTATAGGTATAATGTATGAATGACTATTGAATACTTATATAAATTTTTAAATATTTCGTTTCATATAAGTCAGCACAGCTCATTGGACAACTATATTTATGTAATTGCTTCCGCTAGCCCTAATTTTGCTAATTAGTTCTGAGGTCTTCGGTAATCCAAGGATTATTGGCCGGTTACGATGCTAAACCTATAGGGGCGGATTTCGGTCGTGACAAATAATTAAAATGTCATGACAAAATAAAACAAAACAAAATAACAATTACAAAAATTATTGAGCTAACCAATCAGTCCCATGCCTTTAACGTGTTTTGAAAACACCTTTACAGAAAGAACTTTGGTCATGGGATCTGCAACCATCATATCGGTACTAATATGCTCAATGCTGATTTCTTGCTTCTTAACACGGTCTCGAACAGCAAGATACTTTATGTTAATATGCTTGCTTCGGCTGCCACTTTTGTTGTTGTTAGAGAAGAAAACTGCAGCCGAATTATCACAGTAAACCTTTAATAGCTTAGAAATTGAATCCACAATTTAAAGCCCTGTGATAAAATTCCTTCACCAAATAGCCTGTGATGTTGTTTCAAAGCATGTTATAAACTCTGCTTCCATTGTTGACG
The DNA here is from genome assembly GCA_025200525.1 of Camellia lanceoleosa. Lineage (NCBI taxonomy): Eukaryota > Viridiplantae > Streptophyta > Magnoliopsida > Ericales > Theaceae > Camellia > Camellia lanceoleosa. The sequence goes on from JANUSC010000052.1 coordinate 681,377, forward strand.
ACGTAATTATTGTCTCTTTGGCGTTCTTTCATGAAATAGCACCGCCTGCTAGCAGATAGACATATCCTAAAGTGGATTTTCTGGAATCTTGATAACTCGCAAAATCTGAGTCTGAATATCCAACCACCTCAAGACAGTCAACATGCTTGTAAGTAAGCATGTAGTCCTTGGTTCCCTTTAAGTACCTCATGATTTTCTTTGTATCCTTCTAATGTTCCATTCTTGGATTGCTTTGGTATCTTCAAAGCATCCCAACTGCAAATGCAATGTCAGGTCGTGTACAAACTAAAGCATGCATTAAACTGCCTATGGCAGACGCATAGGGAATACTAACCATTTGTTCTTTTTCCAAATCATTCTTCGAACATTGACTTAAACTGAATTTGTCACCCTTTAAAATAGGCACTGCATTAAGAGTGCAATCACTCATCTTGAATTTCTCCCAAACTCTTTCAATGTAGGCTTTATGAGGCAGTCCTAATGTCCTTTTGGACCTATCTCTGTGAATCTCTATGCCAATGACATAAGAAGCTTCACCCATATTCTTCATTTCAAAATTTTGGAAAAGAAATTGTTTAGTATCATGCAACAATCCCAAATCATTAGATGCAAGTAAAATGTTATCCACATATAGAACTAGAAAAATGTATTTGCTTCCACTAACCTTAAGGTATATATAGTTGTCCACAACATTCTCCGTAAAACCATATGAAGTAATAACATTGTGGAACTCTAAATACCATTGTCGGCAAACTTGTTTTAGTCCTTATATGGATTTCTTGAACTTGCAAACTAAGTGACTATCTTTATTAGAAAAAAAAAAACCTTTAGGTTGCTTCATGTATACTTCTTCCTCAAGATCCCCATTTAGAAATGTCGTTTTCACATACATTTGATGTAGGGAAACTTGTTTTAGTCCTTATATGGATTTCTTGAGCTTGCAAACTAAGTGACTATCTTTATTAGAAAAAAAAACCTTTAGATTGCTTCATGTATACTTCTTCCTCAAGATCCCCATTTAGAAATGTCGTTTTCATATCCATTTGATGTAGCTCTAAATCAAAATGAGCTACTAATGCCATGATAATTCGAAATGAATCCTTCTTAGAAATCGGAGAGAATGTATTATGATAATCGATGCATTCTCTTTGAGTAAAACCCTTGGCTACAAGTCTGGCCTTATATCGCTCGGTATTACCATTTGAGTCTTTCTTGGTCTTATAGACCCATTTACAACAAACAACTTTAACTCTTTTAGGCAACTCGACAATTTCCCAAACTTGATTTTTAGCCATAGATTCCAACTTTTTCTTCATGGCATCATACCATAATTTAGAATTATCTATATTCATGGCATTGGAAAACGAAATAGGATCATCTTTAGGTCCGATGTCAAAATCAGACTCCATTAAGTATACAAAATAATCACCAGAAATTGCTGACTTTCTAGCTTGTGAGGATCTTCTTAATTCTGTAGTCTCAATTGGGACTTGAGCTACAGGCTCTATGTTGACTTGTTTCTCTTGTGGTGGAAGTTCTTGAATTTGTTGATTTTCAAGGATATCAGGTTGATTATCCTGAAAGACAACTAATTCACCTATATTCACGGGTGTTGTATCTGGATCCTGTGACTCCTTCCACTCTATCTTTTGAGAGTAACTCCCACTAGGGTCAATTTCCTCAATAAACTTAGCATTTCTGGCTTCAACAATTCTAAGTGAATTTGTAGGATAATAAAATCTGTAGCTCTTGGAGTTTTCCGCATAGCCTATGAAAAAACCACTAACTGTTCTAGGGTCTAATTTCTTTGAATGTGGGTTATACACTCTCACTTCAACTGGACAATCCCAAACGTGTAAGTGTCTTAAACTTGGCTTCCATCATTTCCATAACTCAAATGGTGTTTTGGGAACACCTTGGACGGAACCCTATTTAAGATATACACGGCGGTTTTCAAAGCTTCACTTCATAAATTCATAGGCACATTAGAGTAACTAAGCATACTCCTTACCATGTCCATAAGTGTTCGGTTCCTTCTTTCAACAACACCATTTTGTTGTGGTGTGCCAAGCATTGAATATTGTGCAATAATACTTTCTTCTTTAAGGAACTTAGCAAATGGACCTGGTAATTGTCCCAATTTTGTGTACCTCCAATAATATTCTCCACCTCTGTTTGACCTCACAATTTTATTTTTCTTTTCTATTTGTTTCTCTACCTCTGTTTTATAAACTTTAAAGGCATCAAGTGTTTCGGCCTTATCAAACAAGAGGTAGAGATACATGTATCGTGTAAAGTCATCAATAAATTAAATAAAATATCTCTAATCATTCAGACAAGGTGGAGTAAATGGTCCACAAATATCAGTGTATGATTCCAAGAATTTCCTCACTCCTTTTGGCACCTTTACTGGTCTTGTTGGTTTGCTTTCACTTTATGCAGTCCACACAAATACCAAAGTTGGTAAAATCAAGAGTCGGAAGGACTTCATCATTAACTAACCTCTTTATTCTCTCAATGGAGATATGTCCCAATCTCCTATGCCAAAGAATAGAGGAGAACTCATCAATAATATTACGCTTAATGGCAATATCACCATGCAAGGTTAAAAGATTTTGTTCAAAAACAGGATCCGAATTTAATTTGTACAAACCATTAATTAAAGTACCAAATCCTAAAAAAAATAGATTCTTTAAACAAACTAGAATTTGCACCAACAAATTGAAATTCAAATCCAAATGGTACTAGTCTAGAAACAGAAATTAAATTTTTAGAAAAAAATGGAATGTAAAAAGTGTTTTCAAGATCCAAAACAAAGCCATTTTTTTAAAAAAGTCTAAAAGTTCCAACAGTTTCAATGTGCGAACGCATCCCATTGTCCGAATAGATGTCTTGTTCACTTCCCGTCAGTTTCCTTAGGCTGCATGGTATTAACAATGTGAATTGTAGAACCCAAATCAATCCACCAATCATATTGATGAGTATTAACAAAATTAGATTCATAACACACAAGAGATATGAGATTACCTTTCTTCTCAAGCCATTTCTTATACTTGGGGCGTTCTTTCTTCATGTGACCTTTTTTCTTGTAGAAGAAGCATGCATCCTTATTGCCATGATTTTTAAATGGCACTTTACCAAGCTTCTTCCATTTCTGATCACCTTTGCCCTTCTTCTATTGCCCTCCTTTATGTGTTGTTAAATGAGCACTTTCCACTTTTCCATGTTTCAATATCTCATCCTCTTGAACACACATGGTCAAAAGTTCATTGATAGACTATTTTTCTTTCTGTGTGTTGTAAGAAATTTGGAATGCTCCATATTCCACAGGAAGAGAATTGAGTATGAAATTGACAAGGAGTGACTCAAAAATCTCAATCCCTAAGGACTTAAGATGAGCTGCAATGTCCCTCATTTCCATAATGTGCTCACGCACACTCCTAGAATTGTTATACTTCATTCTTGATAGTTTGTTCATTAGGGTGCTTGCCAATGCTTTGTCAGAACTAACAAATTGCTCTTCAATAGCCCTTATATAGTTCTTGACCTTATCAGATGGTGGGATTGAACCCCTAATGCTCTGGTTGATATGTGACCTTATGAGCATTAGGCTTAAGCGATTAGATCGCTTCCACTTATCATTAGCACTCTTTTCTGCAGCGGAACTCTCGTCCGTGGGTTGAGGAGGCTCATCCACACGAAGTGCCAGATCGAGGTCCATGCACCCTAATGTTAGAAAGATTTTGTCCTTCTAGTTTGAAAAATTGTCACCATTCAAGAATGGAATACGAGAAGACTCATTAGATAGTACAGAGATAGAAATCACTGCAATTACCAAGAATATTATTAATGCTTTGAAACAATAACTATAGTCTGAATTAACCAATGTCAAATTCAGTAACAAATCTAAACCTTCATATGGGTAGAGATCACCAAACTGTATTAGATTTGCTACTACTTTATAATAAGACTAATGGGTTCCAAAATATTTAAGAAAAAGAAAACTCATACATGTGGGTTTAGAGTGTTCAATTCCTTTAATACCCAATCCATTATCTTATTCCAATTAAATTTCATAAATAATTACCTTCCTGTGGGACTGAGAAATTATTCATAAAACATAATTACAATATGAAAAATGCCAAATAAAATTTTAACTTTATGTGATCATAATACTGAGGATCACTACATCTTTATGTTTTTTAAGATATTGTGGCTAATCTTAAAACAAAATAAAATCTTTTTAATTATGGCATAATTTATTAAAGTGAGCAAATCCATATGATCACAACAAGTACATAAGCTTTTAATGCGCATAATATATGCAATCAGAATAATATCACAGGAAAATCCCAAATCAAAACCCATGTAATTCAACCTTATATTAGATTTTGCTCAGAAGTTGGATCAAAATAAATTCCATAAGTCTAACACACATGCTCTTATTTCACATAAATTTTCATGGCATAAATAATCTTAACACATGTAACATGATATTACACTATACTAGAGAGCATGCCAATGAATATGAAAATTTATAAGACTTTAAAAGATATGTTAAAATAGTTCACTGTATAAAATTCAAATGAATTTACTTACAATTTAAACATGCAACTATAATAAACAAAATATCCTTAATATCATATAATCTAGAAATAAATTTGAGTCTTTTATTCCTTTTAAAAATTAACTGAAGAAACCTGAATAAAAGCATGAGAATTTCTACATTTTATATAAAATGGCCTTCAATGTTTGTCAATTAATGAAAACTCATACTTAATGGCATACAGTAACTTTCCAAAACATAGCAAATTTAGAATAGCAACACTTCTAAATCAACAATGCTAGGTATCATGAAAATTTTATCATGAAAATAATCATGAAAGCTTTGTGACCCTTGAATTAAACTTAGAATAAAGCATTACACACTAATCAAGGTAATCCAAAGATCATAAATTTTTCATAATCATTTTCATGACAAAATTTTCATGATCCGTAACTTTTCCCCTTCTAAATTAATATAAACACTACTATTGTAGAACAAGATAAATTCTATTATTACCTCTAATTAATATACATCATGCAACAATTGATCTCTAATAATGAGAGAATTAAGTAGCATGATTCATATATATATATTTTTTTAATTTTATTTTAAACAAGATAAACCAAACAGTTTACGTTTATATTGATTTCAAAGGTTAATCCTTAAATAGGACAAAATATACAAGAGAAACTACAAATCTTGTATAATAATGGCTGCTGTAAAAATCTGAAATCCACCATTAAGTAGTAGAATATCAAACCTATATATATAACTTATTATAATGGTCTATAGGTTATAGATTCTCTTCACAAGAAAAAAGCAAAACAATGGTCTAAGAGTCATGGTGGTATGACAGATTGGATGAATATGCGAAAGCATTAAAAGGCATAGAAAACAATAATATATTAAAATCAACTAAACAAATGCATAGAATTGCAAATATCTATATCAGAACGGAATAACGGTTCAGAAGAATATAATATATAATAGATAACGTAATGGCCTCTATATATACAGTAAGACTAAACAACAAAAATAGGAGGTGGCTCTGATATTAATTGTGAGAATTAAAATTATTTTAATTTAAAAAGAAGAATGTCTCATGTCATGATATTCAAGTCTTTAAATTTTGTTCTTGAATGATCAAATCTTAAATGTATAAACGAAAACATACTCACAGAACACTTTAACAGAACTATATAGAAAAAGTGGAAGGAACAGAATTTCAAGCCTATTCTATTAACAAAACAACGTCAGCTTTTGGTGGCAATCACATACATATATATAGATAGGCTGTAGATAGTGGGTATCACATACGTTAGTTACTCAAATAATACTAATTAAATAATATATAAAAATATATTTAATATTTTTATAATAATATAAATAAAACTAATGTGAGACTTTATGGAGACATACTTACGTAAAAGTCCGAGACCTCCTATTCCATAACCTATTTCAATCAATCCGCTTGCTATTGTACTCGTTATAATCAAGTAGAGATGTTGGAAGACTAGTAGACTGGTAAAAGTGGGGTATATTTTTAAAATACTTTTTGTAATTTGATGATTTAAAATTTATTTTTCTCACTCTTTTAGATGAACGTTATTATTAGATATTTAAATTTATTTATTTTTATATATATTTAGGAGTCTTTTTACAGATGATATCGTGCTAGTGGATGAGATTAGAGAAGGAGTTAACATAAAGTTAGAGATTTGGAAAAAAGCTCTTGAATCTAAAGGATTTTGGACAAGCAAAACTAAGATAGAGTATATGGAGTGTAAATTTAGTAACAGTATAATAATGAAAGCAGAAGAGAAGTAAAGATTGAGAACTAAGAACTGACTAAGAGTGAACATTTTCGTTATTTAGGGTTGATTATCACAACAGCGGAGGAGATTGATGTGGATGTAGCCCATAGGATTAAGGTGAGATGGTGCAAGTAGAGAAATATGTCTGGGGTACTGTGCGATAAACGAATACCCACTAGATTAAAATGTAAGTTATATAGAACGGTTATTAAACCAATGATGTTGCATGAGACGCAGTGTTGGGCAATCAGGAGATAACATGTAGATAAGATGAGTGTGGCTGAAATGAGGATGCTAAGGTGGATGTGTGGCAAGACTAGATAAGACAGAATTAGGAATGAGTGTATTCGAGAATTGGTAGGAGTTGCATCGATAGAAGATAAGTTGAGGGAGAATCGATTGAGATGGTTTGGTCATATTCAACGGAGACCAATAGAGGCAGTAGTGAAGAGATGCGATACTGTAACGGTAGATGAAAGTGTTAGGAGACAGGGTAGGCCTAGATTAACGTTGGCTAGTATTATAAATAGAGATATAGATGTATTTAATTTGACTAACGAAATGACCTTTAATAGGGCTGCGTGGAGAAGAAGGATTCATGTACCAAATCCTATTTGATTAGACTTTTTGATGGGACTTAAGATTTGGCTTGGTTTGGTTTGATTTATATATTTAGGGGTCTAATTGATATTTTGAGAATAATTTGGAAAATAAAATGAAATTTCAATTGAAGTTTCGGTGCCATATATAACTAGCAATTGGGGTAAAATTGATCTATGAATGAATAGTTTTAAGTATAAAATTGATATAATTAAAAGGACAGATGTCGAATTAGTTTTTAAGTGATAGTTTGAATGATAAAATGGAATTTTCTCATTAAGATTTAATCTTCACTGGGCCTTTCTGACTCAGAAGTTATGAGTCACTTAGGAGAAAGAAGCTACCTAATAATTTTTTATTTTTATGGTATACCTCAATGAAAGCAATTTTACTTTAGGTGTGAGTGTAGTAAAAAGAGAAATCTAAAGTGTGAAGGACAATGTTCAATAAAATGACAATGACAATGATTTGTTATTAATGACAGTGACAATTAACACGGCAAAAATTAGTTAAGATGTTGAATTGAATGATAATGATAATTATAATGATAGTGATTTTTATTAATGAAAAGTGACAATTAAAATAGAGCACAAATTAGTTAAGATAAAATTATTTGCCACCTTTTTAGAACACTAAGTGACTATTTTATTCACAAATTACTAAACAATATATATATATATATAGATATATATATTATTTTTTATGTGTCAACAGAAAATTGTGAGTCTCATTTTTTTCATCATAACAACTCTCCGAAAACCATTTGTTAATTTCTAGTTAAGAGTTAGAAAGAAATTGAAATTGAAATTTGAAATTTGAACATGTGCTTGGACATAAAACAATAGGAAATGATTTTTTATTGAATTGGTTGTGTTGTGTCGCGTGGTTTATCATTGGCCATTTTCTTGATTGGCTTGGAGTCTGTTTTTATTATTATTTTTTTAATTTTTAATTTTTTTAATACTAAGTTCTATTACAAGATCAAGATGCGTTCAACATATTGTTGCATGTCCATCTCACCTTCTATCGTAGCATTGGTCATTGTCCTTTTTTTTTAATTTATTTTTTATTTTTTAGAACTAGTAAAACAGATTATATATTAATAAAAAGAACATAAGTTTAGATACAAAACAATCACAAAACGCAAAGAACTAAGCCACGAACATATAACTAACCTGAGCTATTAATTATTAATTATATGCGAGAGTTTGTACTTAATTAATTCAGAATAAAGGCAATTTGGAAGCTGTGATATATATATATAGGGAAATGTTATAGTACACACCTTTAAAGGGTGTACCACATGTGAGATATATTATTTATAAGTTTGATTATCACAAATGGTATAACTAAATATTATGAGGGTTATACTAAAAAAAAATTGAGTTATAAGCAAACATCACATAAGATATAATCAATTACTGTTTGATCATAACCAAAATAATATTATAACTAATATCACAATATGTCATAACTAACAACACGATAGTTCATAACTAACAACACAAATGCCGTAACTAAATGTGCATATGATACACATCCCAAAAGAATTTTCCCCTGATCGAGAAGTAATAGATCTTTTTCTCTTTTTTTTTTTTTTTTTTTTTTGAAAAAAAAAAAACTAAATAGTAATTTCAATAGCTCATTTTGTATTTTTTCACGACCAGCCTTTTACATGGAGTGAGCTATTATAGCTCCCAAAAAGGGTAAATTGTGTTTTGCGAAAATGATAGAAGAATTATTTGGGTTTGATCTGTGTGACAAACTTTAAATTTTAATTTGTTTAATTTAAATCTTAATATTCTAAGCTAGTAATAAGTTTAACCATTTATCCATTTCCGTTAATTTTTTTAATATAACATAAGTGTGGTATTCCATCATTTGATATTACAACTTAGGGGTTGTTTAGTTTTTGAGTTGGGCTAAAAAATTACAAAAGGAAAAAAAAAGTCAAAAAATCACAAAAAGCCAAAAATCACAAAAGGACAAAAAAAATTCACCATTCTTAAGCTAAAAAGCCAAAAAGTCAACTAAAAAAATCATTACCAAATGAAGACTTAGTATTAACATCAACCTCTACTTAATAGTGTCAGCTTACTCTTCCCCCACTACCATCATCTCCTTAACCACAACTAAGATTGCAAATGAGATGAATCAAGTCAAGTCAAGCCAAGCCAAGCCAAGAGAAGAGGTGTTTGAGCTCGGCTTGCAAAGAATTAGTTGAGCTCAAATTGAGCTTACGCTTAGCTCATCAATCATTTAAGAAACTCGACTCAAGTTTACTCCATTACACATCCGAGTCAAACTCGAGCTCAAAATTGAAAAAAAAAAAAAATTCAAACTTTAATTAATTTGAATATTTAAAGGAAAAAAAAAAGAGAAAATCAATTTACAATTTACATGCCTTTAGGCAAAAATCTCGCTTGATTTTGAGTTTGGCCTATTTACCAAAAAAACCGAGTTGCTTTAACTAGTTTATTTGCAGCTCTACGCACTACCACCATAAAAGTTGGTTTTTAATGAAGTTGGAATTTGTACAAAACTTGAAGTTGATATTTTAAAGCTCAATAAATTATTTTGTGTGATTTTTTTTTAAATTTATTTTTTATGTGAATTTGAAGGGATGACATTGGAATGGAAGGGAAGAGAAGGGAAGGAGAGCGGTGGAGCTGGCATTGGGAAAGATGAGGTGGGGTGGTACTGGGAATGGAACAGAGGGGGTAGCATACTGGTAATGGTGGATGGGTGGCAATATAGTGGTGGCACCATTGATGTCGGAAGAGGCAGAAAAACAGGTGGACAAAGAAAATGCGTGAAGAGGAACTAGATGAACTGACAGAAGAAAAATAAAATGAAAATATCGTTAAGATTAGAGTTAACAACTTAATTATTCATTTACCATTAATTTTAGTAAACTTATCTACACAAATAATTGAGAGTGATATCAATTTTAAAATGTAAGTTCTAAATTGAAAAAAAAAAAAAAAATCAAAGGTTAAACCTTTAATTTTAGGAAAATGATATTGAAATCCACTTTGAAGTGATATGATTGGTTGATGATTAGAGAAAATATGAGAAAGAGTGTTACCTTTAATATCTTAATTGATTAATACATCACTGTGTTTAAAAATTAGATCTAATTTTTTATGTTAAATAGCAATTCTCTTAATTTGATTTTGTTTTTTATTATTATTATTATTATTTGTAATTTTTTCTTATGTTCTTTTACTCTAGTGGTTTGAAGTGAAGTGTTTATTATAATTTTTCATTTAGTTTGAATTGCATATAAAATAAACAATTTTCATGTCTTTGTAGTTTTATCAAATTAAAATGAAAAACCTACAAGTTTCATAATTAAAAACTACAATGATTAAAAAGATTTTCTCAAGTTATGGGTTAAAAATGTAATTTATACAAAAATAAAATAATGATATTAGCCGTTACGATGCGGCAAAAAGTGTTAATAAAGGTAAGAGTGGTGAAGAATGAAATAGAATATGATATGATGGTTTGTGTCCGTGTCTCTTCTCTATGACTTTCTCCATAAGGTTGGATATTCTCTCAATCTCATCAAATCAACAGTTTTTTTAGTTAAAAATAGAGACAATAACTTATTAACACGTATACCACAACCCCACGTATACGTGCCCCACATCATTAGTAATACTATTCAATTTACGAAAGGACTCCTTTCTTCCTTGTATGACTTGGCTTTACTTTCTTCCTCCATTGTACCAACTCATTCACCATTTGGTCAAGAAATCTCAAAAACGTCTTCTAAAGGACAAGGCTTCACCTCAAAACGCCCCAATAAAAAGCAAGAAAATTTTGTTATTTTGTGATAAATCTACGTATTTTTGTAATTATATTATTTATTTTCTTACTTAAGTAGTTTTTATCTTTAAAAAAATATAATTATGTATAATTTTATTTTTTGAATCATAAATTATCATAATAATTTAAAAAAATTAACATTCATCACAATAATATGTAACATATATATCACAAAAAATGAGTAATAAGGGTGCATATCATACACCCATAACATTACCCTAAAAAGTATATACGCATATATGTATTTTATTATATAAAATATCAACAATGCTACACACCCTCCAAAAAATACAACCTCCATTCACTTGTGATTGGTCTAGGAAGAAAAGAAAAAAGAAAAAACAAAAAAAATAAAAACACATGATTGATCCACATCATTATCTTCAACTTTGAGGTCCCAAACATTTTTGATAAAATATATGTTTCATTAACTTTTGCTTTTACCTTCTCTTATAATTGTTACATTTAATAATTATTAAATAAATTTTCACATTCATTAAACTGTTCAAAACTTCTGAAATAGTTTCGTCATTCAAATTTATCACACCGTCTAAAAATTTAAATTTATTAAATGAATCGCATTGTTTGTGGCAATAAGATTCCTTGCTGTTCTACGTGGAATAGCTTTACATAGGTAGGACATCCTCAAGACGCCAAGGACACCTTTGTCCAAAGCCCCAAACATGAAGTTTTAACTTGAACTACAAGACAATCAATCTCTAATCTCTAATTAATGAGCTTAACAAGAATATTCTTCTTCCCAGAGTCCATTTCATTTCTCTTTCTCTTCTCCTCCCTCTCCTTTTCTCGGTTTATATAAACACAAACGAAAGGCTGACATAACATAACCTGCCAATCTTCTTAACAACAAAGTTGGTACATATTAGAATTTAGTTGCCAATCACAATGACAACCAGAATATTAATGGCAGTTCCAAAATCAAGAAATGTTACAGCTGAGATTGTTTTCTTCGACTTGGAAACAACGGTGCCCAATAGAGTCGGACAAAGGTTCTGGGTATTGGAGTTTGGTGCAATTGTAGTCTGTCCTCGAAAACTCATTGAGCTGGAGAGCTATTGCACGCTGATTAGACCTGGGGACTTGTCGGTAGTTTCTGTGAAGTCAAGCAGGCCTGATGGCATAACTCAACAAGCAGTCAAGGATGCGCCTTTGTTTGAGGAAGTTGCAGACAAGATATTTAACATTCTTGATGGGAGGGTTTGGGCTGGTCATAACATACAACGATTCGACTGCGTTCGTATTAGGGAGGCCTTCAAGGAGATTGGTAGGCCTGCACCACTGCCTTCCGGGATGATTGATTCGTTGGGTGTTTTGACAGATAAGTTTGGCAGAAGAGCTGGTAATATGAAGGTATGTACAAATTTTGAAATATTAATGAGAAATTTCTCCTCCTCACCATTGTAATTATTTGTTATTTATGTTGTGAGGTTTGGCTTCTTGCCAATCGTTTCTATTTCGGGTGTGTTTGCTTGAAGCATTTACTGGGTTTATATCAGCGATGCTTATTCTTGCACTCCTGTTTTTGATCTTGTAACATTTTCATTTATTAACAAAATGTTAATTCTTTTTCTGATTAAAAGTAAAATAAAATTGCACCTGATTGATCGTGTAGTAAACATCAAAACTTAACACATACAATAATGCAATATTGTCAGATATTTTTCGAATCAATAATAATCTGAACGAGGTTCTTTCACACTGGCATTCAGGAGATAGCATGACAATGTATGTATTATTCTACAGTTCCAATTTCATAGAGCTGAAATTCCAATTACTTTTCCAAAATGATAAACTTTTCAAAAATATTTGAACTTCATAATTTCCAATAGGACAATGATAAAGGTAGCATATAGACTGTGACGTATGCCTTTGTTTTGTACATAATTTTTAAGAAAAATGTCATTATTTAAGAATTTTAATACATAATTTGGTGGAAAATTTTCTAATTGAAAGTATCTTGATGGGTTTTTTTGTTTTAAAATGATAAGCCTACAACTCATTGACTTCATTCTTTCTAAATAAACTTTTGATATGTGTTATAACACTGCTCAATTCTTAAGGTCAGCAACAGGTCGATCTATTTCGTTTTATGCACAATTCCGACTTCAAGGGGAAATATAATCTTTCTATCATGCAATGTGATAGATATAATATTGTAATGCAAATGCCATAATACTAATTACATCTTTCAAAATTGGTTTAGATGGCAACATTGGCTGCTTACTTTGGACTTGGGCAGCAAAAACACAGGTAAGAAATCCCCCTTTGTAGGATTTTCTAATCCCTTGGCTTAGCTTAGCTCAGCTCAGCTCATGTTTCTCAATTCTTTCATAATTCTTGCATACATACAGGAGCCTTGATGATGTGCGCATGAATTTGGAAGTCCTCAAACATTGTGCAACTGTGCTGTTTCTGGTATATAATTATTCATAAACACTACTGATTATGCACCACCACCCCTTAAAGTTAATGCTATGTACTTCCTTATTCCTTAATATACAAAACAATTCATGCAAACTTGGAAGTAAACAACTTCAATTTTAATTCTATCTGCTCATACATGTTTACTTATTCATAGGAATCAAGCCTCCCAAATGTGCTGAACGGGAAGTGGCATGGCTCTCCCACGGTGACAACAAGAAGCAGAAGTATGTTGGTACGTATGTAGTGTCACAAACATCCTCAGTATTGTAAGATTAACTCTGTAATTGTCCTTTTAGATCAACAATGCTTAGCTGAGCAAAGAATGAAATACTAAATTAATGTGATCTTTAATTTCTTGAATGTTATGTTATGGGTGGATTTGTAATTAGGAATCAAATCTCCCCAGTATGTCCAATGGAATCTGGGATGGTCATCCGAGCATCACCACAACAAAAAGCAAGAGTTTTATTGGGAAATTTCCATGCAGAGAAGAAAGTAGCCGCCGCAAATCTCCTCCAACTTCTCTGAGTTATCATAGAGCTGTTCCCTATGCAAGGGGAAGTTTAGGAAAGGTTTTATTACTCAACCGTCTTTTATTCCATAAAATGTGAACAATTCATTGTTACATACATAAATGTCTAGTCAATGTCATTCACTAACAATAACCAGTTGTAGATGCAGATGACCGAACGAGTGGCAAATATACTTTGTAAAGCCCAAAACAAACCTCTCAGTAATTTATTGAAGCATTCCCATTCACTGCTTCGATAAGAAAGAATGAGGTGGCCTCCTATTGTGGCATCTGTCTTTGGATCCTTGTTCCATTTCTGTTCTATCACGAGAAAGGTGGCTGCTGAACCCATGTGAGGGGATGTAAAATCCGCACACAAATATGTGATCTGAGACTCGTTTTGGAGGGGGGGGGGGGGGGGGGGGGGGGGGATGACACTGACTAATTTTTCTACCATGAAGGTTCAACTTATCATTATTGATGTCCCTTCACAGTGGGAAAATAAACATATTGAGAAAGTTTGATGGTCGTATGTTGGCTTGTTTGGCGACACTTTCTTGAGAATTGGACAAATGATTGGAAACCGGGTGCAGATTCCCTCAAAAGCTAACTTTGTAACCATAGAAATTCACTTGTATATGTCCTTTTAACATATTGATTGATTGTTCATTCTTTGTGGCATTTCTCATCCATGGTCTATATGGATCATTTGCATGAGATTGTCTTGTACATGTTGAATAATAAAAAGAAAGTTGGAACCTTTGCTCCTTTTATTTTTGTGTGTGTGTGTGTGTGTCGCATATAGCTACCACAAGCACACAATGTGCGCTGAAAATATGCTCTTGTGCAATGATGCTTTTTCCTTTGCCCTTTTATTGATGTAATCTTGATATACTTTCTTTATACTTACTGTGTGTCAATAAATTTCTTTCGCGGATCAAATGCATATATTTTGGTGAACTATTCATTTCTTTATATGCAAATGCATATAAATATGCTCTTGTGCAATGATTTTTTTTTTTTTTTTGTAATTTCTCTATAATTTTATTTAGAAGTTTATTTCTGAACCAAAATAGAGGTGTGCACTGAGAGGAAATGATATGTGAAAATAGAAGCTCTCTACTTTTTTTTTGATCAACAAAGAAAATGAACTTTATTGATGAAACAGACAACTATTACATCAATAAAAGAAAAAGGAGGATGAGTGCGAAAAGTATCATAGCGAACCAAATCAATCCCAACTAAGTTGGCACTATTGGAAATGGTTATAAAATTTTAATTAAAACCAGAAATTTTTTTTTTCCTAAGTTTGGTCTAATTTTTAGGTGGGCCCCGTGCATCGATTTACACGGGTCAAAGTGGTAACGCGTTTTATGCCGTGTTGTGATTTACGTGGTATATTTGGTTGTTCAAAACCATTACGGAGTGAATGGGAAATTGAAATCAAAGTATGCTCCATGAAAATGGAGTTTTGGTGGAAATTCCTTAAAGGTTTGAATAAAGTTTGTCCCACATTGATTTGGTGGGAGGTTTTGAGAGGGTTTATAAGGCATGGGTTTGGTACTTGGGGTGTGCCCCAAGGAGTACCCAAGTGTTTTAGAGGGAGAGATTATGGGCAAAATGGGCTAGACCCATTGGACCCAAAAACCACCACACATACACGCGCCGCCGTCCGTCCGGTCAATCGGGCGGGCTAGGCTTGGGCGCGGGTGCGTGGTGTAAGGTTGGGTTGGGCTTCTTCGGCTCAATACTAATCTTTTTGGGCCAAAAACATTTGAAATAAACTAGTTTGGATTTACTGTTCATCCAAACAGGGCCCTTCTCGTTTTCAAACAGAATTAAACTGATATGGATTTACTGTTCATCCAAACATGGCCCTTCCCGTTTTTGAACCCAACAACTTTAAATCTGTTTGAATTTCAAACCAAACAGTGCCTAAACAGTATGTATCTGTTTAATTCAAATTGAACAGGTACAATACCTGTTCAATTCAAAACCAAGAGTCACCTTTACATCTATAAATAGACTAAGCCACCCATTTGGATTTTTACTCCAATTTTCGTATTCCATCCTCTGCTTTAAATCTCTACATTTTGCTGCATTTTATTTCTGAAAGAAAGAGTGTAAACACTTAGTGTGTTCGACGAACGATTAAATTGTAGTGCTGCTTTTATTCGTTGATAAGATCATTTTATCCTGGAAGATAGACATCCAAATTCTGAAAGCACCGTGGAGAGGACGAATCTGTCTTAAAGACACAGTGTTAAACACTGGACCTGATCAGAAAAGTTATTCAAAGAAATTAACCAAGTAAGTTGTTTAATTTTATTCTGTTTTTATTTGTTTATTTAATAAGATTTTAATTTTGTTTTTGTAACAAAATAAAATCTGTTATTTATTTATTTATTTATTATTTCGAGTTTGATTTTTGTAATCAAACAAATTCTCTAATTTTCTTTATTTCTTTAAATTCTAGTTGTTGTTTTGTACACAATAGAATTAAATCTTTTAAATATAGTGAAGATTGTACCAACAATCTTAAGACAGACCAATTTTTTGGTATCTTCATAGTATTTAATTTTCTGTTTTCATAAAGACATATTCTGGTTGGAAAAACAAATAGTGTTTATGCTATTTGACAGATAGTAGTAATATACTGTCTCTTTTCTTTGACAACTAGTAGTAATATACTGGTGTCATTAATAATTGCAGAATATTAATTGTGTTAATAGAAAATTATTGTACTGTTTTATTTTTCTAGTTTTAGTAACATGAAAAATAAAATTATTTTGTGTTATAATTTATTTTCTGGTTTTAGTAACTAGAAAATTAATTTGTGTTTTAATTTTTCTGATTTTTGTAATCAGAGATTATGGCTACTACAAGCTAAGCGCATCTGGCGAGGGTACTCCTATTGTTACACCAAACATCGGTCCCTATCCAGAACCATGTTCATGTACCTATCAATCATGGAGAAAAATCGAAAAAATTTAACGGTACTGAGTTTAAGAGATGGCAGCAGAAGATGCTGTTCTATCTTACAACTCTTAATTTGGCCCGGTTTCTCCATGAAGATGCTCCAGCACTTAAAGAGGGTGAAAGTGATCGGCAAGTTGTTGCCGCTGTAGATGCTTTGAAACATTCAGATTTCCTGTGCAGAAACTACATCCTCAATGGTCTTGACAACATGCTGTATAATGTTCTGATCCTCTGAAGTCAAAAAAGAATTATGAGATTCTTTGGAGAAGAAATACAAGAGAAGATCTTGAAGCGAAGAAATTTGTCGTCGGTAAATTTCTGGATTTTGTTATGGTAGACTCCCAAACGGTAATATCTCAAGTTCAAAGTTTTCAAATAATTTTGCATGATATTCATTCAGAAGGTATGTCTCTTAGCGAATCTTTCCAAGTCCCTGCTTTGGTGGAAAAGTTACCACCGGCTTGGAAAGATTTCAAAAATTATTTAAAACATAAACGCAAAGACATGACCATGGATGAGTTGATTGTAAGATTAAGAATTGAGGAAGATAACTGAAAGGCTGAAAAGAGGAATGGGGAAAATCCCATTGAGTCCAAGGCTAATGTGGTTGAACAAGTTCATAAACCACATAACAAAAAGAGAAAGTTTACTGGAGATGGTCCTAAATAAGGTAACAACAATGGCAACAAGAAGTTCAAAGGAAAATGCTATAACTGTGGCAAGACTGGACATCGAGCTTCTGACTGTCGCCGTCCTAAGAAGGATCATGGAAGTATAAGTAAGAAGACCACCAATCAGGCCAATGTAACAGAATTGGATTACATCTCTGACGGAGTGAATGACATCAACCTCTCTGCTGTGGTGTCTGAGGCTAACTTGGTTGGAAATCCCAAAGAGTGGTGGGTTGACACTAGAGCAACTCGTCACATATGTGCAGATAAGAAGATGTTCACTACCTACAATGAGGCTGCAAATGGTGAACAACTTTTCATGAAAAATTCTTCTACTTCTACTGTGGCTGGACAAGGAAAAGTGATCTTGAAGATGACATCAGGAAAAGAACTGACCCTCAACAACGTACTGCATGTACCTGACATTCGGAAGAATTTAGTTTTTGGTTCTTTGTTAAGTAAAAATAGTTTTAGGCTTGTCTTTGAGTCTGATAAATTTGTATTAACAAAGAGTGGTATGTATGTTGGTAAGGAATACATGAGTGATGGTCTCTTTAAACTAAATGTAATGACAGTTGTACCAAAAGTTGCTATGAATGAGAATAACACATCTTTCGCTTATATTCTTGAGTCGAATTTATGGCATGGTAGATTAGGTCATGTAAATTATGATGCTTTGCGTAGATTAATTGGTTTGGATTATATACCAAAGTTTGAAATTAATCCTAATCATAAATGTGAAGTTTGTGTAGAAGCAAAACTAACTAAGGCTCCATTTAAATTAGTTGAAAGGAAAACTGAACCTCCAGAATTAATTCATACTGATGTATGTGATCTAAAATTTATTCAAACTAGAGGAGGCAAAAAGTATTTCATAACATTTATCGATGATTGCATAAGATATTGTTATGTTTATTTACTTAGAAGTAAAGATGAAGCCTTAGAAATGTTTAAACTCTACAAAGCAGAAGTTGAAAATCAACTTGGTAAAACCATTAAAATGGTTAGAAGTGATAGGGGTGGTGAATATGATGCACCATTAAATGAATTTTGTGCACAACATGGCATTATTCACCAAACAACAGCCCCTTATTCTCCACAGCAAAATGGAATTGCTGAAAGAAAGAATAGAACCCTTAAAGAAATGATGAATGCCATGTTACTAAGTTCATGCTTACCACAGAACTTGTGGGGGGAAGCAATATTGTCTGCAAATTATGTTCTTAATAGAATACCCCACAAGAAAACCAAAAGCATTTCTTATGAATTATGGAAAGGTCGACCACCTTCATACAAATACTTAAAAGTGTGGGGGTGCTTGGCAAAAGTGGAAGTTCCTGTTCCTAAAAAGACTAAGATTGGACCAAAAACAGTAGATTGTGTGTTTATTGGTTATGCTCAGAATAGTAGTGCATATCGGTTTCTAACTTATAAATCAGCAGTACCTAATATAAATGTGAACACTATTATAGAGTCAAGGAATGCTGTGTTTTTTGAACATGTCTTTCCTTACAAGAAAGGACAGGAATTAAGTTCACAGAAAAGAACTTATGATTGTACACAAAGTCAAGAGACTAATGACAATCAAACACAGGAGACTAGTAATGGTCTCAACCAACATAATTTAACTGATGATGAACTAAGAAGAAGTAAGAGAGCGAGAACATCAAAATCCTTTGGTCCAGATTTTCTGACATACTTGTTAGAAAATGAACCTCAAAACTTTAAGGCAGCAATGACAGGTCCTGAAGCACCTTTGTGGAAAGAGGCTGTTAATAATGAAATTGAATCCATTATGCAAAATCATACTTGAGAATTGGTGGATCTTCTACCAGGTTCTAAACCTCTTGGATGTAAATGGATATTCAAGAGAAAAATGAAAGCAGATGGTTCAATTGACAAGTATAAAGCGAGACTTGTAGTTAAAGGTTACAGACAAAAGGAAGGTCTGAACTATTTTGACACATATTCCCATGTGACAAGAATAACATCCATTCGCATGCTTATTGCAATAGCAGTGTTGTTTAATTTAGAAATACATCAAATGGATGTTAAAACAGCTTTCTTAAACGGTGATCTAAATGAAGAGATCTATATGGAGCAACCCGAAGGGTTTGTTGTATCAGGGCAAGAAAAGAAAGTTTGTCGACTTGTAAAATCCCTTTATAGATTAAAACAAGCACCTAAGCAATGGCATGAAAAATTTGATTATGCAATGCTTACTAATGGGTTTAAGATAAACGAATGTGACAAATGCGTTTATGTTAAAAACACTGACCAAGAATATGTCATAGTTTGTCTTTATGTGGATGACATGCTTATTATTGGAAGCAGTCAAAACATGATCAAATCAACTAAGCAAATGCTTAACAAAAGATTTGATATGAAAGATATGGGGGTCGCAGATGTTATATTAGGAATGAAAATTACTAAAACATCTGACGGATATGCATTATCTCAATCTCATTACATTGAGAAAATACTTGATAAATTTATCAAGGATGATTTGAATTTAGCTAGAACACCTGTAGACATCAGTCTTTATTTATCGAAAAATAAAGGTGATGCAGTGTCTCAGTTAAAATACTCCCAAATCATTGGAAGCCTAATGTACCTAATGAATTGTACTCGTCCTGATATAGCTTATGCTATCAGTAAATTGAGTAGGTACACTAGTAACCCCGGAGAAGACCATTGGAAAGCTATCATTCAGGTTCTTAGATATCTAAGATTCACCCGTGATCATGGTTTGAACTTTACTCGATATTTAGCAGTATTTGAAGGTTATTGTGATGCAAATTGGATATTGGATACTAAAGATTCAAAATCCACAAGTGGATATGTCTTTACTCTGGGAGGCGCTGCTGTTTCTTGGAAATCCACGAAACAAACATGCATCGCACGATCCACAATGGAATCTGAGTTCATTGCTTTAGACAAAGCAGGAGAAGAAGCAGAATGGCTTCATCACTTCTTAGAAGACATTCCAATGTGGCCAAAACCTATGCCAGCAATTTGCATTCATTGTGATAGTCAATCTGTAATAGGCAGGGCACAGAATCATATGTATAACGGTAAGTCACGACATATTCGTCGTCGACATAATACCGTAAGGCAATTGTTGTCAAACGGGATAATCTCAATAGATTATATAAAATCTAAAGAGAATATTGCGGATCTGTTAACAAAAGGTTTGACAAAAGAGCTAGTGTATAGTTCATCAAAGGGGATGCGATTAAAGCCTATTACATAAGAGTCGTCATAATGGTAACCCTACTTATATGACTAGAGATCCCAAGAACTAAGTTCAAAGGGACAACTAAGTTATGTATGGCTCGCTAGAAATCACCAAGGGATTAAAATTCCCTACCCATTCCTATCGTGAAAGTGATATCTGCAACATATGTTGTCTGCAGGGACATAAGGATAAGCTTTGCTTTTAATGGTTACTTATATCTTGATTAGAAGCATAAAATCAAGACGAGTATAAGAAGATACTCACAATAAGAATCACCTATATGAGTATTGAACTGGGGTCGGTTCTATGAGAATGAAAGAGGCTACATTCTCTAGAAACACTCATGAAAACCAAGAGCGTTCATGGCCAAAATGAACACAACAGTGAGAACCACGATGTGTTAGAAGATATTTTGTGTGAAATCTATTGTCTTGGCTTACACAAACGGCTGAACAATTCAAGGCATCGCGTCCATTGGTTAGCCAGTAAGTCCGATAGGTTATCACTAGGGAAGGTTCAAGGCCAAAAACTACATATCCTGATGCAAGATATTTTCGACTTATACTCTTTCGTTAAGTCTGCATATTGTTGCATTTCCGTTGTCATCAAATTCCATTCATGTGGGGGATTGTTGGAAATGGTTATAAAATTCTAGTTAAAACCAGAATTTTTTTTTTCCCTAAGTTTGGTCTAATTTTTAGGTGGGCCCCGTGCATCGATTTACACGGGTCAAAGTGGTAACGCGTTCTATGTCACGTTGTGATTCACGTGGTATATTTGGTTGTTCAAAACCATTACCGAGTGAATAGGAAATTGAAGTCAAAGTATGCTCTATGGAAATGGAGTTTTAGTAGAAATTCCTTAAAGGTTTGAATAAAGCTTGTCCCACATTGATTTGGTGGGAGGTTTTGAGAGGGTTTATAAGGCATGGGTTTGGTACTTGGGGTGTGCCCCAAGAGGTACCCAAGTGTTTTAGAGGGAGAGGTTATGGGCAAAATGGGCTAGACCCATTGGACCCAAAAGCCACCACACACACACGCGTTGCCGCCGTCCGTTCGGTTGGTCGGGCGGGCTGGGCTTGGGCGCGGGTGCGTGGTGTGAGGTTGGGTTGGGCTTTTTCGGCCCAATACTAATCTTTTTGGGCCAAAAACATTTGAAATAAACTAGTTTAGATTTACTGGTCATCCAAACAGGGCCCTTCCCGTTTTCAAACAGAATTAAACTGATATGGATTTACGGTTCATCCAAACAGGGCCCTTCCCGTTTTTGAACCCAATAGCTTTAAATCTGTTTGAATTTCAAACCAAACAGTGCCTAAACAGTATGTATCTGTTTAATTCAAATTGAACAGGTACAGTACCTGTTCAATTCAAAACCAAGAGCCACCTTTACATCTATAAATAGACTAAGCCTCCCATTTGGATTTTTACTCAATTTTCGTATTCCATCCTCTGCTTTAAATCTCTACATTTTGCTGCATTTTATTTCTGAAAGAAAGAGTGTAAACACTTAGTGTGTTCGACGAACGATTAAATTGTAGTGCTGCTTTTATTCGTTGATAAGATCATTTTATCTTGGGAGATAGACGTCCAAATTCTGAAAGCACCGTGGAGAGAACGAATCTGTCTTAAGGACACAATGTTAAACACTGGACTTGATCAGAAATGTTATTCATAGAAATTAACCAAATAAGTTGTTTAATTTTATTCTGTTTTTATTTGTTTATTTATAATCAGATTTTAATTTTGTTTTTGTAACAAAATAAAATTTGTTATTTATTTATTTATTTATTATTTCGAGTTTGATTTTTGTAATCAAACAAATTCTCTCATTTTCTTTATTTCTTTAAATTCTAGTTGTTGTTTTGTACACAATAGAATTAAATCTTTTAAATACAGTGAAGATTGTACCAACAGGTACTAATAAGACTGCCCAATCATATGCTAGCACACCATCAAGAGTTGGTGAGTAACCAACCAGAAACACCAAAATCAACCTCACCCAAGTAAAATCTAACCAAATATAAAACAGACCAAATAATCCAGAGCTACCAAACAGCCAAAAAATAGGACAACAACATATAATATCAGCTACACTAGCCAGATGAAAAGAGCATTGTCCACACAGACCAGCAGCAACCCATATCAGAAGAAAAAGGATATCAAAGAAAAACATCAGAAGTAGCAGAGTCCAGCATTGTTAACAGAGTCCAGCATGAACTAGTAAGAACTGAGCTTCAACTTCCTTAAGTCCCACTGTCTACACACAGTATCAGATCTGCTTGAGGTTATAGATCACATCTTGTACCAAGTAGTTAAACTCTTTCAAGAAGAAAACAGCCCACATAGCAACTCTAATTTTTATCAGCTCAGCCAAATCATGCAAAGCTGGTTGTGCCTCAATAAATATGCACTCATTCCTGATTTTTCACACTAATCACATTACTACTAATGGAATCATCTTCCAAATCTTCTTCACCTTTTTCTTCATATTTGAACCTGACCACCAATGTAATACCACCTCTATTGAACTAGGAATTACCCAACTCAGGTTCCACTAATTCACAATATTGACCGATATTCTCCATATCATAGGGTAGTGAAGAAGGACGTGGTTCAAAGACACCTCAGATTTACAAAACACACATAGTGCACTGACGTTAGAATTCAATACACTAACCCTTTGTAAAAACTCAGAGGACTTAATCTTACCTCTCCAAGCCAACCAACTCAGAAACTGTACTTTGGGAGGAGCGAAATTATTCCAAATGCTTTTAGTGATTGTAATATTTGGCCCTTTACATGCTACCTCCCACTTCTAGATTGATGCCACAGAAAAAACTCCAGAAGAATGAGCTAACCGTGAGCAAGAGTCTTCAATCCCTTCATTTACCCTAGGTGCACTCTACAGCAGGTCATTGAGATTCAGTACTTCCTCATCTTCCCAAGCAAATAGAGGCCTTTTAA
This sequence comes from Camellia lanceoleosa, assembly GCA_025200525.1. Lineage (NCBI taxonomy): Eukaryota > Viridiplantae > Streptophyta > Magnoliopsida > Ericales > Theaceae > Camellia > Camellia lanceoleosa. The sequence goes on from JANUSC010000052.1 coordinate 704,981, forward strand.
AGGCAAGATTCCAATTTGTACCCACTCATCTTCTATGGAAAAACTCAACTAGAGTGCCATCTTTATCAACTGACAAGGTGAATAATCTAGGGAATACAACACTCAAACTTTGATTATTAAACCACCTATCAATCCAGAAATTCACTCTTCTACTATTTCCAACAACTACCTTAAAATTTTGCAAAAAGAAATCTCGCAAATCAGGATTTGTTGCAGCCACTGATAGCATACCCTACCACATATTAGACATGGACATTGGATCTACTAAAAATGGGCTCCATTTACCACCCAAACCTCCATAATTACTACAGACCACTTGTTTCCACAAAGCTAACTCCTCCTTACCATACCTCCACCACCATTTCATTAAAAGGCACTCATTAACCTGGCTTAGATTTTTCATACCTAGCCCACCTTGATTTTTGCTTAGACAAACCTCCTTCCACTAAACTAAGTGCACTTTTTTTCTTATTTCTGAACCTCCCCAAAGAAAATTAGCTCGAATTCTGTCTAGTGATTTTACAATACCCACTGGTGGCTTGAAAATGGATAGGAAATAGACTAGCAAGCTTGTCAACACAGACTTTATCAAAGTTAATCTTCCTGCAAAAGACAAATACCTTCTCTTCCATGAAGCTAACTTGCTCTTGAATTTATCCACCACTAGTTTCCATGCACTCTTTCTCCTTGGATTTGCTCCTAATGGGAGCCCCAGATAGTTCGTTGGCAACTTTTGACTAAGGCAATTAAGTTTTTTGCAAAGACCTTCACTGATACCCCTCTGATCAGACCCTCTTCTTTTGCTCTTTCCATGAGAATATTAAGGCCCTCTACTACAATGTTAAAGAGAAAAGGTAAAAGTGGGTCACCTTGCCTGAGGCCTTTCATGGGGAAAAACTCTGATGTAGGTGATCCATTTACTAGCATTGAGATTCTAGCTGTAGATATACAAGTCTTTATCCATCCCACCCATTTCTTACCAAAACCACAATTGGCCATCATCGAATACAAGAACTCCCAATTTACTAAGTCATATGCCTTTTCAAAGTCCAATTTTAGGATAATTCCTTTCTTTTTTGACCTTCTCCACCAATCCACCACTTCATTGGCAATTAGTACTCCATTTGGAATGTATCTTCTACTTAGAAATGCCGTTTGAACTTCACTAATGATCTTGGGTAAAACCTGCCTCAACCTTCTTGATAAGACTTTAGCTATTATTTTATACATTGAGCTAACCAAACTGATTGGTCTATAGTCACTCAGCCCCACATGATTTTTCTTCTTAGGAATTAGGGTAATAAATGAACTATTCACACCTTTGGCCAACTTTCCATTGGAGTGGAATTCATACATCATCTGCACAATCTCCTCTTTGATGATGTTCCAGCATTTTTGAATACATTTTAAATTAAAACCATTTGGCCCCAGAGCTTTGTTACCATCGTAGTCTTTAATTGCTTCCCAGATTTCATCCTCTAAAAGATCTGCCTCCAACAGTTCAGTTGAATTTGTTTGGCTAATTGAGGCAAAAACACCTGACAACTTTGGTATATACCTCCATCTTTCAGTGAGCAACTGACTGAAATGGCTTACCACAGTCTGTTTAATCATCTCAGGCTGATCATGTAGTACTCCATGCTCATTGGCTGAGTTCAACAAATTTTTCCTCTGCCTTCTACTTGCCATTATATGAAACAACTTGGTATTTTTATCCTCATTTTCGGCCCATACCATTCTAGATTTTTGATGCCACAACCATTCCTTTTTTTTTTTTTTTTTGCTCAGATCCTATGCTAAACTTTTACTTTCTGCCCTTCTTTTAATCTCAGAGTCCTGGAGAATCTTTTCTTCAGCTTTTAAATCCCATTCATGAATTTCATCCTCTGCTTGTTTCAACTGCTCATCAAGGTTGCCAAACACTTCACAGTTCCACCTTTTCAAATGTACTCTCAGGATTCCTAGTTTTTTCAATAACATATAACTGGCCCACTTTGAGAATCCGAATATACAAATCAAATAAATAATTAAGTAATAATTATTTTACAATCTCAAATATTTTTCTTGTGAATCTTTAAGTGCAAACTTAATATTATTGGAGGGTCTTTTAATTAATTTTAAAATCTAAAATAAATTTATGGTGAAGTCTTTAATTTAGAGGCAAGATTTATTATAAAAAAAAAAAGAGAGAGAAAATGGTGTGACTTGAACTCTAGACCACAATTTGATAAATAATAGTCATACCATTTGAGTTGCTTACAACATATTTAAACATTTTGTATATTATTTATTTATTTGACCTACACATGCTTTGGGTGTGCCCAACCACTAGTATTAAATAAAATATACACAAACCCTACCTTCTTATTTGTTCATTACAAGTTAGTAGCAACCGTGAGGGAGAAAAAGGGAGAGAGAGAGAGAGAGATTTGAGAGAAACTTTTAACAACATTGGTGGTCAACAACTCTAAGGTATTTTTCCTATTTTATTATATCCGTATATTGTGATGGTTCATGTGTGTAATCTACTTGTTGTTGGGAAGGAATAGGAGAAACGGGTGTATTGTTTGGGTGCCAAGTCAGTGGTTGGTGATGAGAAAGAATTTGCATAATTCTTAGTTTAAAAATTCTGTACAGAACCACAAACTTTAAAAATGGAGAAATCATATCAAACGGATGAATTTTGAACTAAAATTTTTACAGTAGATTAACTACATATTGAATTGCATATAACAATTTTCTCATAATTTTTGGGAGTCAAAATCTATATTAATTGATGCGTTCAAATCTGTCCGAAAAACTGGTTTAAAAAGGTAACTTTGAAAGTGTCATTCTCTTTAGGTATAAATCCAAAAATTATCAAATTAGTACCATTAGAATCGGTTATGAATCTAGTTTCTTATATTTTTGGCCTTGCATTGATTGCTCAGCTATACTAAGAGAACCATTAATTTCTTTGAAGTGCTGCAGAAAATAACCTATTTAGGCATAATTAATTGTAAATAATTATTTTGATAAGAAAATCAAGTAAAACCAATTGGGTTTGAAACTTAGGATATATTAGTTGATATATGGAGGGTTTTGAAATTTTTTGAACAACGTGGAATGAGTTTTGTAATTTTCAAAATTAGCGATTAGATTGGGAAAGGTTATTTAAAATTCTATTTTATCTTAAAGTTACTTTTAATTAAGTTTCGATTTAAACCCATGTCTTGGGTAATTTTAGACCTTGAAGAACATGAACTTAGGTAATACTTAAGAGTAATGGTGAGTTGGGTTGAGCCATGTTAATGCGCTTTACTTTGGGGTTGCTTAGTTTCTTATTCTTTAGTATTTTTGAATTAGTAGTGACGTGTATTTTAATACTTTGTTTAGGGCACTAGTTGGACTTTTATACTCTATTTGAAAATTACATTATTCCGTTTCCAGGTGAGTAGTTGCATGCTACATATTTTTATAAATGTTCCCCTACCCTGAATTGTTGGAAAATTAAATTTTTGTTTCAGGATTAAACTGTTTTGATAAATTATTATATTATCAATGGAATTAAATTATTTCTAAAACATGTGTAAACTTGGCATACTGTAAACTATTTGTTATGGTCTCATGTTTATAATGGTGAACTACCATGTTTTGCGAAACTGAATTGTATTAATTATTGGGACCATTTGTATATTTTAGTCCAGGGAAATTATTCTGCTGTGTGTGGTGACTCTGGCCATTAGGGAACAGATCAGGGTTGGGCTGTGATGACTCTAGTTCTCAACGATTGTAAGGAAAAGACCTAGGCTAGGCTAGGTGACCTTCAATCGGATTGTCTTAGAGAAAAGGCCCGAGTTGCCACATCGAGGATGACTCTTGGTTTGATATTGGATCCAATGGGTTTATAGCCTTGAAAATTGTGTGGCATGTTACTTGTTATTCTTGGTACCCAGAAAATCATTGGTGTTCATGTTGTAATCTATTTTCAGTAGAAAATGTCATTTATCATGTTCTTGAGAGACATGAGTATTTTAACTATTGAACTGTGGAATCTTTTTTTTGAAACAGATTATCTTTATCAAAACTGTATGCCAATCTAGTTTCTATGATATATATCTTATTTTGAAGTTGATCCTTATTTTCAAAACTGTATATACCATCCATGTTGCTACTCACTGAGCTATCAGCTGACTTAGTTGTTTACCATTTCCAGGTGTTAGAAGGACTTAGAGTGGACTCATGGCATAGCGGGGACTCGATTACATGGACCTCTAGGACATTCATTTATTTTGTTTTAGATTGTTATGTCAAGTTTGTGCATATTTCTTTTTATTTTTATTGAGGTTCATTTAGGCTTATTTTGATATGTGGGCTATTTATATCCCACAGGTTTGGATGGTATTTATTATGGTTGGTTTTGCCGTTTATACTTGTGGTATGTCACTGGATTGAGTTTAGTGATTTATTACTGGACTTTTGTATAATTGTTCAATGTGATTATGGTTCATATTTAGGCTTACGTGTGCCTTAGGCTAAGGCCTTGTGGGCCACAACCCCAATCCCTCTCATCTTCCATGAGAAGTATTGGGCAATGATCAGAAATGCAACAAGGTAGCCCCCACTATTTGAACTTGAATCTTTCCAGCCACCTAGGATCTAGTAGGAATCTATCAATCGTACTCCATCTATCACTATCCATTGCATTACACCAAGTGAAATTTCTGCCTAACATTGGCACATCGATCAATTCTAGTTTTTCAATCAATTCATTGAAGTCCTTCATCACTCTTTCCCTTCTAGAGCATCCTTTTCTTTCACTCATGAATCTTATTTCATTAAAATCTCCACCTATACACCAAGGACTTGAAAAAACCGGTTTAAGCTTAGCTAAGGAGTCCCATAATTGTCTTCTTTTCAACACATCATTGGGTGCATATACATTTAAGATAACACAACTAAAAGTAACATTAGCCATACCTGATAATAGTATGAAGTGTATGTTGTTGCAACACTCCTTAAGCTCAAAGATTAGTGGATTTCACACGCACCACAAGCCACCAGCACTTCATTCTGCACCTACATCCATGCACTCTAGCTCCTCCCATGGCCATAATGACTTGGCAAACATTTCATCTACTTTTCTTCTCTTAGTCTCTTGTAGTAGAAGAACATCAATCTTCCTCTCCCTAACTAATTTTTTAATTTTTCTTCTCTTTTTAGGTCTTCCCAGACTTTTAACATTCCAAGATAAGATAATCATAGACAAACACTATTCACAGATCCCAAATCCCCCTATTCTTTGCCCTGAGCTGGCCTAGGGATTAATCCTCTCCCTTTCAATTCTCTCCAGATCCTTCTCTTCGAGTTTAACTAGTTTGCTAACCACCTCTTGCTCTTTTCCTTCACAGTTCAAACCTAGGATTTTTCCAACTTCCATAGTAGCTTGAGCTTCACTTAGGAACTTATTCCTTCTCCTTGAGTTAATGCTCTGCTCAACTGACAGTGATATTGCAGCTGCTGCTGCTGTAAAGATAACTCCTCTTTGAAAACAATTGCTAAACAAGGCACCTTTATGCTTAGTCTATTTTCGACTAAGCTTTGCCCTATTTCTCAGATCAGCTCCCTTCTTTTTACTTTTGCGCATCTCAAGTTTAGTAATCCTCTATCTTCGTGATGGGTCTTCCTGTTCTATCACTCTATCTTGGGCTGGTTGCAGAACAAGAGGCCTAAGTTGAGTTTGGGCTACACAGTCACTTATGTTTGAAGGTTGAATGATGGGCCCAGTTGCCAATACCCTAGCCTGAGGAACTTTCAAAACTACCTCTAAGTTTAGCTTGGGCCTTGGACTCTCAGACCTAGTAATGCTTCTGTTATTCTCAAGAGTACATAGATGCCTTTCACCTATTTGAATTTCATTTCTTGGAATTTCCATATGCGCCTAGCTGTCTTCCCCACCTATTTCTCTGACATTTGGATTTTCCATGGCACCCACCGTTTCTTTTATGTCTTATGTAGATAGCCACTCATTACTCTTTTCTTTCACCCTTGAATCTCTCTCCACCATGTCCTTCCTCCCATTTTTTGACAGTTGATCTACTTCCTCTTGAACCATAGATGCAGTGACCTCATTTTCCAGGCAAAAACTTTTGCACTGACATGGTTGTACTGCTGCTGGGAGCTCTTTATACACTCTAATTAGGAAAATACTTCCATTATATTCAACATTAATCACTGCGTTGATGAACTCCAATCTATTAGTTATTATTCTTACCTTCCCACACTAAAAAGAATTTTGGCTGTTGATGTCTTTAGCTAGTTGAACAACCTCACCCCACAAATTGCCAATGTCTCTGAATGTATTAACACTCCACAAATTGAATGGAACACCTACACATGTAATCCACACACACCTTTCTTGTGCAATGTATTTTCCTTTCTCCCAATCTGTAACATAATCGCACCATTGTACCATCCACTATTCTAGCTTGGATCTTTCCTCCTTTTTGTGTTATTGTGATTTGAAGGTTAGTAATGCTAACCTTCCTCCCCCAGCTCTGACTCTTACATCCCTTGCACCTCTTCTAGCAATCTCCTCCTTGAACTCATTGGATGAGAGAAGAGATTTAAGCTTGACCATTAGACTATCATAAAGCCACCCATTTCCAGTTTCATAGGCCTTCACAACAAGCTGGGCCTTATCATAACTGCCTCCATTCTGTAATACTTCTGCAAAGGATTTTTTGCCTACACTTTCCACCATTCATTACAAGAAACTCCTATGTAGACGCTGCATCATGCTATCATCTCCTCTGGTTGCCATTGTGTTAGGTTTTTATTCTTGGCAATCCCGTTTGACAAACTCCTTTCAGTTGTAATTTTATTCGTTCTTTTATTTCAGTGAAGCTATGAGTTTTAGATGCGAATCCAACCCGAATTGTGCCTTGCAGAGAAATTTCAGAAGATAATTCTTTCATGTTTACGACTTCGTTGACTATGTCAAGGATCGAGCTGCCCAGTCAGCTTGGTTCGAGGTAGCACCCAGGCAGGGTCGAGGGGTAGCGTTGTAGACACCCCATTTTTGATGGCCCTTACGACTTGGACACCATTGCATGCACACCTGATGATGAGCTTATATACTCGCCAAGTGCTCAAAGTCCTCAGCAGAATGCCACAACTTTGAGCCTTTTAAACCTTTTACCCTTGTTGTCTTATTCTTGGACCAAGCCTTGGTCCTTCAAGCTTCAACCCTTGGTGGCACTGCTAGGCACCTTATTGGATGCCGACCATCACTTTTGAAATTGCCTTGATGTGGCTTGTCGGCTACCAACAGGCTACCAGTTTCTTTCTGAGATATTTTGTGTCAAGCTGTGTCAATTGTTTGCCAGATGCATGCATCTGCACCCATGTATAGGGCTGGATATCCTTGTAAGGAATTCATGTTTTCTATATATAGGAGACCCCTCTTTCATGTTTTAAGATTAGAGAAATTTTGAGATCAAAATTTTTTCTCTTTCTCTCTCTAGCAAATTTCTACACTTTGCCTACAAATCCTTAACCTTTGCCTATTAACCAAATCTTCTCATCTTTGTGCTAAGGTGTCTTTGAGGCTTTTTAGAGCTCTTGAGAGTGTTGTTTGCTTAGTTTTGTAGCTTGGACTTCATTTCCTCTTCAAGAGGTATAAGGCTTTGTCCCTTTACTTGTTTTTTCTACTATTGTACTTGTTATTTTTCAACTGATTTTAGGCTATAAAACTTCTATATTTTTGGCCTGAAGCTTGGGTTTTAAGGCCATTAAAGGTTGAGGGTTGATAGCCTTTCTTTGTACCTTATTTTAGAGGCCTTTGCCTTTGTGTTTCCCACCCTTTTACTATTTTTTTTTTGAGCTTTTAAATACCGATTTTTAAAGCATTTTCAGTGGCCAAAATCATATTTTGAAGTCCAAATTTGGAGGGGTTAGCCTCCCCTCCTTGTGTCGTACTTATTAGCCTAATTTGTGCCATGTTTTAGCATGTTAATCTAGACTTTTTTAGCTCAAATTTAGCATGTTTTAGGACTGTATTAAACTTGTTTTAGCACTATTTTGGGTTGTTAGTTGTATTTGAGCTTTGTTTTGCATACATGTAGTGTAATAGTTCTCATGAGTTTGGTGTTCTACGCCTTAGACACCATTTCCTTTGAGTTGATAGCATTTATTTATGATTTTCTTACTCATTTTCAGCACTAATAATCTCTGCAACCTCCCTCATTTCTTGGTTTTTTGTTTTGCTTTGGAAGTGGTTCAAACAACCTTTTTTTTTAAAAGTATGAGTTAAGATGTCATACTTAATGGTTTAATCCCTTAGGGGATTCATTACCAACGGTATGATGTCTCTTTCATGCCTAAGACAACTCTTTGAGCCTTCTCTCCATTAGAGGACTTAAACTCACCCTTTGGACTCAATTGGTTAAAGAATGGTTGGTAATTAATAATTTGGTTGTGTTCAATCGGACATTAATTGAACACATGGAACTTAGACCATTTCATACTTGCTAGTGATGAAATGATTCAAGTCTCCAAGGTTATCACTTCCCTTGATCTTTCATGATAGGAAGGTGGTTTTGGAGTCTCATTTTGTTGTATTTATTGAACTTGCACACTTGGTTTCACAAGCCATCATGCAATGAAATTGCATCCATTGATGGTTTGTGAACCAAACTTGCTACTTCTTTGATTTGTTCATGAAAATGAGGGGTGAGTTGTGCAAACAAACCCTTGAAATACCCTGTATATGCTCTGTTTATCCTCTGTTACAGCAAGGAGAACTAGGCGTGATGGCCGTGAGCCACTTTCCATAATGGCAACCTTCATCAGCAGTCGGCCCGACCATTGATGCAAATTTCAGCAGCATGTTTGTGAGGCAGAACAGAGTTATTCTGGAAGTAGGCAACAGTGTTAGCGTTCTATTGCGCAACAGAGGCTCTCCGAAAGCAAAACAGTGGCTTTTCGAGTGGAAACCGAGCACGTATATGAGCATCCCTTGTATTTTGAGCCTATCTAAATTTAAATAGTTAGCTCAACTATCCATTGTAATTAATTAGTTATTGCTAGTTAATTTTGTGAAGTGTTATAACTAATTAGTTAGTTAACTAGTTATTCAATTTTGTTTTGTAATTAGTTAGTTAACTACAATAGTTAGTTAATTCATGTGTTGTTGTAATAATTAGTTAAGTAGTTTAGTTAGTTTCATTTGTTTTGTAATAATTAGCTTAGTTTTAATTAGTTAGTTAATTAGCTAGCTCCTTCGAGCTCTCCTTCATAAGAGCATAATGTTGTAATAATATGTATGTTAGCCAACCCCACGTCTTTCTCCCTATTATTTACTAGCTTATGATGGTTAGTTTCGGGGCATCATGTTTTGTTTAGCATACCCCATGTTTGCATCCATTTATATTGCATGCACCGAGGCTCGGTTTATCATTCTAATTGCATTATTATTGCTTATACTTCTTTGAATACGTGCTTAGACCACATGCCATCAAATTGACTCATATGCTATATTAGTAGTTGAGCTTAGTAATTGCATATCGCATGTGTTGCATTAGTCATCTTGCATAAGTTAGGAATCATGCATTTTTCTAACTCATTTCTTTTTTGGCTTGGAGTACTAGGTGAGCCTTTACTCGCTTCAGCATAATTGCATGAGTGTGATTGTTGCCATGTTTAGCATGTTTGCCATGAGGCTAAATGCTTAAATACTATAGCTGCTTGAATGCCTGTGGATGAAGGCTTCTTGCTTGAATTAGAATAATTTGAGTAATGTTTATATGCGATCACTTTTTCAAGTGGTACATATTCGAAAATTTTTTCAAAATAAACATGAATCAAGTGTTCCAATTCTTGCAAGTTGGTCTATACTTGTGTTTGTGCGCATCACATAGTAATGCTAGCCTAATAAACCGGAATAATAGCATATAATGTAAATAAGATTCATATCATGATTAGTAGAGGGCGATTTTTGATTAGGCAAGCGGGGGTGCTCAAATGTATTCATGACCTTCCCCTCTCATACCTAAGTTCCCGAGCTGAGACAATCTTGGTGATGACGGACACATGGCCTTTGACACGAGTCATGGGTTTTCTAAATTTTCCTAAAATAAAATATTTAGGTAGCAACTCTGTATCTAGCAAAGTAGTCCATTTTTAGCAATTTGATTCAAAATTGATTTTCTAAAAGATTTGCTAGGTTTGGACTCTTTGGTGTTTATCAATTTCACATTGCACTTGTGAAATTAGATTTAGAACCGAGGGAGTCCAATACTGTAGGGCTTAGTTTGACCTTCCGAAAGGGGACGCGAAAAAGTCGAGCTACAAGCGCCCCTGAAGCAAAATGCAAAAATGCATTCGAAGTTGCTTGTTCACTCGAGCGGCCGTTTATGTGCTTGAGCGGAGAACGTTTGGTTCTAGAAGTTTGACCTGTCTGGAAAAGTACTGAAAGTTGGGATTTTATGCTCGAGCAAACTTTCTTGCGCTCGAGCTAGGTCCGCTCGAGCGGTCATTCTTGTGCTCGAGCGGAGATCGCGGATCAATTTTCTATAAATATGTGGTTTCATCCATTTTTAGGGTTATGGTTTCCAGATCTTCTTTTTGGATATTAGGGTTTATATCTGGAGCTTCTTTGTTAGTTTCTTTGATGTTTGTTTGAGCTTAACTCATGGTTTGAAAAGTATACATCAAAGGATTGTTTATTTTGTTCGATACAAAAGAGAATATTGTTCTTCGGTAGATTTTATAGAATTCGGGCCTGAAGCTTTGGTGGATTCCGGAGTGGCTCATCGTTGTGATTCGACATCGGCGTTGTGGATTTAACGTTGGGCAAGACAATTCCGAGGTGAAAACGGGACTGGAAGAAAGACATAGGGATTGGTTCAATTCGGGCGTGGATTCGCTAGGTAATTGAGAGTACATTTGTGTAATTCCTTTATATCTTCTTAGTGGATTGTTTTGTGGCTTTTACCCCAGTGATTTTTTTTTTTTTTATCACAATTGGAGACGCTCCAATTGTGATTTTTGCATGTAAAATCATTGTGTTGATTTGTCTTGATTGTTTGATTGGGATTGTTATTTACTGCTTAAAATTGATACATAATCACAAATCAACATCTAGGGGATTTCTAGATTTTTCACATTGCATGTTGCTTATACTCTCATTTTTTGAACTTTGCTTCTTCACTTTCAATGCCTTGTTGTCACACCACTGTCCATCAGCCTTCAGCACCGCCATTTCAGCAGTAACCTTGTAATCGTATCTCACAAACCCAAACCTTGATCCCATTGTTTTTGTTCTTTTTGCTGGGATAAAAGCATCCTTAACTACTCTAAACTTATTAAACAAAGTATACAGACTCTTAGGACTCATTGTGTTTGGAATCTCATCCACAAAGATGGTAAACAAACCATTTTCCACTGATCTGTTACCTTGATTACCCACTCATCTTTTTCTCAGCATCGGGTTCCAACCTCCAACCTTCATTTTTTTTACTACCAACACACTGCTTGGTTCCCGATGGAAGGAAAAGCTCTCTATTTGATCAACAATGTTGGCTCTAAGATCATAATTATTCTTTTACCATTTTTTGATCCAACTTCTACATATTACTTGCAGCCACTAATTGTGCATAAGAATTGGAATCCATGTAATGCACTTTAGAGCATTTATAAACTATTATCATTGATAAATTTGTCACTACATTTCATGGCCAGTGATATTGATAGATTTATGATTCTACTTGTCAACCCATGAATATTTGAAACAATGAAACCTTAAAAAGCCAAGACATATATTACAATTACCACTTGAAATTACATAATTTTGATACATGCATAGAAGCTCTCACAACATAAAATTACTCAAAGCAAAAGCTAATGTTCTTGTAGCTTGGAAAGAGAAGATTAGAATGATCATCTCCTTTTATTTTATGTCCCAATTATATATTACATAATAAGTAGTATGGGACTATGTATAGACCACACAAAGAAGGCGATCAAACATTTAATGACACTGCAATACTAACCCATCCTAGCATCAACACAGGCATCCATAGCTTCTACCACAGTCAAGAAGATCCTACCACCTGTTTTGGTCACAAAGTTGGCTAGCCTAAGCTTTTCAATCACTTGCCATCTAGGGTTGGCCATAGCTAACTGCCAGATATATATATATATATATATAGAGAGAGAGAGAGAGGCATTTCAGTTAACTTTCAAAGCTCAAACCAAGATTATTAACATAATCTAGAAATCCATAATGTTGTGTTACCTCAGTGCCATGCAACACGAGCTTGTTTTGCAGTTCCTCAAGAGAAGCAATTCCAGATGTGTCAATATTCATCAAATCTGTAATCAAGATTAATATTTTAATAAAAGAAAAGTAGAATGTATTGACATTTTGTGGAATATATAATATATTTTTATATAGATAAGGATGATGATGATCTATCATTCCAATTTGTTTTGAGACAAACTATGTTTCAAGAGTCAAAATGTAAAGACCAAGTCTAGCCAATTGAATTCACTAACTCTAGTTTGCCATCCACTTCAAATTAAATCTCAATTTTGGATTATCATCTTGATTTTACCTAGGATGAAATTACTTACTAGACATGTCAAGAATGACTAGTTGGACTCTTTCCTCAGCTTTTCCTTTGGTATCCACATCTTCGTTCTCATCCACCCGCTTCAAAATCCTACAACAACAAAGAAATGTGGCATTAAAAATTAATGAAATTAGATCTTTGGTTAATTGGTAACATTTATACACTTTCACCAAAATATTACTATATTTTCTCAGCTATCAATTGTAACAATTAACATATCACATTTTACATCACATTGTAATGTCCCTCCTATATATGTGAGTCAAAGCGTGACAATTTTTGAGGGCATTTCCTTGTCTCGTTGGCATCCATGCACTTTTATCAACATTTTATTTTGGTTGCATCTATTTTAATTGTGTCATTAAGAAAATGTCATGGACATATCAGCATGACAGTTGTTGTTAGCCTTATTAACACAAGATTGATGGAAAAATGACTTTGTAATTTAACTACGAGAGGAATGGAGTGATTCAAATAGTAGGAAACTAAGAATGTATTAGAGATTAACTATCACAATTAAAAGTGAACGGATCAAACTAAAATTTGGGAAAATTACATATTCCACTATTGCACTTTACATTAAATCCCACTTTTGGTCCTTTATTTTTCAATTGTAATAGTCAACCCATTGCACTTTCAGTTAAGTTGCAATGTAGTCATTCTGTTAGTTTGGTGTTAAATTTGTTAACATACAAATTAGGAAAAATTACACTTTGCACCCCTACCCTTTACATCAAATCTCACTTTGGTCTATCATTTTTCAATTGTAACATTCAACTCTCTTACACTTTCGATCAAATTTCAATGTATCCTTTCCATCAGTTTGGTATTAAATTGCCTAATAAAAATTGTTATGTAACCCTCACTTGAAGCATTTTTAAGGACAAAAATGTAATTTTCTTCTATGTTTTACTTTTTCTTTATTTTTTTTCATGGTATTTTACTCTACTATATTTTCTAAACCCACCAGTACCACTAACCACCTCTTCCATGGTTGGGGTGGCCCATAGATAGTGATAAAAAGGTGAGGTTGGCAAGTAGACAATGGGGTTAGTGTTGCATGGTCAAAAGTTGGTGGAGAAAGGATAGAGGTAGAGGAAAAGGGGTGGGCAATAGCCATGCATAGTGGGGAATGGAGGGCTAGGAGAGAACGTTAGAGGAGTAGCAGGGACAAAGTAGTTGGTTGGTGGTGATGAGTTTAGACTATCCAATAAAATAAGAAGAATAAGAAGCAAAACAAAAAACAAAAAACAAAACAAGATAGAGAGAAGGAAATAAAATTATATTTTTGACTTAAAAAGGCCTCATGTATAGGTCATAAGACAATTTTCTTTAGTTGGTTTAACAATAAACTAACGAAAGGGCCGTATTACAACTTGGTTAAAAGTACAAAAGATTAATTATTATAATTGAAAAATGAGAGTCCAAAGTGGGATTTGATATAAAGTGCAAGGTGTAAAGTGTAATTTACTTAATTTCCCTTAATAAGTTTAACATCAAATTAATGGAAATGCCACATTACAACTTAACTAAAATTGCAAGGAGTTTACTACAATTGAAAAATGAGGATCAAAGTGGGATTCAATGTAATGTGCAAAGTGAAAAGTGTAATTTCCTCTCGAAATTTCATGAAAAGTATAATTAATCCTTAGATATTTTAGCACCGCTACATTCACCGAATTTGTTTAGCTCGAATTCGCTAAATGAGTCTCTTTCCGGGAAAAGTCTCTCATGCGCGAGTCTCTTTCCGGGAAGAGACTCATTCGAGCTAAGTAAATTTGGTGAATGAATCATTAATCTAGAGATTTTTGTGCATTTGCATCATATACTTGTTATGTGAGATACCTTTCTCTAATGAAATTGGCATTAGCAAAACAAAGCAAGGCGGACTTAATGCGGATTGTAAGGATCCCAGGAGTTTTCATAGCCATAGGGTATTGATTTACATCGCAAAACATGTCAGTTCCAGGAAACCTTCCCAGAGTTTCTACGCCTGGTTGAATTGCATTGAGTATGATTTTTGCAAATGATATCACCACCTACAAATCGAATTCAATATATATATTCATATATCAGTACATAATATTCATTTTTTCGCCACTTAACCAATTATTGCATAAAATCTAATCTTCAACCTAAAGAATAAAGAGAATTAGAAAATAAACTTAATGGAATGAGATTTCATTCCATTGCATCAAAATAAATCTCTTTGTTTATTTAAAAAAATAGAAAAAATATATTGCATGCAATGATGGATTTACATTTGGTCTAGTACGAGCAATTGTCTCTGTCCAACTATCAAAAACCTGTTTGATTATTGTAGATATTAGTTAGTCCATTAAAAATACAAGGTATTTGAATAACATTTGCCCGACGAAAAATAGGTCTACCCTATATGTCTTAACATTGTGTGTGCTCTCAAGATAAATTAAAATTATCATGTTTCCGAGAATACCTTATTGGTTATGCACCATCATAATAAGATGGAATAAATTCTTACATTATTCAAAACACAAAAAACATGATGGACAAATCATAAAACAATGTTGGGCATTCATATGGTATCTCCAATCAGCTCACTTATGTGGACTATTAAATAAACAATAAGTAAATAAAAGATTTTGTTGAGCACTATGTTGTAGAGAAGAATGCTAGTTGAGATCTCTAAGTTGTAATTTTGGCAAGACTATTACTAGTGATTATACTCACTAGTGATCTGTTTAAGGATTATCCTACCTCTACTTAGGTAATTTACTCGTTGCATGTCGTTCTTACAAAGATAGAGCACTCAATGGTAATAACATTAGTGGAAGATGAGACAGGTGGATGCAATGTCAAAGAAGACACCTGACAAAGAGTTAGGGAGCCTTTTGGTTGGCAATCTATCTCTAAATATCCCTCAACCAAGAAAAATACTAGAGATCATGAAAAAAATATTATGAAATGTATCATGAAGATTTTTCATCCTTTGATTAGTGTGTGGTGTTTTATTGTATGTATAACCCAAAGGTGGAGAATCTTTTATGATCATTTTCATGATCCCTAGCATTACTTGACTGGTTTCATTAACTTTTGTTTGATCAAATGAAGATTCTAGAAGAGAAGAAGGCGATGCTTGTGGTAAGCAGGCTTAAATATCAACCTTTGAATGGTAAGATCAATTGTAGAGTTCTCATATGAGACAAGAAAAGACTCCAGTAAGATCATGGCAAAAGATGAAGCGAGTGATGCTGATTAGATTTGTACAACCAGAGTACAACTAGAAATCATTCTAATAGTATCAAAACTGCTAGCAAAGGGTTTCAATGTGTTCAAATCTACATTAACGAGTTCCATATGTGACACCTTAAAATATATTTACTTAAATTTGAAATATATATATAATTACAACATTTTTTTAGGTCATAGTAGAATATAGGGAACTTGTGCATAGTGCTTCAAGAAACCTCATGGAAAGCATGGTACCATGTAGTACCACATGGTGTGCTACACAGTGTTGGATAATAAGGGTCTTCTCACTTATAAATATGTGAGCTGCTTGGTAATAAAATCACAAGAATACCAAACGAGGGGAATTTGAGAGAGTGAGCCGAAGTTAGAAGTAAAAGTAAAAGATCAAGTTTGAGGTGAGTTATATTATATTTTGAGCTACCATAAACTATTTTATATAAAATTTGTTTTACAAATGATATTAGTTTTTAAAGTATATTATTTGTTAAATGAAACCTTATTTGCTTATAATTGAAACTTATAGAAAAAACGGTTTATTAAATGTGTTTTTGAACAATTATTTTGTAAGTATCGCCACAAGGTCTCATGTTTTGGGAGAGTTGAATAACCATTGGCCCTCTGAATTGTCACTTTAAGTGACTCTCTGTTGTCATGGGTCCACTGACCCTCTGGTTTCTGGTATGGAGCAAAGTGTTGCATGGAGGGAAGTGCTACACTTTTGTGGGAGCCACCTCTAGAATTCGTACAAGTCACCTTTTGAATCCATACATCTGTTCTGTTTTGTTCTGTACCGTGGTTATGATTATTTTTTTATATAATTTTTGTATTATATGTTTGTTATTCAAAATGATTTCATATTACATACTCTGTATTTTAATATCAAACTAAGCTCTGTTTAGCCAAATAATTATCCATGGTGATTTTATACCCTTATGCTCTTAGTATAATATTCCTCACTCTACCATGTCCTTATAGTTGTTAACCACTTTCAGGTGACATGTCAGGACTAGTGGTAAGGTGGGCACAAAGTACTTTGTAGTCATAGTTCAACACTGGTAATGTAAATTAATATAAACTCTAATATATATGTTTTTGTTATAATTAAATTAAGATTTGGGTACCCTTTTATTTTACTTCCCTACAATATTACTTTGTTATGACTTGTTGCAACGCCAAACCTCCGGGTATCAGGTTTGGGTTGTGGCATCATAGGCTCACTTTTCTCATTCACCATTGGGAAATTTCAACTGAAGATCAACAAATTGTGAGATTTATCATAGCTTTACAATCAGATGTTCAATGTCAAGTCTAAGAAGCTTTGTTTCTCACAAGATATTTTGCAATTGATTCTTCCATGTGATCAAATTTGTTGAATTAAGCTTTCCAGTTACAAAGGAACTTAGATTTGAGATAAGGAGAGAAAGACTGGAAGGAAATTGTAGAGAAAGAAGAAGAAGAATTTGCCATATGAGAGCCTTCTTGAGAACTTTGAGGTGGCTCTGATATCATAAAGAGAAATTCGGCTGGAAATTTAAGTGTTAACGAGGAATGTCCAAGATTGTATGATTTGTCATTAAAAAAAGAGGCATCTTTGAGGATGATAGTGGAAAGAAAAGGAAACTCAGCAAGTTGGAATTTGAATTTTAGGAGGGCTTTATTTGCTTGAGAGGAGGAAGAACTGGAAAGACTCACTAGCATGCTAAACTCTTCCTTACCTTCCTTTTGAAATAAAGAGGATTGCTTATGTTGGAAGGCTTCTTCATCAGGTCAGTTTGCTGTGTTTTCAGTTTATACTAGGAAGGCCTCTAGAAATAGCATTGGAGCTACTAAACTGATTTGGAACAATATTACTCCACCAAAAGTGCAATTCTTTAGTTGGTTGGCTTGGAAAAAGAGAGTTAAAATAGTTGTCTATCTCCAAATAGTAGGAGTAATTGGACAAAATGTTAGTGTTGAATGTATTTTTTGCAAGTCAGAGATTGAAACAGTGAATCACATGTGTTGGTGTGGTATCCCATTATTTGGAGGCTTTGGTCAAATCTTATGAAATTATGGGGATTACAATGGGTGATACCTGATAAGATGGATGGGTTATTTAAGTGGTGGAGGGGTTTTAAGTGGAAGAAGTTGGAAAACAAGATTTGGAATGTCATACCATTAGTTGTAATATAGTGCATTTGCAAAATGAGAAATGAGTGTATCTTTAATGGGAAGAAGATTCAGATGGAGGAACTGTTGTGAGGTCACCCCATGTGAAAAGGGTGATCCTTGTTCTTCTCTTCTTCTTCCATGTGAAAGTAATAGATGAGAGTCAAGGAAAGCTATTGGAAGCTTTATGATGGTCAACAATGGAGGCACCGACTCCGGCGGAAGACGGCGCACGTAGACGGCGCAGATAGACCAGCTAAAAGAAAAAATGATTGTTAGAATGATTTCACACTTCTCATTTTGTGTATAAATAAAGAGAGAGAGAGAGAGAGAGAGAGACCCTCTGTGGCAGAGAGGGAGCTCCCTCGGTGTGAAAGGGGTAGCTGAGTGTTGAGTTGAGTGAGAAAGAGTCTCCTCCTCCATTGTTATCTTTCTGTATTCTTTCCATTATTATAGTGAAAATTGGTTTCTTTCCCGTGGACATAGGCATTGGGCCGAACCACGTTAAATTTGTTTGTCTTCTATGTGTGTGGTTTGTTCTGGACATCTTGGTAAAGATCCTCGGATCCCAACAAATGGTATCAGAGCCCGTGTTAGGAAAAATAGTGTGTTTTCAGAAATAGCCCAGAAATCAAGTTGCTTGAAATCAAGTTTTGAGCACACCAAGAGGAAGGCCTCGACGAGAAAGGCCTAGACCTAGAAAAACCATCCTAAAAGGAGGTTCCACACGCCCTCACGCGTGCCACCAGAGAGTCCCCAAAGCCTTGCTGGCAAGTTCAGTTTGACCAGGATGGATAGGTTAAAGAAAACATGCCTTCTGTTTTATATAATAAATATTTATTTGTGGAACTATACAACACAAGCCTTATGTTGGTAGAGTGGAAAAGGTGAATAAAGGCAAGGCCAAGGTCTGGGTTTCAAACCCCCCACCAGTATCTTAGAAATGTTTTTTTTTTTTTAATGGAAGATGACCCAAGTGGGTCGGTCAACCCCACTCAAGAGAGGTCCGACCCGCCCATGATAGATCCGATCCAAACGGACAGGTCAGCATGCTATGTCAACGACAAATTAGCGCCATGTCACCGCTGGTAGTGGACCTAGTACGTGCACATGGCAGCCACGTCATTAGACAGTGCCAGGATGTGGTTAATGAAATATTCCTAGTGAGAACCGAATATTCCATAGGTTTCTGAAAATTACAGGAGGGTCTAGATTTTTCTAAAAATTATAATTTTGCCTCAGATTTTGGGGAGTATTTTCAACGAGGCCCCCAAAAGTGCAGCGAAAGTTGGTCCTAACTAAATGGACCATTCCGAATGCAATCGTGAGGTCATAATGGTTATATTCTAAGTGAATTTTGAAGATTGCCAAAAGTGTAAGTTTGTCATCTTCAATATGCGAAGGGAGGTTGTCGGATGTTTTGAAACATTGTAGATTTACTGAAAAGGTCATAATGGCGAGAGTCTGACTAAATTGGACAACCAAACAAATTGAGAGATAGATCATTGGAGACCAGAGAAGATCAGGCTTGATCAAGTGGCAGATCATGGGAGATCTAGATTGGTTAGGGGCGATTAGGAGGATTGCACATGATTATCTCAGGATTAACAATGTGTAGGAAAGTTCTATCAAAGAGTCACTGTCTAAGGAGACTGGTTCTTGAGGGAGACTAGTTCTTGAGTGGGACCATGACCCCACCATTCTTTTCTGGAAACTTTCCTGGTTGTTTGAGTCTAGGCAATCGGGAGATCTAGTTCAATCGGAAGAAGACCACTTTATCAATAAACAGATGATTAGCAAAATATGAGTATCTTTGGTGGTATGCAAGCGTAAAAGAGCAACAAGCGTACTAATGCACACATAAGGCAGGGAGCACATGCAATGAGATCATAAATGGGTATGCAGAAGTGTCGTACAAAGTATAGATGTACAATAGTGCAAGAGTGCGCAGCAGAGTCGTACAAAGGTGCAGTGTGCAAAATATTGGCCTAGAAGCAGCAACCAGTTGCTAGAGTTCATAGAATGAAGCTCTAGATAGAGAAATTGAGATGGATAAGATCGTCGATTACGCCCGATTGAAAGCAGATCTTTTTCTTTGTTTTGAATTTGGTTTATGGTAGCAAAGTCATGATGTAATGCCCCAACCCATCAAATGTCATGAATATTGTCTGCTTTGGACCACGCTCGCACGGATTTGTTCTTCCTAGTGGGCCACCATCCTAGAACTACTCTAGCCTAAACACATTTAACTGGGAAATTTTGCTAGGGATTTCATCACTCGGGAAAAGGCCTCGATGCTATATAAGGGTCTAGGTTTTTACTTTTATAGCCCAAAAACTCCCTTTCTATTCTTGATGTGGGACACCAGGACCTTACAATCTACCCCCCTAAAGGCTGCATGTCCCTGTGCAGTAGCCTGCTAGCTCACAAGTCCATCTACATGCACCGAGAAACGCTAGGGTCCCACACTTGGTACTCCAGAAAGTCGACTCCGATACCATTTGTAATGCCCCAACCCTTCAAATGTCATCGATATTGTCCGCTTTGGGCCACGCCCACACGGGTTTGTTCTTTCCAGTTAGTCACCCATCCTAGAACTACTCCAGCCTAAGCACGCTTAACTAGTGAGTTCTGTTAAAGATTTCACCACCCGAGAAAAGGCCTCGATGTTATATAAGGGTCTAGGTTTTTATTTTTATAGCCCAGGAACTCCCCCTCCATTCCTGATGTGGGACACCGGGACCTTACACACAACAAGCACCCAGACAGTTTAGGTGAAGCCACCTTAGCAGGGAAATGGTAAGCATTCTGTTGGAGAATGCAAGTACCTAGTGATAGAGGTGCGAGTTATGCAGATGATGTGTGACAGTTGAAGACATTTCAATTGGGAGTAGTAGTAACCCTCCAGATGCTCGATATAATGGAGGCGTGTTTGTACAGCGACATTTTATCACCCATGTGGGTGATGGGGGTGATAAATTTTGTTCATCCAGTTGAAGCCAATTGAAAGCTAATTGAAGACCCTACAAAGTCAGTTGCAAAGGTTATCAGCTCATTTGGAGATTCTCAAGTTAGTTACAGAACTTTAGAGTTAATTAGAACTAGCCTATTACCCGTGTTATGCACGGGATAATTATAGATATTTATATTTATTTTAGATTTTTTTTTAATATATAAATTATGTTTTTTAAGATTTTTTATAAAAATAATTTAGCAATCTTATCACTAAACCATAGTGTATGAGAGAAGTTGAAAATGGTACTGCAGTAACTATACACAGATTGTATCTATAATTATTTGTATGAGGGAATTTTAAATGCTGATTAGGGGATTTTGACCAAATCAATAAATGCAGGTATATGGAAAGACATGTGGATTGAAAAAAGTTAATAAATGCTGATTAGGGAATTTTGACCAAATTAATAAACGCTGAGCTTTTTTTTTTAATAAAAAATTTAAAAAATTCAGATTGGGATATTGAAGCTCTCACAGGCCTTGGGGTTAAAATCCCATTTTGCTTAATATATAGTAAGTATAGATATAGATATACATAATATAATATAGATAGATAGATGTGTTGAAATTTTCAAGGAATTTTGTTTATGTTGGTCTTTAATGCATTAAAGTTTAATTATGAGGGGGTTTTAACCAAATCTCCCAAAAGGCATGGGGATTGGGAGAAATTAACAAATGCTGAGTTTTTTTTTTTTTTTTTTTTTAAATCAAAAAATTAGAAAATTAGGATTAGGATATTGGAGCTCCCACAAGGCTTGTTGGTTAAAAACCCCATTTTCCTTAGATAATTGTGTTTATAATTATCTATATATGTGAATTGCGATTTTTAAATGTCTTTTTTTTTTAATTTTAAATATCTTCTTTTTTTTCTTTTTTATATTATATTAAAGTTTAATATTTTGATAATAATCATATGCGTTAGACTTTTCAATGAATTAAATGTCTTTTTTTATTATATTATATTAAAGTTTAATATTTTGATAATAATTATATGTGTTGGAATTTTCAATTTTTTTTTTTATACTTGTTCTTAATGCATTAAAGTGTTATTATGAGGGATGATAATCATATGTGTTGGGACTTTTCAAGGAATTCATATGTGTTGGATTTTAAAGAAATTTATTTTTTATTTTTTATTTTTTATGTTTGTTCTTAATGCATTAAAGTGTTATTATGAGGGGAAGACTTGGGGGTTGGGAGAAGTTAATAAATGCTAAGGTTTTTTTTTAATAAAAAAATCAAGAAATTTAGATTAGGAGATTGGAGCTCCCACAAGACTTGGGGTTAAAAACTCCATTTTGCTTAATATATAGTATAGATTTCTCTAGGAGATATAGAGAACTGGCATTGGCAGAATATACTACAAATATTTGGCATGTGTGATAAGTCCAAATAATAGTACTTTATTGGCATTGGCCTCAATAGAGGTGTTGAAGATCCTTCATGGATCATTGTTGGAAGATCCGCATTTGGTAAAGCCTTGGTGTCCACATTTGACGATTTAAAGAGTTGTGGCAATCTACTTCAAATCTTGGTAGAGCATTGGCGTCTTTTTTTCAATGTCTACTGAAGACATTATTTTTTGGCGATCTTTCATAGATTATTGGCGACTTTTTTAGAGTTGTGGTTTGTTGAGATTCACTATCACAATTAGGATCTATGATCATGTCTGATTAGATCCAAGGGTGTTTCCGGTTTGTGAGACTTGATCATTTCTTCTTTTTGTGGATTCTTTCTTTTTGCAATCTGCCCCATGTTTGAAGACATCAGCTATCGGCAGTCCCGGTGACAATTCGGACTCTGGGTGTTTGCTTCTATGGAAGCGGTGTGATTGTTGGTGTTTGTTTAAGATTGAAAGAGATTGTTAAAGGGAAACGTGAAAATGGTGATTTTGAATCTCATGTTTTGGGATCCATTCCTCAATCTGCCGTTGGATTTGGAGGAGATAGATCGAATATTGAATCGGTGGAGTCAACAAGGACTATTAAAGTTATGTACTTACGGTGCATGCGCCATTGGGCGGTTTTGGCAACTATGAAGATGGTGTATCATCTTGTGTCTATTGGTTGAAATTTTAGTTAGAGGAATCTTGAGTTTGCTTGACACTTCAGAATTTTTGGATTTTAGTATTTTGTTAGTTCGTTTGAAGTTTGTTTCGATACTTCCGAATTCGTTAAAGCCTAACTGCATCCATAGTCCAGTTTTGTTTGGTGGAAAACTTGCATCAGTTCTTGGAGAATTTGTTTGGCTTTCTTGATTAGTTCGAGCTAATAGAGAGTATATTTAAGTTCGATGGTTGATCGAACTGGAAGTTTTTTGGTACCACTTTTGAAGTTACTTTGATGGAGAATTTGAAGCCTCTCTTGATTGGTCTCCTCAACATTAGTTCAAAAGAGGTTGCTCACCATGATTTGTTTGGAGTTGTCAAGGACAACTTGTTTGGCACCTGTGGAAATCAAAATTTGGCACCGCGGTAAAGCTTGAGTTGTAGAAAATCAAAGAACTAGCTCGATTGGTTTTGCATGCTTGTCTATCGGCTCAATGTGATTTTGAGCAATGAAGTCTGTTGTGTTTTTTGGAAGAGTGCCCATGTTTTGTACAACAAATGGCATTTTGTTTTGGTGAATATTTGGATACTTGGATTATGGTATCGGTTTTAATTTTGTAGCGAGAACGCACCTCTTGATGAGATAAAGTAGTTGTGGATCTCTTAGGTGGACTTAGAAAGAGATGGAGCCACAATGAGCACTTAAGAAGTATGGGTGCGGGTACTATGCTAGGTGTTGCATAGTTGGTGACTTATGCAGACTTGTTGAAGCTGCTTTGGCGGAGGAGCTACTATCAAGCGGTCTGGTAGTACAAGTAAAAATGTGCGAATGCATATCGCTAAACTAGAGATCAGGGATTGCAAAAGACATGAACAATAAGTATGTGGGAATGCTGGAAAGTTGTTTAGGAGTGTAAAGGGAAAGTGATGATAGTTCAGAGAAAGCTCCGAGCAAAGAAAACTAAGAACATTGACGAGGCAAATGACGAGTTTTCTGTTGCTCCAATGTTGACCGTGCAAGGTGATGCATGGCAGGATGGTGACATTTTAGGGAAAGAAACTATAGTGTCACAGAGCACTCAAGGGAGTGCAGGGCATCTTGGGCAAGGGGTGCTGGGCATCCAATTAGGGGATACCGGATATTTTAATCACATAAGTTTAAGCAGTGTAGGTCAAGACATCTGTGACAGGGAAGCGTGGAAGAGATGTGTGTGAGATAGAGCATGGGCTCTCTCTAAGAGAGAATCAGAGAGCGGTGTGAGTTGAGTTAAGGATGTTGGATTCCCTCCTCCTCTTGTATCTCTGTATTTCTCTAGTGTTTTATTTCTAGCTTCTACATGGACCCTCGAATGAGGGGGTGTTAGGTATTTTGTCAGGAGGTGCAGGTGTCTCAGTGTGGAGATGTAGACTATGCCAGTTTTGAGTGTGACAAGATGGACAACAAATTTTGTTGCGGATCACCTCATGTGGGCTAAGGGGGTGATTGTTATGAGGTCACCCTATGTGAAAGGAGTGATCCTCATTCTTCTCCTTTTTCTTCATGTGAAAATAGTAGAGGAGAGTCAAGGAAAGCTGCTGGAAGCTTCATGGTGGTCAATAATGGAGGCACCAACTTCGGCGGAAGACGGCGCACATAGATAGTGTACACCGACCAACCGAGAGAAGAAACGGTTGCCAGCATGATTTCACACTTCTCATTTTGTGTATAAATAGAGAAGGGAGAAAGAAAGAGTTTAATGTGAGTGAACCAAAAATGGAGAGAGAGAGAGAGAGAGAGAGAGAGAGAGAGAGAGACCCTCTGTGGTAGAGAGGGAGCTGAGAGTTGTGTTGAGTGAGAAAGAGTCTCTTCATCCATTGTAATCTTTCTGTATTCTTTCCATTGTTATAGTGAAAATTGGTTTCTCTCCCGTGGATGTAGGCATTGTGCCGAGCCACATTAAATTTGTTTGTCTTCTTTGTGTGTGGTTTGTTCTGAACATCTTGGGAGAGATCCTCACATCCCAACAAGAACTTGTTGAATTGATAAGAGTAGGAATTACACTATGGGTCTGGTCTCTAATCTGCATCAGGTTAGGTTCTCTTTATAGTGGTTACTGATGTGTATAGCATTGTGTTACTGCTACTCTGACAGAGGAGAAGTAGAACATGGGTTGAGATTTTGCTGATGCCGCTGTGTCTGCTGCTGGGTGAACTTGCCCTGCTAGTCTTGGTAGTGAGATTACTTAGTCATGTGTTAAGGTTTATTGTTTGTTGCCTGTTGGGGTTTGTTGTTTGTTTTGTTTTCTTTTTTTTCTTTTGGTTTCTCACCAACTCTCTTGACTTGAGTTAGCATATGATTGGGTGTTCTTGTTGGTACCAACTTATTTAGAATTAGGAAGTTACAATATGATGTTTTTTGCTCTTGCTCCTTTTTTATTGATGTAATTCATATGTAATGCGTATGTTTTAGATTTTAAAAAAAAAAAAAAAATCTGAAAATTTTTTCTGAAACTAATCTAAATAGAGTTGATAATTTTTGTCTTTATATATAGAATGAGATGCCTCTATAATCATTTGACATTGGATGCAAGACCCAAACCACATCAAACGTTTTTATGGAGTGAGAGAATGAGATGCTCGATTCATTTGTTCGATGTGTGATAGAAGCCAAAAAAAAAAATAATAATAATAATAATAATAATAATAATAAGAAAGAGAAAGAGAAAAAGAAAAAAAAATAAAAAATTGAAAGGCTATGGTTTTGTTTAGCCTTATTTATTGTCGACCACTTAAAATATTGAATGCATACAATAGGTTTATGCAAATGCAGAGAACAAAATAAAGCATACTCGCCTTATTTATTGTTCCAACTGTTTAAAGCAGCTACAAAGCTGTTGAGTCAGTTTGAGCTCAAGTTTAGGTTTTCTGGCTTCACTCCAGCTCGCACACCTTAAAAATAAGTTGTGCGGATCACAAATAATAAATTACTCAGCTTGATTCGTTTACGGTTTAGTGATCAACAAAAATGTGACCCAATTCTAAAGGAAAAGCTCTTTATTGCGCAATTTGATACTGTAGACTGAGGTTATTGGAGGGCAATCAAACTAACTTTATTCTTTTCAGCAATTTTTTTTTTTTTTTTTTGGATAGATTTTTATTAAATGATTGAGAATGCAGCAAAAAACCTGTAGATTGAGAAGATGCACAAGGCCAGGTTCCTGGGCATATACATTTCCCACTTTGTTTCCTGATTTCATCATTAGAAATTTTGACCAAATTGCCAGTCTTGTTTTTTAATCAACACTTCCTCTAGAACCAACCAATCTAAAAGTATATATAGTAGTTCCCACTTTTGTGCACATGTGCTCTCTCTCTCTCTCTCTCTATTGCGCAATTTGATAGTGTAGACTGAGTTATTGGAGGGGAATCAAACTAACTTTATTCTTTTCAGCAAATTTTTTTTTGGTAGTTTTTTATTAAATGATTGAGAATGCAGCAAAAAAACCTGTAGATTGTGAAGATGCACAAGACCAGGTCCGTGGGCATATACATTTCCCACTTTATTCCCTGATTTCATCATTAGAAGTTTTGACCAAATTGCCAGTCTCTTTTTTTTTTTTTTTTTTTTTTCGCTATTTTAGTAGACTATTTTAATTTTTGGCTTTAGTAGGTTACAATTTTTGTGTTTGAGAAGATGATTGGATTTTTTTATAGTTGGAGGTAATGTTTATGAGAGAAAAAGTGAAATGATTATGAGTTTGATGTGAAATTTTATCTTATTGACTATTTTAACATATTTTGTCTTTTAGTGCTATTTTAGCCAAGAGTAATGATTCATCCTCCCTTTTTTCCCCACCCCTTTTGACCCCCTCTCTCTCTCATTGGTTACATTTTCTTTTTCTTTTTCTTTTTTTTCCTACTCCTCCAATCACCACCCGCTACGTAACAAAGGGGGCGAGGGGGTGACCCCCAAAAGGGGGTCTCAAACATTATTCTTTAGCCAAAGAACAATGCTACATACCCCTAGTGGGGGTCCGACCCCCAGTGACGTGGCGCGGCTTCATTGGCTGAAAACCAAAAAAAAAAAAATTTTCTCCCAATCAAGGCCTTACACGCACGAACCCCAGCACCCCCACTGGGGTCGGAGGCATTTTCCCAAACGCCCCCATAATAGTTTAAAAATACTAGAGATTTTAGAAGTTTTATCAAAGTTTCATGTGAGTCCATATCCATATGAAACATTTGATAAAAATTTTGATAAAATTTTTAGGATTTTGATAAAACTTTTAGGGTTTTTAACATTATTCATAATAGTTCCCACTTTTGTGCACATGTTTACTCTCTCTACCTACCTCTATACTCTCTCTGTCCTAAAATATTAGTCTCTTATTCTATTTTTTATTATTTCAAAATATTAGTCTCTTTTCAAAAATTAAGAACAAAAATAATATAAATTTCTTATTTTGCCATTCTTTTAAATTTATATATAATCATTGATATTCTCTAAAAAATGTACTATCAAAGGGTATTTTTGAAAAATTAATTTTTTTAAAATATAATAATTGTACTACTAAACAAAGTTGAATTTCTTAAAATGTACCATTATTTTGGAATGGAGAGAGTATAGAATGGGAACAGGACCTCTTATCCCTATCTACAGTTTATATATGCATATATAGTGTTGCAGGTTAGGTTTATGTTGAGTCATATTCTTTTCAACACTGACAAATACATTTTTTTTTTTTTGTGAGTTGACAAATACATGTTTGTCAAACTTAGATACTAGCTATTCAAAACTTTACATAAAAAATAAAATAAAATAAAATAAACTGTACTTGCCTCACATTCATTTTAAATGCAAATTTATCGTACAAAATTTAAATTTGGATCACACATTTATTTAAATATCAATTCTTTAGTCATAAATACTGAACTAAAATTGAGTTTAGTCTTTTTTTCTAGGAATGATGAGGAAGTATTATAGATTTTGTAGTATCCTAATCTAATTTAATAGAGCCAATGCAAAATCATTAACAAAATACACAAGCTCTACCAAATTCATTTATGAACTTTTTTCTTTCCCCTTAATTTTTAATCATGAAACACTCGTAAATTTTGTGTCCCTATGCGTCTTAGTAGCTCATCAAAGACATGAAATTAGAAGTTTCTTTCTGCATTCTTGAATTCTAGAGAGAAAGAGAGTTACCGCAAGCAGCAAACCGATCTCCACAGATGCAAACAGGACACCAAAAAAAGCACCAATGCAAGCAAGGAAGTCAAGCTTATCAACCTTCCAAATATTGTAAGCTTGATTGAAGTCAATAAGACCTGGCAATGCTGAAAGGATAATTGAAGCAAGGATAGCAATAGGGGTGTAGTATAAGAGCCTTGTGAACAATTCCAGTGACAACAACACCGTAATCGCCATCACAATGTTTGACATCACTGTTTCACACCCTGCACTTGCATTAACAGCCGTCCGAGAAAATGAACCTGCACGCACAGTTTTAGTATTCACAAAAAGAACATTATTAATAAATTTACTTAATTACTTTCCTTAATATGCCCATATAATCAATACTGTCATGTCATCTCAGCTTTTTAAGTAATGATCCCAAGATGTCAATTATTTGTTGCAAAGACCAATTAATTTAACGATTCTTTCGCTTGACCCTCTCTGAATGATAATAATGCCTTGTTTTGTATTATTTAAAAAAAAATCTTTCCTTATTAGTTTTTTTTTTTTTTTTTTTTTGGGGAACGAAAATAGTTTAAAGTTTGAAACACTCATTGTTTTCTTGATCATAATAATTTTTGTATGAAGACAGTTCTTAAAAATTCACAAAACAATTGCTTTTTTATAAAAATGGGGGTGTTTCTGGACAGCACTTCCGAAAACAATTTCAAAAAGAGTCTTCCAAACAAGTTTTTCATATCAATTCGAAAACATAATACAAAAAATAAAGGCGGTACAAAACGTGTCTAAGTATGCGCAAAAAAAACAAAAAACAAAAAACTTTTGATGCTGCTACATGCTACTATAGCAGTTGGTAAAATAATAATGTGGTTATTTGGTGCATTCCAAGCTAAAAGCTGATAACATAAAATAGAATCTAGAAGCACCCTTCCCCTATTGCTCAATAATTCAATTTTTTCAGCTTATTTAAAATCTTTGTACCTTATAAACTATAACCAAAAACTGCATAGCACATATTTTCAAAAATAAAAAAATACAAAATATAGAAAAGAAAAAAAAAAATCTATAAATTGTGCCAAATAGGGCCAATGTATACATTAGCTATACTACATCACAATGACCTTCCTTTTCTTATATATTCTCTGTATGGTGGGCATCTTTAATTAGTGACAGCTAAAAATATGAACAAACTAAGCTAAGTGACCAAATAAAGTAATCAGCTTAATTTGCAAGCTTCTCTTTTGAATAAATTCTTGCAATAATTATTCATCTTGGTAATGGAATGCAATTTGATTTAGTGATTTAGGCAATACAAACAAGAAAGAGAAGAAACAAAACAAAAACAAAAGACTTACCAGTGGCAGCATAGCATGAACTTAAAGATCCTGCAATGTTCATGAAGCCCATGGCCAACATTTCCTTGTTTCCATCAAGATGGTATCCTTTTATGGATGCAAAAGATCGACCAACCGCAATGGCTTCCTGACGTTGGCAAACGTATTAAGACACTTTTAACAAGAAATTCAAAATGTACATGAATAATGTTGAAGAATAAATGGAAGGGAATAAAGAGTGATGAGGCATGCACCGTGAGAGCAACAACTGCAACAATCAGTCCAATTTTAGCCACTTCTGAGGCATGTGGGCTGTCGAATTGTAACTGATGAACTGAGATTGGATTCAGCCCTCCTTTGATGTGTTTCACTATTTTAACTCCATATTTATCAGCTCTTGTCAGGAAAACGATAAGAGTTGATAAAATAACAGACATCAATGGCGCAATGGCCGGCAACCAAAAGAGTTTCTTGTTCCTTTTACCCTGATCACAGAATCACAAAGTAAGTATCTACTAGAATTGTGGTAGACAAAGAAATTGTATAGAACACCACCTATGTTTGATCTTGGTTATTTTTGTTTTTATGTGGATAAAAAAAAAAAGAAAAAAAAAAAAGGAAATTGCCAATTATGGTTGTTACTTACCAGGAATCTAGTAATTAAAATGAAAGTAAGAAATGAGCAACCAAGGATGAAGCTGTAAGGATTCCACTGTAAATAAACAAACACAATGAATAAAATAAATTGTTGAGGAATTTTTTATAACTTCAATCTGGGCCTATGAAACCAAAAAACTAAAAAAACGAACAGTGGGGGGAAAAGAACAGACAGGGTTATGAACTGATGTCCAAACAATTTTCAAGACAGAGATAACATCAGTTTTGTTTGAAAAGTGAGCGAGTCCAAGTAGTCCTTTCAGCTGTTGAAGACCAATAACTATAGCCGCGCCTGCCATGAACCCCACGATAGCAGCATGTGACAGAAAATCCACAAGAAAACCCAACCTGTAAAGACAATTACATACCAAAAATAGAGGAAAGGTAAAATCTTACTTGCCGGGCTGTTTTTGAGCCTCTTTGTATATCTCTTCTTTTGGTAATAAAATCTTACTTACCAAAAAAAAAAAATACATAAAACACTAAATGGATGACACCGATCAACTAGAAGAAGAAGAGGGAGATAACCTTAGAAATCCGAAGGCAGCTTGAAAAATACCGGCGAAAAAGGTTACAGTAAAGACAAGCCTTGTATAAGCAATAGGATTAGCCTCAGGATCTTCTAATTTCTGAATCATAGAGGACAACAGCAATGAAACTATAGCCACGGGTCCAATTCCTAGCTCTCTTGAAGTCCCCATGAAAGCATAAATAAGTGGTGGGACAACACTTGTATCTGAGTATAGGCACAAAGAGACTTATTAGTTATCAGTGTGACATCAATGATCTCCAACTTTGTTAATTAACAACTTACAAAGGCCATACTGAGGATCAAGCTTGGCCAGAGTAGCATATCCAATACTCTTCATGAAACATGCATAAACAAGTTTTAAAAAATCATTTATCATAATAGTTGTAGTACCAACCCAATAGTGAATTCTGTTTAATAACCATAATTACCTGGGGGATGCAGAGGCTTGCAAGAGTTAAGCCTGCCAATAAATCTTTCTTAAATTTTGTCACGGTGTAGTTTTTGCACAAAAGAAGGATAGGGAACATAGCCTCCAACACTGAAATGGTTCCGAAGAAGGGCTGATTCTTGAGAGATTGAAACTTGTTTCCATGAGAGGCAACAATTTCTCTGATGGAATTCAGAAGCTCGGACCACAGGCCAGGCGGCTTGGGAGCTTTGAGCACCCACTGAGACCTGTCAGTCTGGACATTTTGCTCCAGGTCATCAGGTGTGAGTGTCTCATTAGCTGAAAAAGGCATGGTTGTTGTTTGAAGTGTTTGGGAGAACTTGGAGAGCTCTCTCTCAGGGACTTGTCTCTCGGACTCTGTCTCAGTTTCTCCAGCAAAGTGACCACCAGAGTCACTGAATTTTGTGATGCCATTTGCAGGGATCATTGCAGAAGCAGAAAAGGTGGTATCAATGGAAGGATCAGATTTGCAAATTCAACTAACTCTTCATTTCATTTCAGCATCATGTACTCTGGAGGTGGCCATTATTTATAGACGTGACTCAACATACTGCAAAGTAAGTTAAATCAACTTTCCACTAAGTTTTTATTTTTGGCTCACAGGGGTTTGTGCTCCTAATTTTTTTAAATACATAGGCCCCTCATCTCGCATATACTACTTTAATTATGGGTTCTATGCCGTACAAGTAGGGATGGTGAAGAGTTGGGTTTAAAGCAAGTTTATAGAAATTCGTTGTCGCTCCTATCATATCGGGGGCGGAGCAAAATCAGGGGTGACGAAAGTGGAGCGTATGCGGGTTGGGAGGCGAGTTAATTTTTTAAGTTGAAAAACAAAAATATTAATAAAAATTATAAATAATATAGTATGTTATGAATAATAATGTATACTTAATGAAAATTATATTATATAAGATATAAAATAAATGAATAAAAATTAATATTAAGTATATTGTTTTAGTGTTTTAATTTTATTGTAATAAAAAAATAAATAAATTATATATTATATACATATAATTATATTTAGTAAATATAATCGAGGTGGGATTCAGATGGAACGGGACGGGAGAAGCAAAATCCGTCCCGCCCCATTTATTAATTGGGGCAGATAAAATCCGTGGGGGTAGAGGCGGAGGATACAGGTGCGGAACAGGGTGGGAAAAAAAACCATCCCTACTTACAAGTGGCATAAGGAGGATTTTCCACACCAAGTTTGTTGTAACTGATAAACGTCAAACTTGTGTCTACTGTCTCTAGTGATAAAAAAAATAATATAACATCATTAAATGAATAATTAATGCTATACATAAATCAACCTTTAATTTTGGTAATTTATAAATGTTGGAGGACCACTACAAGATATTAAGGATTTAGAGATAAAAATTTAGAGATAAAATCAGTTTTAGGAATAAAATATTTTTGTTACTAAAAGTGTCATTATTATATTTTTAAAGACGAAATTGAATATTTAGTGATGACTTACTATCCTTTTGGACTAAATTTTTTGCTAAAAAAAATCTTTTTGAGACTGAAGTATTTTGTTTGTGCATTTATTAGCGACATTTTTAAAGTTTTGTCGCTAAAAGTATTTTTTTTTTTTTTAATTAAAACTATCCTAGTTACAACATAAATTGATTCCAAATATTTATTGCCAAAAAAAGTTCACTTTTGAAGACAAAAAAAAATTCAATCTCTAAAATTCTTATTTGTCATAGTGGAACTTTAAAATCAAAATTGTTGAATTCAAGGTAGTATATTTCAATTCTAATTAAATTATAAAATATTGTCACTTTGCTAAACTTTATTCAATTGACGCACATACATATTGATTGAGATTCTTACAATCTCCTTTGAAAAGTGTTAGTTATGATAAAATAATTTATCCATGGCAATTCCGATTAAAAAGAAGAGTATTACTATCTAGGTTAAAAAATTAGAATATTGTCACTTTGCTAAACTTTATTCAATTGACGCACATACATATTGATTGAGATTCTTACAATCTCCTTTGAAAAGTGTTAGTTATGATAAAATAATTTATCCATGGCAATTCCGATTAAAAAGAAGAGTATTACTATCTAGTTTAAAAAATTAGAATTATTTTCTAAACTAATGATATGACATTCTATTAAAATATTTAAATTAACTTTTTTATTATTTATTTTTTAATCATCAACCATTACAAAAAATTAAGATTTTAGAGATCAAAATTTAGGCACAAAATTATTTTTTAGGAGCCAAATATTTTTGTTGCGAAAAGTGTCGTCATTATATTTTAGCAACGAAAATTGGACATTAGTGATGAATTATTTTCATTTTGGGATCAAATTTTTTATCTCAAAAAATAAATTATTTTG
The DNA here is from genome assembly GCA_025200525.1 of Camellia lanceoleosa. Classification (NCBI taxonomy): domain Eukaryota; kingdom Viridiplantae; phylum Streptophyta; class Magnoliopsida; order Ericales; family Theaceae; genus Camellia; species Camellia lanceoleosa. The sequence goes on from JANUSC010000052.1 coordinate 738,537, forward strand.
AGACCAAATTATTTTGTCCTTAAAAGTTTATTTATTAGTGGCATTTTTTAAATTTTGTCGCTAAAAGCATTGTTTTTTACTTTTCGGGATGACCTTTTAGGGACTATCCTCGTGACGATAGAAATTGGTCCACAAATGTCTTTTGCAACAAAATTTTCACTTTTAGAGACAAAAAAATTTAGTCTCTGAGAGGGGAGATTTGCACCGGTTAGTACGGTCGAGCTACGGTAACACGGGTCGTGACAAACCGCACGACGCCGAGTTGTTTTCTCTCCTGACACGGCCCTTTGCTCTGTTTTGCACGGCCGAAGAGGTTGGCCGACCAGGCCCGATCTAAGGCCTGACCGAGCTGTGACCAGACGTTTGGCAGGGCACACGGTGACTTGTGACAACCGAGCTAAGGGTAGCCCGGGTTAGACTGATTACGGGGCGAGGACCGACATGCCTCTAACCGGTTAGCCAAAATGGACGGACTTCATATAACCGAGAATGAAGGTAGGACGGGGGAAGGCCGGTATGCCTCACGGTTGATCAACCAGGATGGACCGACCAAGAGTAGCTCGGCCATGTGAATCAGACTTTCGCTTCTTTCCCGAGAGATAGGTCGGTGAGACATAGCCCGGTTGTGCTGCTTATGGTGGCAACTCTCCACAAGGGCTAGGCCGGTCATGTTACTCCGGTTAAGTGTGTCACCTGGGCCAATGGCGTTAGGGAGAGGACATCTGCTCAAAGCACGCGTCAATACTGTTGGGCAGTTCTGCGTGTACTAGTTGGAGGACTAGGCCTTTACACGTGTAAGGTGATGAGAGGCGAGCACTGCCACCTGTCCAGGGAAGGACAGCAGAGGTAGTGTGCGCACAATCTTGAGGCTGCATGGCCAGCCTAGAAATAGGAGAGGAAGATGAACGTTAGAGGTAAGCCACTTGCGCCATCTGAAACGCACTCTCTCTCTCTAATAGCCTTATTCTTCCTCAAGTGAGCTGACTTGATCGTCGGAGGGTCTATCCGGCAAACCACTGCCGGGCAGCTCACCGTTTCTATGTTGTCAGGTTAGACGCTGTCACGAGAAGCTTGAAGCCCAAGGAGTACGGAAAACAGAGGATATTTCACCCCTGCACAGTCTCTAAAACTCTTATAAGTTGCAGTGAACTAATTATCTTATTAACATATCATTATGTCTAGAAAATATGACTATAAAATGGGTTTATATATCATTTTTCTAAAAGAATCTTGATGAAATTTTTGTTGTAAAACAGTAATGCTTAAAAGTACGTTGCACAATGTAACTTACATCATGTATTTTCTATTGGTATATGTTATTACTTATTTATTTTATTAACAAATTAATTGAAAAATGCGGAAAAAGGATTTTAAGGGGTGTTTGGAGTAAAAAATTGGCTTTTTTTTAGTTAAAATTCACAAAAAGATAAAATAGGTTAAAATAATCAATAAGATAATATTACATCAAATTTATAACCATTTTACTTTTTTATCTCACAAATATCATATCTAATTATAAAAAAAATTCAACCCTTTTCCCAAACACAAAGTGTCATTGAAAGTCTTTAACTATGATGGTGTAGTGACACTTGCAAATGTCACTGAGGTGCCACTAGTATCTACCGTGATACAAGTATAAATAACGCTTATTTAAAATGCCATAAGCTTAAAAAATATCATTAAAAGAATAATTTTCTAATACTTTCAAATGTCACTAAACTAAGAAAATTGTAGTAAATATTTTAACTTACTAAAATAACAAACTTCTCACACGATACCTAAATCAAGTTTCTTTTAATTTTTTGGATTAAATGTGCTTTATTCGCTTGTAGTTTAACTCAAAAACAGATTACCTCCTTAAGTTCTAAAAATATACATATAATATAACACCATTGTAGTTTGGAGTAAGTACAAAAGTAACGGAGCGTGGGCCGTGGCTAACACAAGCCCAATTATGCGTGTGGCAGCAAATGTTTTGGGAGCATGTCGCTTTTGTCCTCATTTTATTCTTCTTTTCTTTCTTTCTCTTCTTCATTCCCTCATCTTCATTGCACAGAAACAGCAGCAGCAAACTCAACCTGCAACACCACCATGGTTCACCCTCCATCTCCTTCCTATCATTTCCCTTTGCTTATCACTCACTTCATCCAATAACCCAAGGCCATACAGACCCACTGCCACCATTCCCAATCACACCATCCAGCACCACTAGAGAGCCCAAGACAAACAAAAAATTTCAACTACAAAACACTACCAGACGTTGAGTGGTTTTCTTAAGACTGCAATGAAAGAGGGAACTGGGTTTTGGTTTGAGGTGTTACGGGTGGTTGCTTCAGCTTTGATAGCCATGGCTTCCGTGACGGAGCTAGAAAATTAAATTAGAAGAGCACTTATTAATTAAAATATCGAAAATTTTTACAAAAATATTTCACATAAGTTTTTACAATTGATTTCGAGAAATATCAAAAAAATAATATTATTTATAATTAATGTATCATGGACAATATAAAAAAAAAATATGGATGTAAGTCTTAAAATAAATTATATAATGATAAATTATTTTTTTATACAAAATTTGATTAAAAATTCAATATAATGATAATATTACGTCATCATTGATATGTTATATCACCTACTAATAGTAAATAAACACATAGAAAGTAAACCTAACGTGTCAAATGTAACTAACAATCTAATAAATTTTATATCTTTATAGTGAGATTACTTATACTTGTATCTCACTAATAATAGCATCACCATTACATTAAAAAACTTTCATAAAATTTTTATAGATAATATAATTTATAATAGTCTCTTCGTTTTCAATCAAAATAACAATTATTGTTCTCGTAATTTTTAAAATGTCATTGACATTTTACTTTAATAATATTTTTGTAATTTTTTTTATTTAAAATATTTTTTTTATGTTTGCAAAATAAAAAAACAAAAAAAATCCCAGAATCCAGGGGGCACGTGACCTCCTGTGTCACAACTCAAATCCGGTACCTAAAGGTTCAGTGTTGCAATAAGACAATAAAAATAAAATAATTCTAAAAAAATGTTTGTAGTAGTAGCGCAAGCGAATAAATTAAATAAATTAAAGCAAATTAAATGGGTACCAAAAGTTTATTGAAAAGAAAAATGGGCAAATTACACAAATAGTCCCTATAGTTTAGGGCTTGTGTCACTTTGATCTCTGATTTTTTAATTATGACACATTTGACCCTGAATTTTGAATCTTGTTCCAAATAAGGACAATTGAAAATATCATTAGATTTTTCAAGAGTAAAATTGTTAATTTGATAAAATATAAACTAATTTGACAAAAATAAATGTCAAAAAAATATTTTTGATTATTTCTACCCACTAAAGATAAAACTATGTAAAATTGATAAATCTTTTAGACATTTATTTATTTTTTTTACCAAATTAATTTTTATTATGTGTTTGGATGATGATCATATAAAATTAATTTTAAAAAATTAATTATGTAATTTTTATTAATTTTACATAATTTTATCATTGGTGGATAAAAATAATTTTTTAAAAATTAAAAATATTTTTTTGACATTTATTTTTGTCAAATTAGTTCATATTTTATCAAATTGACAATTTTACCCTTGAAAAATCTAATGATATTTTCAATTGTCCTTATTTGGAATAAGATTTAAAATTCATGGTCAAATGTGTCACAATTGAAAAGTCAAGAATCAAAGTGATAAAGTCCCAAACTATAGGGACTATTAGTGTAATTAACCCAAGAAAAATGGTCATTTGGACTGTTTATTTTATTACACAAATCTAATTAGAAATACAGATAGTAAATAATAAATAAATAAAAAAACTGCGATTTATCCTCCATCTTGATCCTGCCAAATCTCATCACCTGAAAGGAGGAACAACTATAAGCACATTGCAAAGTGAAAAATATACTATGAGTATAAGAGCACAAAATAACCATAGATAGTTATTTAATCTAAAGTATTAACATAATTGAATTTGAATAAATAAATTATTATACTGTGAGTATAGAGGTATAAAATAATCATGGATAGTTATTTAAACTAAAATATTAACATAAATGAATTTGAATAAATAACTTATTTAAATGGCAGAAATTGAAATACAAAAATTATATAAATAACCACAATCACGGTGTGAAACAGAACAAAACAAAACATAGGTCACTAGAATAACAAACAGAACAGAAGTCAATGGATCCATGACAAACAGAGGACCACAAAGTGATCAAACAGAAGTCAATGATTTATTTAAGTTCCCCAATGCGTGGGACTCCCGTAGTGGTACTTACAAAAATTAATTGTTTATAAAATCATAAATAATTTCTAAAATTTAAACAAATATATCAATGGGTTTTAATTTAAGCAAATAGAGTTCAAAAAATAATCCACGTAATTGAAACATTAACATAACCATAAAACATAAATTATACAAAATAAATTATGGTAATTCAAAACGTTCGTAAAATATATTATGGTAACTCAAGACATATATAAAACATATTATGGTGACACAATATATATATTTCTCACCTTAATATTAACCCTTAGCCTTTATCTTCCTGCTACAAACTCCTAACTACTACCCAGCTGTTGATCTACTTCCTTTCTTTTCGAAACTCACTATTTCACAAGTTATAAGCTCCAATTTCTTGTTTTGCTTACACTGGCATCTCACTATTTATAGTCCCAATTTCTTGCATACTACTCAAGATTGTAAGACTATTTGTTACCACGTTGCTCCCACGTTTCTACGGAGAAGTGATGTCACCTGTCTTGCCGGTTGACCTTTACCTCATGACTTGCCCAAGAGTCACTTAAGTCAATTACATTTAGATTCATATAATTCTAAGGGTTATCATCTTTTTTGATAATTTACAATGATTCCTAAAATTATGTATGATTATAAGTTAGGTTCACATCTGAAAATCTCACTACTAAATTATAAAACATTACTTACTACTTAGGCCAAGTTTGGGAAGACTAAATAAGTGTACTTTTTGACTTTTTATGAAATATGGGTTGGATTTGGGTTGGGTTTGAAGTGATGTGTTAGAGATGTGATGCGACTTAAATAAGATGATATGAGTTAAATATGATAGTAACTTTTTAACTTTTTAGATTTTTTTCCAGATGCCAAACTCACCTCTACTAAAATATTTAATATTAAAAATACAGTGTCCCACAATCTATTCATTTAACAAAGATTTCTAATATTCACTTTTTGACATATCAAGGAATTGTATTTATTATTATTATTATTATTATTATTATTATTATTATTATTATTATTATTTCCTTATATATATATATATATTTCATATTCATGAATAATTAATATAATTACGGTTTTAAATTAAAAATTCGGTGTCACACCCTGGTCCTTCACTCCCTTTGTCATTGCATGGCTTCTTTTATGAGAAAAAAGAAAGAGAAAGAGAAAGTAGTGGTGTGTCTGAAGAAAAGGGAGAAAGAGAAAAGGTGAAACAAATATTGGACATGGAAGCAAGGCGAGGGAAATGATTGGTTAGAATGAGAAAGACTCGTCCGGATCCTCTGCCATGATTTCCTATAATGGTTCCTGCTGTGACTCAAAACGGCGTCGTTTTGAACCTCTTTTTTTTTTTTTTTTTTTTTTTTTGTCTTTCCCTTCTTCTTCTGCCCTTTTTCTTGTCTCTCTCAGTTAAGAACTCTAACCCACCTTGTGAGCAAGAACAGAGAGACGTTTGAGGAGGACGATGGTGGCGAGACGAAGTGAGATCGGCGGCGATTCTTGACTGAGAGAAATGCATTTCTTTATTTCCCCAATTTCCTAACCAAAGAGAAACACATTTCTTCTCTCCTCAAATCACCAGGACTGTAAGAGCCATTTTCAGTTTTCAGAGTACATAGTCCCATAGTTAGAAACTCTGCTTATTTAGCATAAATTGATCAAAACATCATTGTATCAATTTTTTAACAAGAAATTACACAGAAACCATATCTAAAGAGCTGAAATAACAACAATTAAAAACAAAATCTACACAATTTTGGCACTTGAACAATTACCCACTATCAGAATTCTTCAATTCTTTTAACAAATCGTGTGAAAATGTGCATATACACATGGGATTTGATGAGCTTAAAACCGGAATACGAAATTGGAATTCAAATTCAAAAACCCAGATCGATCTCTGATTGTTTCATTTTGTGGGTTCTGACTTGTGCTTTGGAGATTTGCTGGTTGCTGGTTTGTTGGTTTCTTAGTGCTTTATTCTTCCCTCCGATCGTCTATGGATGATTGGAGATTTAGGGATCTTGGAGTTGGAGTTGGAGTTGGAGTTGAAGTTGGAGTGAGATATGTAAGTGTGGGATAAGAATCGCCGCCGATCTCACTTCGCCTTGTCTCTCTGTTCTTGTTCTTGCTCACAAAGAGTGTCAACTGAGAGAGATAAGAAAACGGGCAAAAGAAAACGAAAAAAAAAAAGGGCTCAAAACGACGTTGTTTTGAGCCACAGCAGGAACCATTGCAGGAAAGTATGGCAGAAGATCCGGACTCGAGAAAGACTGGCTTCCGATGGCATACGAAAGAAAATTAAAGAAAGAAATAAGAGTAATTCGGACATTTTACAAAAATTGTTAACAGAGTTAGAATTTGCACTTTACTCCATATTGGAAGGGGGTTATGTGAATATTTTTAAGAAAAATGCTTGACAACTCGAATTTGTGTGGCTCAAATGGTTAGAACGTAACAAAACAATATCGTTTTACTCTCAAAACGATGTCGTTTTGAGACATTCAAGCCATTTGAGTCATGAAAATTCGAGCTACCAAGCATTGTTGTATTTTGGGTGAATTACACTAACAGTTCCTATATTTTGGGGTTTGTATCACTTTGGTCCATGAGTTTTCAATTGTGACACATTTGACCATGAATTTTGAATCTTATTTCAAATAAAGACAATTGAAGATATCATTACTTAATTTCAGGGGCAAAATCGTCAATTTAATAAAATATAAACTAATTTGACAAAAATAAATGTGAAAAAATTATTTTTACTCACCAACGATAAAATTATGAAAAATTGATAAATCTTTTAAACCTTTTTTTTTTATACCAAATTAATTTTTATTATGTATTTGGATGATGATCATGTGATGGGTGGTTGCTAGGATTTTGATGTGTAATCGATTTAATATATGAAATCTTTTAGTTTTGAATTTTTTTGATTTAATGGATTGTTTTAATAATGATATCAAAATTATCGTCATATTTGACTTTTGAAAAAATAGAAACTAATTTAATGAAAATAAAAACAACCATCCATTACATGATCATCATGCAAACACATAATAAAAATTAATTTGGTAAAAAAAAAAAAAATGTCTAAAAGATTTATCAATTTTATATAATTTTATCATTAGTGGGTAGAAATCATTTTTAAAAATTCAAAAAAACATTTTTGACATTTATTTTTATGAAATTAGTTTATATTTTATCAAATTGATGATTTTACCATTGAAATTAAGTAATGGATCTTCAATTATCTTTATTTGGAATAAGATTCAAAATTGATGGTCAAATGTATCACACTTAAAAAGTTAGAGACTAAAGTAACACAAGTTCCAAATTATAATGATTATTAGTGTAATTCTCCCTTATATTTTTAAACTGTAGGGAGGTAATGTATTTTCAAGACAAACTATAAGGAGGTAAAGTATAATTAATCCGAATTCTTTCAATTCAAAAAGATTAGAAAAAGGCTCACGAAGGGTCGTTTGCAAAGTAAATTGATCCAAGTATCAATCCGAGACTCATTAAATAATCAAGTAAAAGTGGAATAAATTTGGTAAAACTTGACGAAATGGTTAAGTTGAAATTTCAGTGAATATTTTGAATAGGTAGCCCTTAGTGCCACATCCACTTTCTTATTTATTAACGGAAAAGTTACTTTATTATATAATGTTAATAGATTTTTGTTAATGTATAATTTTAAGAGACATGTTATTAAAATAATTATACGTTATAACGTACAATTATTTTAAATAATATTTCCTAAAGGTATGTTAACAAAATCACTGTTAAACATTTTTTATCTCATCTATTGAAACTCTGCTCCACAAGTATTTAAACACATTTTAATTTCATGAATTGTTCACCAGCTTCTCATCTAAAAATTTAAGTTACTAAAAGATATTCCACAATCAAAGGATCTGATTAAATAAGTACACGTGTACTCAATAACCAGAAAGTGTAATAACTTGGTGGGACGGATTAAATTAAGCCACATAATAATGGCGACGATTAATAATATTATTATTAGAAAATTTTTACCGTATATTATATGTAAGTTATAAAATTTGTGATATTATTTATCACAAATAACATAATAACTAGATTTTTTTTGAGTTATAGCAATAAATCATAATTAAATATTATAAAAATGTAACTAGAGCATATGGAACCTCAAGGGGTTTGGTTTAGTCGAAGGAGAAGGCAATTAAAAAACTTACTACTTAAGAGGTCGTAGATTTAAATTTCATAAAGGTCAAAACATTCTAAAGTTTAGGGCCTTTAGAGATTTACTCGATCATTAATTTCAAACTCCTAAAATTAATCAAAATACATATAAATTGATTCAAACATCTCATTATTTAAAAAATTAGAGCATATAGTACAGTCTCTGCAAGGAAATGTGTACCATAATATGACCCTTATGTATGGGAAGTAGCACGCTCGTGGTTTGGTGGCGGAACATTTGACGACCATATCCCACTTCACTTTTGGAGTAGTTTTACGCACAACTCATTATTTTTTGACCATTTTGACGGGAGGGTCAACCAGTAACCTCTGGTTGTGGCAAAGCAACCTCTTCTTCTATATCCACACCCTCTTCAAGATGTTCATTTTTCCAATGTCGTCTTCTCACCATGTTTCAATTAAACACAAAACATGTCTCACTAAGATCCCATTTAATTGTCCAAATTAGATATAAAGATTTTAAGAGAATATGTGATACTTAAAAATAAAGATGGGGTAAAATATATTGTAAGATATGAGATAAATTATATATACTGTGGGGTCACTTATACTTTGTTTGGTTAAAATAGGATATATGATGAGATAAGAGGAGAATGATTGTTTTTGACCTCTGAATGAAAGATGAGTTATATCCAACAATGGGAGATATATAATATTATGAGGAGTGGTATTGCATATCTCCCTTTTTGCATCATATACTATTTGGACTCGTGTTTAGGGTTGCTGCTGTGCATGGTGCGCAGCTGCTGCTGTTGCACACCTTATTGTGCCCATTTTGGGGTCTAATTCGATAATCTAAACTGATCATAAAAGTTATCGAGTATAATATGCCTATAAAAAATCACGTCGATCAAATATCGTTATCTCTTTCATCAAATCACATTTGCATTGAGTTTTATATTTCAAATCACATGTATCTTCTTTTCTCTTTTTTTTTTAAATACAAATGTGATTCGATGAAAGAGCCAACGATATCCAATTGACGTGATTTTTTATTGGTATATTCTACTTGATAACTTTTAAAATGTGAATGGTTTAAATTATCGAATTAGGCCCTAAAATAGGCCCAACAAGGTGTGCAATAGTTGCTACTGCGCACCATATGTAGTAGCAACCCCAAACTCTTTGGACTCCCTATATCTGGAGCAACCAAACACGGAATATAGAAAGACAAAAAATCATATGGGACTCACCTCATATTATATCCTGTTTCACAGCCATATCTGACCTTTATATCCGGTAAACAAATAGGGCCTAAGGGTGTTAAAAAATATATATTTTTTTGGCAATTCGAATGTTAAAAATGTAAATTTATGAGTGCCAATAAGGAATGAATAACCCTCACATATATTCATCTAGCCAAACAATTGATCAAACGATTGTGAAAGGTTCTTTTTATGTTAATCAAGATGATTTAAATGTTTGTGTTTAAGTGAGAACCAATTAGTGATAAAAGAGAATTAAATACAACAATAATTTGAAACAAAATGAGAGGCAGAGATTGAGACAAAAAATTATTAATTGAATATTTCAATTACGCTTGTTGTTATCTTGATTGTCTTGGCAACTTCGAAGGTAAAAACTAGTTACAAATTCTAAGTTAAAACATACTCCTATGAATTGTAAGTGCAGAGCAAGAAAAATATAAAAACAAGTGATAGATCAGTGTTTTGATTTGTTCCGGAGCCTTCTGTGTCTTTCACTTTGGCTATTTATAGGTGCCCTTTCATTCTCCAACAACTGCTTCCTCAGCTCCATGATCTGTATGAATATAGCTACATTCGTGCGGCTTTGGGTTGTTTTGGAAAGATGATAAAAAGTGACTTTTTAACTTTTAACCAAGCTTTTGGTTTTTTTAGACAAATGATTTGGGAAGTTGGTAAAAAGTGACTTTTGACTTTTTTGATTAATGCTTGTTTATGATGTCAAATTATAATAAAATGACCAAACTACTCCCATTTATTTAAAATATTTACAACTTCACCTATGTAACACATTTTGACCCATGAGAGGTAAAATTGTAATTTCACCGTTGGCTAAAAATCAACTTTCCAAATGAAAAAAAAAAGACAAAAAAGCCAACTTTTGGCTTTTGCTACTAACCAAAAAAAGTGGCTAAAAACTATGTTGCCAAAATAGCCCTCTTTCCTCTTTCTACTCCGAATTTGAATTCCAAAACTTTAGTTGCTTCTTTACAATTGCTTGAAATTGAAACAGTTACAGCTTTGCTCTTTAACTTCAAATATAACAAAGCTATGAGTTGTCACGTAACACCTTCTATGACCTAGTATTTGCTCCTTTCTAATCTTGTCGCATGTTATCTTTCAATTGGCAGAATCCACCTCTTTGCATTCGGTCACATGTCACCTTTGAGTTGGTGGTTTTAAATTTGGCGCCAACACAAACACAGCCGAACACAATTACAAAAATAGAAATATTAGGTAGAAGACTTGGAGAAAGAATGCATGTGTTTAGTTTGAGTTTTTTGGATTAAATTTTTTAAAAATTAAATTTTTTGTTTTTAGTGAATATTTTTAAAATTTTAAGCATTTTTTTTTTTTAAATGTACCTTACTTAGATGTAACTAAAAAGTAAAAAAATTGTGAAAAAATATTTTAAAAATTAATAAATACATAAAAATTATGAAAAATATATTGAATTTTCGTATTTTTTTAAATATATTTTTGGTATTTAGTGAATTTTTAAAAGATTTTTTCACAAAAATTATATTTTTTATATGTATTTATATTATGTGTGTTTAAAAATTAAAAAATTATTTAAAATATTAAAAAAATTTAGTAAAAATAAAAAATAAGAAAGTATAATTTTCTAAAGAGTCTTTTAAAAAACCAAAAACAAACAAATTTTTAGCAAAATATATTGTATGAAGTACTCCAAACTTGTTTTGACCCTCACGTCAGTACCTTATTTATGTAAACCAATTTAAATATCGCAAGCACATATCTCGCTCGAGAGCAGTTTGAACTTGTGCTCTACACTTTAGGGGTTATTTGGGAAATGTCATATTAGTATATTTTTTGATTATATATATATATATATATGTATATATAAAAAATATAGATTAGAATTGAAGTAATATATAGTAGAGAAGTAATATAACTCAAATAAGATAATATGCTAAAATAACACTTGTTATTTAAGCACATGCCAAACAACCGCTTACTTAATTTGTTTGTACTCCAAGTTGATACTAAAAAATAAAATAAATCGCTGAGTCCAAATTTAAAAGTGACTCATAAAATACAAGTTAAATTTAAGAAAGTTTTAAGTAATTAAAATTTTATTTAATTTTAACTGAATTTATAACTATTTACGCATAAGTATCGATGTGTACCATTCTGATCTTATTATTGTCACCACTACCACCTCTATCACCATCGTTGCCACGGCTACCCCTGCCATTGTAACATCCGCCTTTTACTTAGCTGTTACTTTTATGATTAATCTGAATTATGCATTTATCTATGCCTTATATGCTATGTGCATTATGTTTGTTAACAGATATGTTCTTTTATGAAAAGACCTGTCTGACTCGTTAAATCGCAGGGTTATAAAGTAACTAATGGACTTGGTGGCTAGAGTTGGTTCACTTTAATTAGGTCAAGGAGTAATTTAATTAATTAGCTAGATAAGTTAAGTAATGAGACTATCATTTAATTAATCCAAGTATATAATTTAGATATAGATATGTATCTTTATGTATGGACAAGTTGAACTCAATTAGAAGAAAGAGAGAGAGAGTGAGAGAGTGTTCTAGAGTTTGAGTTGAGTGAGTGATCAAGAAAAAGAAGGAGAGGGTTTGAGACCACTTCATCAATTAACACGTTAAGGTAAGAATCCTTCCTAATTTCTTGCATGAGACTAATTTTCATCTTGAATTCATGGAATTTATAGAGAGAGTGAGGAATTGAGTAGTGTAAGTTGTGTTACAAACCCTAATCGAAGGAATCCTTCCATATCCTCGCATGAATGACATTATTCACGCTCATGTACTTGGTCTTGCATGGATTTAAGTTAAATTTTGTTGAAGCATAGAATTAACATATACATAGATCTTTGTTTTCTTTTAACTTTTGAAGTTGTTAATGAAATTGTGGAACTCAAGCTTGAATCTAAATTCTACCCTTGATTTGAACTTGAAAATTGTTTATATACTATGTTTGTTAATTTTTGGCCCTTAATTTGATTGACTTTGGTTTTGAATTTGAGGAATTTGGAACCCCAAAAACAGAGCCGAAATTTGATTTTGGAACACCTAGAACCGCACGTGTAGTTGGGGAGCCCGCACGTGCAGGGAAGCGCTGGCGCACGTGCGGATAACATGGGAGGTGCTGGAGGCTTTCTATATAAAAAGCACCTGGTGGCAAACGTGCAGAGAGGATCACACACGTGCGGCCAAGAAGCTCCGCACGTGCGGCTATTTGATAGCCTCAGTTTCACTTTTCTATATCATTTACTCCGCTCCTGGGCCTCCGTTAGCGTGTTTTACATCTGCAATTGATGTTCATTTGTATTGCATGAGCATTAAATGGAGTAAAAGACATTAGATCATTCAATTCCTAAGTAATGGAACTAATTAGTTGGTTGTATGGCAAATTAAGTATGCTATGTCTATATCTGTCTGTGTAGGTCAAACGCTACATTCCAGTCACCTACATCACGGAACCAACTATAAGTAACACTGTTGTAAATATATGTTTAAACTAAAGCACTTATTTCCAGCTTTAAAATTTTGCTTTGTTTTACTATGTGAGAGGGTAATTTATGCCGAGCTAAGGAATCGCCTTATTTGTAAGTTGGGCCGCACATTAGGCCGGGGTAAGAGATATAGCTCGGTCCAAGCATTAACTAGTGGGGCCTAGTTGAGGATCAGACCGAGCTAAGCATCACACATAGTCACGCCATTTTTAACGACGCCATTTTTGCATAGTTAGCTCGGTTTTCCGTCTTTAGCCTAGTTGGAGTATGTCAAACTGGGATATAAGCAATGAAATGAAGAACCAAGCTAGTTGGAGCTCGATCAGATCCGCTGCTTTAGCATGACTATGTTAGCTTGGTCATATTGTCATTTCACCGAAGTAAAACCATCTCACTTGGTTTAAGCAGTGAGGGGGGTGTTGAAGGATAAGCATTATCTTTCAAGAGTGTGATTTCTAAGAAGACTCTACATGAAGGAATAAGAGTTCTACTAGGATTGTGCCACACGGAACCTATTAAAGCTCATAACAGAACCTATGGAAGAAGTAACACAATTTTGATTCTCGAATACACAGAGCTTTTATCTATTTGTCTATTTTGATGACTTAGGCATCGGAGAGGTATCCAGCACACACCCGCCGGCTAGCTCACGTTTATGTTTTCAGGAAGTAAAGCGACGACGTTTGGAGGAGCGCAGACTTGGTCAACAGGATTATACGAGAACATTATTTCGTGCTCGTACAATTGGCGCCGTCTGTGGGAAATCCAGAAAGAACAAAACCTTTTGATCAAGTTTTTCCTCTCTAATTGGAAGCAATGGCGCACAATGAAGATTTACCACAGTCTACTATCAATGGACAAACCCCAGAGGGAGGTGGGAGGCGCTAAGGTTTGCCTTCTGTCCCCCCTATGGCGGATTTAGAACCCCAGCAACAGAACCCCCGGAGCGATACAAGGGGGAGACGGGCTAATAGCCCCCGTCGCTCTCAAAGTCTTGAAAGGCAGATGCGAAGGATGGACCCTCAAGTCTTGGAGGATCGCATGAAGGAACATGACGAGTTGATAAGGAAGATGGTGGCAGACATGGAGTCAATGAAGCGCCAGATAAAAGGAAAAGGGGTGGCGACAGGAGAGGGGCGCAAAAGCAACACGCCCCCTTGCCACTCGGAAGATCGTGGTAAGCATACCACACCATCGCAAGCAGAGAGTGGGAGCCTGAGAACAGGCGACACTCAATCAAGGACTTCCAGGACTCGTTACTCCAGGTCTGAGAGAACAAGAACAGAGAGGTCATATACTGAGGGAAGCACCTATCGGCCCTCGGACACGCACCAGACGTCATCTAGGCACACAGAGTTGCCCAGATCATCTGATTTGCAAACTGTGCTTGAAAAAAGGGCACGATGTAAGGAAGATACCAGGGCACGCGACCCGCGCAGAGTTTTAGCCCTTCAGTGGTTGGCTCCTCGGACGCATGGGAGCGTCGAGGTAGGAATGCCAATACCGTACCTTGCTTACGAACCAACAGACAAAGCATTAGCAAGGTTACAAAGTTCGCCGTTCGTTCCGGCAATTGAGAACGCAGCACTACCTTCAGGCTTTCTCCAGCCCAAATTCACCACTTATGAGGGGAAGACGGACCCTTACATGCACTTTCGCCAGGTTATGGCAGTATACCTACGGAATGACGCCTTGATGTGTATCCTGTTCCTATCCAGCCTTGGCGACCTAGGTCTAACCTGGTTCAAAAGGCTACCAAAAGGCATCATCGTCTCCTGGGCACAATTGGCAGAGGCGTTCGTGACTAGGTTCAAAACGAACACCAAAACACCAGTGGAGATCGACCAGCTACTCTCCATTGACATGGGTGACAAGGAGACGTTGAGATCCTACAATAGTCGTTATTGGGAGACCTTCAACCAAATTGAGGATTGCCCTACAAACCTCGCCATTGCATAATACAAACGGTGTCTGCCAGTCGGAAACAAGTTGAGGGACTCGATTACTATGATGCCACCCCTCACGATGGAGGCCTTGATGGAGAAAGTGCACTAGTATATTCGGGTGGAGGAGGATGGCACCCGTACTAAAGCAAAATCTGGCACAATAGCAATGCCAGATAAAAAGACTACGGCAAAAGTCAACACGGTAGAGCAATCAAACAGGAATGGGCAAGGCAGGCGGTCCAACAGAGAGGACCCAGACAAAAGGCGGTTAAGAGTTCGCACTTCCATTACCACGGTGTTCAAAAAACCGATCTACCGAATTCTCAGTGAAATACGTAATGAACCTTTCGTCAGATGGCTAGCAAAATTGGGAGAGGCACAAAATGACTATGACGAAAGGTCACGGTGCACCTTCCATAATGAAAAGGGACACTGCACTGAAAATTGCACGCCATTGAGGCAGCATTTGGAGGAGTTAGTGGCAGCTGGGCACCTGGATCAGTACATAGAAGGAGGAACACAGCCAGCCTCCTAGAATCACAACAACCCAAACAGAATACCAATCGATGCCTACCTCAAGGTGTAATTAACGTAATACATGGGGTATTTGAATCTGAGTGGGTTTGTGAGCTCAGGGGAATGATCAAAAAGGCTGAGCACTTGAGGGAGGTATTAAGTGCACAGCCTGCCATCAAAAAAGGAAAAACAGAGGCCACAAATGTTATATCTTTTTCAGACAGAGACTTGGCAAAGATATATTGCCCTTACAATGATGCGCTGGTTGTCACTCTCCATGTCAAGAATTTCGACGTCAAATGGATTTTGATTGACCAAGGAAGCTTGTGTGAGATAATGTATTACGAAATCTTCAAACAACTGAAATTGGAAGATAAAGACTTAGCACCCGCAACATCTCCCCTGATCGGATTCAACTCAATGCCAGAGTGGCCAGTGGGCAAGATAATCCTCCCAGTCAAAGCAGAAACTATGACGACACATGTGGAATTCTGGGTATTGAAAGTCCCTTCCACCTACAACATAATCTTGGGGAGGACATGGTTACACGCCATGCAATCGGTAGCGTCAACCTACCATCAAGTATTACGGTTCCCCAACGAAGCCGGAGTAATTAAAGAGGTCTTTGGAGACCAAATTATGTCCAAACAGTGCTTCGTCACAGTGAATGGCAGCTGGGCTGCCAAAGGGTATGTACAAATGGTGGAAAAACTTGAGAGCAATGAACTGTTTACTGATGTTGGCAAAGCTGCTGAACAGAAGGCAATGGAAGACTTGGTACAGGTAAGGATAGATGAAAAGAACCCAGAAAAGTTCTTTTTGCTCGGCTCATCTATGTCCAGCACTGAGAGAATAGAGGTCATGGAATTCTTAACCTCTAACATCTAAGTGTTTGCCTAGACGCCGTATGACATGCTTGACATTGACCCAAATTTCATCTGTCACCAATTAAATGTCCACCCAACTGCCAGACCAATTATACAGCGCACTCGTAGATCAGCACTCCACCACGCCGAGATAGTGGTGGAAGAGGTGGGAAACCTTCTAGAGGCAGGAGCTATTAGAGAAGTGCACTATCCCAAGTGGATATCTAATACAGTGGTGGTGCCAAAGAAGAATGAAAAATGGCGTGTTTGCGTGGACTACAAAACAGTCAACAAGGCATGCCCAAAAGATAGCTTTCCTTTACCCAGGATAGACCAACTGGTAGACTTGATGGCAGGCCATAATCGACTTAGCTTCCTTGATGCGTTTAGAGGTTACCATCAGATCGCTATGTATGAACCTGACCAGGAGGTCACATCTTTTACAATGCCCAGAGGGTTGTATTGTTATAAGTCATGCCCTTTGGCCTAAAAAACGCAGGAGCAACATTCCAACGGATAGTTACCAAGATGTTTGAACCATTGTTAGGAAGAACAATGGAGGCTTACATAGATGACATGGTGGTCAAAAGTAAGGATGAGAAGGACCATCTCAGGGACCTAGGTGAAATGTTCCAGATCCTGAAGAAGAACAAGTTACGCCTTAACACATCCAAGTGTGCATTCGGCGTAGGATCAGGCAAATTTCTAGGTTTTCTGGTGACCAACCGAGGTATAGAAGCAGACCCTTCTCAGATCAAAGCAATTCAGGATCTAGAGAAGCCCAACTCAGTAAAAGAAGTGCAGCATCTCACTAGCATGGCAGCTGTGCTCAACCGGTTCATAAGTCAGTCGTTAGACAGATGTCGACCATTCTTCCAAGCATGAAAGGCCAAGTTTGAGTGGGATGAAGAATGCGACCGCACCCTAGAAAGCTTGAAAGAATACATGTCTTCTCCACCATTGTTAGTAACCCCAATACCTGGAGAAGAGCTCTTTTTGTACCTGGCAGTTTCACAGCACGCAGTCAGCGCGGTGTTGGTCAGAGCGGAAGGAATCTAACACCTGCCCATCTTTTATGTCAGCAAGACCTTGCTGGGCGCAGAGACCATGTACTTACCATTGGACAAACTAGCCTTAGCCTTGATGATGGCCTCTAGGAAACTGTCGTATTACTTCCATGCCCACGCTATAAATCGCCCTAATAGCTTTTCCATTAAAAGCTTTGTTTGAGATGGTGAACTTTTCTGGGCGAATCCTGAAGTGGGCGGTGGAGTTGGGACAATTTGATATCAAATTTCAACCTAGAACCGCAATAAAAGCTCAAGCCTTAGCAGAATTTGTGGCAGAGTTCACACCAGGAAGCCACCATATCTACCCAGTTGACTTGGCTAGCTGTGAAAAGGGATTGAAAGTCTTTGCGAGGCTGCGCAACCCCCAAAACAAGATGCCTAGACACACCGAATTGAAGAAAGGGAGGAAGAGGCAGACCGCGCTATGCTTGGCGAAGACTCATCAACAAGTAAAAGCTCAGTTCAAACAGACATTGAGGGGCAAACAATAGGTGTGGACTTGAAAGAAAACATCAGCAATACTCATGACCCCGAGACATCATCTGACCCCTCCACCTGCTGGAAGCTATTCGTTAGAGAGATGTGGAAGCTCTTTGTGGATGAAGTATCTAACAGGCACGGTGCAGGACTTGGCATAGTTCTCATCTCACCAGATGGCCTAGTGGTGGAACAAGCAGTCAACCTTGGCTTCCCAGCATCAAACAATGAGGCGGAGTACGAAGCACTCTTAGCAGGCCTAAAATCAGCACTTTTCATGAAGGCCACCGAGCTAATGGTTTACAGCGACTCCTAGTTGGTAGTAAACCAGATTTCAAGCGACTACGAGACAAAAGATGAGAGGATGGCTAAGTACCAAGAGTTAGTCAGAAAGGAGATCATGAAATTCAAAGTAGTGCGGATAGAGCAGATCGGCCGTGAAGAAAATAACAGAGCAGATGAACAATTAGGCTTTGCATCGATGGCGGATACATCCATCCCACATCCATTGCTGATCGACTTCCTACCAAGACCAAGTATTGAAGAACCTGTAGCAGTTGAAGTATGTTGCGCTGAACTAGGCCCTTCATAGATAGATCCCATTAGTATTCTTAAAAGACGGCGTCTTGCCCGAAGAGAAGAAAGAGGCCAACAAAGTAAGAGCAAAATCACAGCGATTTTGGCTCTCTCTATCAATGGCCTTGTACAAGATATCCTTCACAGGACCTTACCTAAAATGTGTTCATCCCAGCAAGGTCGAAGCATTCCTGTTCGAGATACACGAAGACGTATGTGGAAGCCACCAAGGGGGAAGATCATTAGCCTACAGAGCAATTTCACAAGGATATTGGTGGCCTTACATGCAAGCAAATTCAGAGAAGTATGTTAAGAAGTGCGAGAAGTGTCAAAAGTTCGCACACCAAATACATCAACCAGCCAGAGAGCTTCTACCTTTAACTAGTCCATGGCCCTTTGCGATGTGGAGCTTGGACGTAGTAGGACCACTTCAAATAGCACCTGGCAACAGAAAGTTCTTTTTTGCAGTAACAGACTACTTTACGAAATGGGTAGAAGCAGAATCACTCGCCTCAATAAAAGAAAAAGATGTGAAGAAGTTCGTCTGGCAGAATATCATCACCCAATTCGGCATACCCAAGGCTCTAATATCTGACAACGGCACTCAGTTCGATGGTAAAATTTTTAGAGGCTTTTGTGAGGAGTACAAGATAGAATTTTACAACTCTACATCGGCATACCCCCAAGCAAATGGTCACGAGGAAGCATCAAACAAGGTCATCTTGGATGGATTGAAGAAAAGGTTAGAAAAAACAAAAGGCAAGTGGGCTGAAGAGCTTTCTCATGTTTTATGGGCTTACTGTACCACACCTCGGCGATCAACTAGAGAAACGCCATTCTCCTTAGCCTACGGCATGGAGGTAGTAATCCTACTGGAAGTCGGCCTCCCCACAATTAGAAGTGAAAATTTTGACCCAGAATTAAATGGAGAAGCCATAGCCTTGGAACTCGACCTTGCGGAAGAAAGAAGAGAAAGAGCACTGGTTCACATCGCCTCATACCAGCAAGAGTTATCCAGAAAATATAACAAGACAGTACATCCAAAGCAATTCAAGATTGGAGATTGGGTACTGCGCAAAGTAATGAGAAATATTCTAGTACCCGGAGACGGCAAGTTAGGGCCTAATTGGGAAGAACCATACAAAGTAATTGGATTAGCAGGAAAATGGGCATACCACTTGGAGGATGGAGACGGCAAGGCCATTCCCAGGCCATGGAATACTGTCAATCTCAAACTATTTTATTTTTAGCTTTTCTTTAAAGTACTTGTAATTTTTCTTTTTTCAATAAAGCAAGTAGTTTCCTTTTCAGCATAGTTGTTTTCTTCTATAAAAGTTGTTTTAGTGAGCTAGGGGCAATGAAAGCAGTGTTGGCTGGAATAACCAACACTTGGCTTTAGGTTGGCAGGAATAACCAACTTTGAGTTTTCCGAAGCCGAGATAAGGATCTGGGCTACAGGAAGTTTGGCTGGAATAACCAAACACTTTACTCTAAGTTGGCAGGAATAACCAACTTTAAGCTCTCTTCAGCCAAGATGAGGATCTAGGCTGAAGAGGTTGGCTAGAAAAACCAACACTTATCTCTCTTCAGCCAAGATCAGGATTTAAGTTGAAGAGGTTGGCTGGAAAAAACCAACACTTGCTTCTCCTAAGCCGAGATAAGGATCTAGGCTGAAGAGCGGTTGGCTGGAAAAACCAACACTTAAGTACTCTTCAGTTGAGATAAGGATGTAGGCTGAAGAGTGGTTGGCTGGGATAACCAACTCTGAGTACTCTTCAGCCGAGATAAGGATCTAGGTTGAAGAGAATTGACAAAAATAACTAAACAGATTACAAGGTCAACACCGGGATAAGTATCTCGGTTAGAAATGCTCTAACTACGTATGAACCAAAGTAGAAACTTCATACAAATCATAGTTGAAAAGTAAATATAGGAATGGAATAAACCGAGCAAAAAGAAGAAAAAGATTTCATTCAAGATGCAAAAGAGAGGGACTTCAACCCGGTTACACATTCTGTCCAAAAGTAAAAAGAAGAAAATACAGGATCAAGCAAAAAGGTCGTCGAGATCCGCATCCAAATCAACTCAAACCCCGGTTTCAGCAGGTAGCTTGGTCACATCTTCAACCAAGTCTTCCACCGGTGGCTCTACCCGAGCTGACTGAACAACGGGATCATTGGCGACAACCGGGGTATTGTTGGGCTCTGATGCCTTTTCTTCGTCCTTAACTTAAAGAAATTTTTCTTGGATGGCGCTGGCATACTCTGTCATGTAGCTCGGTATGAAATGAGAATGAGGGTTTAGGAAGACCTCGGTCTCTTGGCCATGACCGAGCTGTGCCATGGCTGCCTTTCACCCATATTTGAAGAAAATATCCTTAGCAGCTTCGCATTATAGGATATAGGTGGCTTCACCTTCTTTGTAACCGCGATCTTCCGCGTCTTCCACCTTTTTCTCCGGCTCGATTATCTCAGCGTTCTTCTTATTCTCGAGCTTGGCCAGCTCATGCAGATATTTATCTTTCAATACGGCCGTAGCCTTCTGCTTGTCTGCTTCAGTCGAGTTGACAAGTTCGGTGAGTCGAGTTAGTTCGGTTTGTAGTTCGGCCATTTTCTTCTTGGACACCTCTAGCTCAGCTGATTTAGCATCGGCTTCCGCCACGGCCTGCCGCGTGGTCTTACGTAGCTCCAACACCTGCTTGTGAGCGACATGGTTCCTCTGTATAGCCTGTAAAAGGAGAAATAGCTATTGTGAATTAAAACCGAGCGAACAGATTGTATAAAAATGAAAAGATGATTAGAAGGAGCACTTACCAGCACCATTGACTTCATCGTCGACCGGATGGCCTTTAGCTCGGTCAAGTGATCGTGGTGTTCCATGTCAGAAGGCAAGCACACACTCCTAGCCGGTTAAAAGCGAGAGTGTGATCTTTGTCTACTACATCTAAATCTGTGTTTTGGATAGCTCGGGTCTTAAATGTTAGTTTTGGGGCCCATTCAGAAGGGCTAGCTCGGTTAGAACCTGCGGGTTCTGGGCTCGGTTGTGTGGTTTGGGGAGTACGGTTTCATCCTCGTCAACAAGGTGTGGCTCGGTTGTGGAAGTCCGAGCACGTTTGCTTGGCCAAGATGATGAAGATTGATGGGTTGGAAGGGCTACCACGGCCTCTTGTGTTTGGTCGGTTGGCGGTACCTCGGCATGATTTGTCTCGATAATAAGGGCCCTTACTGCTCTCTTCTTGGCCATTTCTTGTTTTGCAGTTAGTGGAATCAAATTGATTTGTGGAAGCATTGGATCAGGTTCAGGAGAGGGTTCCAGAAGAAAATCTGTTACCCTGGTCTTCCTTCTACTACTGTATCTGTATGTCGGCTCAAAGTTGAGTAGCTCGGCCCAACTTCGATCGCGATATCTTAGTGCGGTGCGGAGTGCGTCTAGGTTAGGATAACAATATTGCAATTTTAGATGGTCCAAGTCTGCATAAGGAAGAAAGCTAACGGTTAGCACGGTGCCAAACTTATAGATAGAGTAAAGAAAGCAGAAAACTAAGCCGAGGTAATTATACCGGCTACTCCTTTGTTCCAGTTGATGCGGTCTCCTGGTATTTGGGCTTCCTGGTCTTCAAAGTTACCAGAAACCCAAAAAAAATCGTCGTCATTCACATCTTTGTCTGGGTTATTCTTTATTATTTTTTCTCGGCGGCGTCTTATTCTTAGGTAATATACCCAGCCATCTTCATTCTGGCCAAGGGAGTATTGGTGGAATAGTTCGGCTAAACCGAGGTTAAGGCCAAGCTGGCAGTTTAGCTCGGCGATGCCGTTTATTATCCTATATGAATTGGTGCTAAGCTGGTTAGGGCAAAGTCTGGTTTGTCTGAGGAACTCACAAAGAAGAGGCTGTACAGGGAATCGGAGTCCGATTTCTATAATAGAAAGAAGGGTGAAGGGAACGAAGCCTAGTTTTCCCCAGGGAGTGGTGTCTAGTTCGGCTAAACTAAGATGGACATCATTAGGGATATGGTAGTCCCTTCGGAACCGGTTTCTACTAAGATGAAGTTTTAGTCCGGTTGTTAAAAGAGTTATTGTCATGACCCAAACCTGCCCCTATGGGTTTAACATTGCAACCGGCCAGTAATCCGTGATTACCGAAGGCCTGTTTAACAGTAATGACAGTAATACAGAGTAAATGGGCTGTCGGAAGCCAAAACAGTAAATAAAAGATGTCCAATGAGCTATGACAATCTGGATGCAAAAAGACTTTTTATAAACATGCCACATTGGTAACCAAAACATATGTACATGCGACATATACACAAACATTCATGTCAGGGACCAAATCCTTCACTATAACTATACGGTCGAGTCTTAACCATTTATTACAGAATAGAGGCAAAAAGGGGAATCTAAAACACCCCAAAACAGCCTTGGCTTTAACGCATTCGGAACCTCGAGATGAGGCACAGTGGTTGGCTTTGACAAAATGGGAGCTTAGCCTGATGCTCCTAGCTTCGGTCCGGTGCCTGGACACCTACATTTAAATATAAATAGTGAGCTAAAGCCTAGTAAATAACATATGCGTAAAGGGGTTAAGAATGAATGTCCTTTCAGTAATCAAAACAGTCCATTGTATCAGTAAATCAGTTATTCAACCAGTGGCCCATATTTCATGCCATAACAGTCATTTAGAAAACATAATAGTCATATGTGGTACATCCAATAGCGAAGATAAAGAGGGTCTTTAACGAGCGAATCGATTGATGGCCATCATAACGATGAAATGATAGTAGTTCCAAACATGGGAACCGACAGAGATCTCTGGCAAGATAAAGAATAGTACAAGAATAAGAATTGCTATGGATGCCATGAATACAGTTTACAAATAGGACAAACATTCATTCATTAAACAATAACGTTTCAGTAAGCAAAACAGTTAATCATTCAGAAAATAATCATAATTGCACATATCTTTACAACATTGTTACTCATAGAGCACTGGGCTATAGACAAGCTAACGAGTGTCCTCGGATGCCAACCTTATAGAGTAACAGAATGAACACATACTCGGGATTAATAACTTAGCCCCTAACTATACTTGGTGTGGTTCTATGACATTATCCTCATTAAGATGCCTTAAACTTGGCCTAGGAAGGCCTAGGATGGAATGAGGATGCGAAAATGCACTTTAAAACACTTTTCAAATTTTTGCTGAAACAAGGGTCTCGCTCGAGCGTGGCTTTCTACGCTTGAGCGAGCGTGCCAAAACAGAGGGGTCGCTCGAGCGGTCTGTAAAAATGTAAAAAGTGCTGGATGTTGAAAATTCCAGCTTGACGCTCGCTCGATGCTCGCTCGAGCGTAGGTCTCGTCGCTTGAGCGTGCATCTGTGTGCATCAAAAACCTGAGAGCTTGCAATCTATGCTCGAGCCAGAATTCCTTCGCTCGAGCGGAGCTCCGAACAAAAGATGGTCGCTCGAGCGTGGAAGCCAAAATCTGGAATTTCCAGATTTGCCTCCCAAACTCAAACCAAGCATTCAATACATCAAAACTCAACCTTTTGGGCCCACTTTCAGGAAAACTCTTGAAAACCAACAATATAACATGTTTTGAAGATCAATTTTGTGAGATCGAGCCCAAAGGTAAGCCAACTGAACACCAATTCCAAAGAAACTTGAAGAAAAATGCAAGAACATTACATGCAAGTGTTCTAATGAATTCCAATGCTCCAAAACATGACCAAATTCAAGATTGAGCTCAAAACTATGGTGAATTCATGGACTACAACCAAAATGTGGGCATATATGTGGAAATTCTTATGAAAACAACCTCAAAATGCTAGAGTATGTACATGCATGCATGAATCTATTCTCAATTCAACTCTTTAAATTAATTCATGACTCATAATCACTAATTTACCATGAACCATGCAAGGAATAACTTAAATACATAATTAAGAAGATGATTTTCCTACCTTAGGCCTTGAATTCTAGGTGTGGAAGCTCAAACATGCAAATTCCCTTCAATTCTTCTAAGTTCAAGCAAAAACCTTCTTGAAGAACTCAATTTCTTTCACTCTCCCTTTCTCACTCGGTTTGGTCTCAAGAAGATGAGCAAATGATGCATTAAAATGATGTAAAGTGGATGATAGTGTAACAAGCCCGTGGGGGAACTCGGCTACAGTTCAGACTCCCCTTTTTTGTTTGTTGCGGTTCTTAATCTGAACCAAAGAGTCCAACTCTGGCAAATCGTTTTGAGAAAAACAGATTTTTAGAAAAGAAGTGCCAAACATGGATTGCTTTGCCAGATACAGAGTCGCCATCTAAATATTTTTTTAAAATGGGGAATTTAGGAAACCCTGACTCGGTGCCGAAGGCCACGTGTCCGTTATCACCAAAGTTGTCTTGGCTCGGGAGCTTGGGTACGATCGGGGAAGGTCAGCTATGAGCACCCCCTTTCGCCCGGTCCGAAGACCGGCCTCTACTAACCATGATATCCGATTTTGAAAACGTTATGCGTTCTTATTCCGGTTATTAGCCTAGAATTACTATGTTATGCCTGACAAAGAACAAGTATAGACTAGATTGCCTAATTTGGAAACAAGCATTGCATATCCGTTCGTTTTTTGAAAAGCGCTTTGAAATTTGCTACTCGCAAGTAGGCTAAAACACGGATTTCAATGAGTTTTTCCAACTCAAACAATCCAACCTTCACCTACAGGCATTCAAGCAGTTATATCACATAAGCAGCTAGCCTCATGGTAATCATGCTGTTATGGCAACATTCACATGCATACGATATGCTAAAGCGTAAAAACTCACCTAGTACTCCAAGCCAAAACAGAAACTAGTTAGTAATCATATGCATGATCCTAGTTCATGTTAAGTGGCTAATGCAACGCAAGCAAGGGTGTAATCTAGACAGGCTTGGCTATCCTAAGCATGGCATGTGAAATGCTACAGGTAACAAGTATTCAATTTGGAAATTGAAATACAATGCAGTTAGCGTGATGCACCGAGCCCGGTGTATGTAAGACAAATGTATGGATGCACGCATGCATTGCATAAGGTATGCTAATTTTGAATATGCCCTAATCTACCATCATAAGCAGGTAAATAAAAGGGAAGAAAGAAGTGGGGGTTGGAAGACATACATACACTCACGCACACTTATTACACAATTGCCTTCACACAGAGGGACTAAAAGAATATACAGTCCCAAATAGTACAGTCCAAATACAGAATAAATTATTACAAAAATTTCTAATTTAATTAATAATTTAAATGCAGAATAGAAAAGGCCGCAGCCCCGCCTCGGGATGCGTGAATGATGCATACTCGAATCTGACTCGCCCGGAAAACCCGCACCATACCACTTCTTTGTCTCATTTTCTTCATCTGCCTTTCTAAAATCGCCAAAGTCCCGGGACACCTTCTAAGCACACTTCGCAAGACACCACCGGAGGAAATGACCACCGGCCGTTCAAAATGACCATCGGCTGCTTGAGAGGTTATCGGCCACAAACAAATGGCCAGTCGGCACTCTTTTATGTCGGTCGGGAAACAATTCCTGCAGAAGACAGTTTTGACAGCAACAGCAGACAAGCAGTGCATGGTGTGGAATTTTGAGCATATATAAGCATGGCCAATGCCCCATGTCACGTATGGGACTCAAGGGAGCATGGCCCTTGGTCCTTGGGCCACCAATTATGCCTTTTGGTGCATGATGGCCTAAGGGACCAAGATTGCAATTCAATGTAAATATGCATGCAACACACAAATGAGAACCAAGACCCTATCATGTCAAGATCAAGGGCCTTAGTGACATAAGAATTGAGATGTGTTTTGTCACTTGAAGTACAAACACCCCTCATTTCTCACACTTGGTTTGACACCCCAAACCAAGCAATGCAATGCATGTTATGCAAACATGGCTCAACAATGCAATATGATGCTACAATGCAAGGCATGCCAAATGCTATGCAACATATCATGTTAGGTATATAGTGCTAATCATATGGGAGGCAAATGTGATGCAACCATGGACCAAAATGCCATGAAGCTAGCATGGGATAACATGTAATGAACCAAATAAGCAACAAGCATATGATAAGCAAACAATGGTGGACTTAACCACAATGGGGCAGACCTCAAACCTCCCCAAAACAGTGGCAAAAAATGCCCAAAAACATGAACAAAATGCTATACAAGCATGCAAGTTAATGAGCCTAAACCTAAGGCACCAAAGAGAGCATCTTACTACCACTAACATGACCACTCATGGCATGTATTAGGCGAGCAAAAACAGAGTTCTATCATGCAAAAATACACCCAAACCCCTTGACATGGTAGCCCCAAAATACCCGAAACACACAAACATGCACAAGGCCTATCTCAAGGCATAAAAGGACACATCCTCAAAGCATAAAAGAGGTCACATATACAAACATACAAACATGATTTTTGGACTGAAATATGATCCTAAATGTTGCCAAATCATGAAGATGGTCTAAGGTGAGCATGCTAGAGGCCAAAATACTCAAGGCTTACAAGCCCAAAATGCAAAACCACCACATCAAGCATGCCAAACATGGCAAAATCAGTGGCTCACAGCCCTTAAACATGACAAAATAAGGCTAATATCTTCATGGAGTTATGCTAATACATGCAAGAAACAAGGCCTAAACACAAGATGCATTTTTATGCCAAATAGAGGAATGCAAAGCAAGTATGTTAAGCATGCAAGAGGCCAACAAAATGCCATTAGACAGAGATAAAATATGAGCCAAAACACCCAAAAAAGTTCTGAAATGGCGCCAAAAACAAGCAAGCATGCATGTTGCCTTTTAAGCCAAAACAATAGGCAAAAGAGGGACAAAGGGGAGAGGGGTGTCCCTTCCCTAAACAAGACTTCAAACCACCTTCCTCACCACTAAAAACCCACTGGTTTTCAGTGGTGAGAAGACCAAAATAACAAAGCAAACAAGGCTCAAAATAAAGGCACCAAAGAGGCCAAAATAAGGCCTAAGAGGGTGAGTTTGCACTCAAACCACAAAGTGACCTTAATGAAAGTTCAAAAGCAAGAAAATATAAGACTTTTTTTTTATGTTATACACAAAGCTAAAAACAGCAAGCAAAACAGGTAAAAACTAGTTGCAAAAACGGGGAAACTAAAGTAAAGTGCTCACCCTTGAAGAACACCTCAAGAACAGATGATCCAGCCCTCTTCTATTGATCAAAACTAGTCCAAAAGTTCAACAAACAACCCTCCAAGCCTCCCAATCTCGAGCTAAGGTGTGATGGTGTGTGTATTGGTGCAAAAGTAAGGTAAAACCACACTTTTAGGCCTAAAAACACACACACAAGAGGAGAGAGAGGGAAAGTGTAGAGAGAGGGAGTATATGGCAGATATATAGATATAGAAGCTCTGGTTTTTTGTTGAAAATGGCTAACCTCTAACAAAGGGAGAGAGATGGTGTTTATATAGGCAAAAATCAAGGCTCAAGGCTTCTCCAAGAAGCTAACTAAAAGGGCCAAAGGGTGCAAAGGGGTCTTGGCTTCTTGGAGAAGCTAAGATAGCTGTCCAAGCTTCTCCAAGAAGCTTGGCCAAAAGGGTCAACCTTCTAGAAGGTTTGGGGGTTCAAAGGTGCAAAGGGGTCACTCCCATGCACCGGGATGAGTGATGGTGCATTCCAGCTAGCACAGCTGGCATGCACCATGCCTCAGGGGTGCAAAGGGTGCACGCCGGCCAGCCAAAGGGATCACCGGCACAAAAAGGTGTCGGTCGGCAACATACAGTGCCGATCGGCCATTATTTTTAAGAAAACACTGCCGGTGGTACACATATACGGCCGGTGATGGTAGGGGAGGGCCGGTGGGGTGTGGGGATGGCCAAAAAGCCATTCCCTGCCTTTCAAGGCAAAAACACAGGCGTTTGGTGCCAAAACCGAACACGAAGCAGTCGAGTCAAGAGGTCCTGAGACGGGGTGCGCTGCCAAGGCCTTTGGGAACTCGAGACGAACACAAACATGGATAATTACCGAGTATTCAAACGGTGACGTCCAAGTCTTGAGGACTGTCAAAAATGGGGTGTCTACAGATAGGTGGTCTAGAATCAAGCCACTTAGTGGCAAAAGTATAAATATCTCAAACCAATGTATCCTAACATTATTTAATCTAATTTAATCATCCCAAGTCAAATTTTAATTGAACCTACCATAAAATCACATAAATTCTAAGTAGCATATAACACTAATCAATTTCTGATTCGGCCACCGATAAAGCCTTCAATTTATGGTTCGAAATTAAAACATGAACAGATCATTTAACGGCAAACAGATAGAAATGCAACTAATGCAACACATTCATATAAACATATCAGAATTTCATTCTAACCAGTTATTTATCATGCTTAATCATAGATTAGCACTAATCAGAGGTGAGGGTTGTCACAGTTATCCAGTTTGGCTAGGTTTGCATCTAATACAAACAAGATCCTAGTTCGGTTGGAGTATTATTTTGGATAAAAAACGTCGTTTCACAGATTGTTCGTAAATCTAGTGGTTCTACTAAGTGGTTGTTCCCTATGGAAACTACAAAGAAGTGTTTTTGAAAAACACATATACTGTTCGATGTATTACAATACAATGTAAAATGAGTGGAAAAGAAGAAGATTTGAGTCACATACCAGTTCGAAATGAAGGGAACGAATGTGGAAAACAGTACTAGCAGGAACACAAGCTTGGCAGGTACTGGGGTTGCAAGAGCAAAGACTCTGAGGAAGAGAGAGAGTGAAGATGAATAGTGAGATGTTGGTTTGAAGAATAGAGTTTTGTTTTGAGTAAAGAGAGTAAAAAATGCTGGACTATTCAAAATTCGCGAGATACGAAGTCGGCATCGACAGTTGCAATTGACCAATAAGGCCTTGCCACGTGTCTATGGAATAGCAAGCGATTCAAATAACAGCGTGACTGAAGAGATGTTTTTGACCGAACCAACCAGTAGCCCGGCGGCATTTTAGCTCGGTTGGAAGGCTAAAGTTTTTTAGCTCGGCTGGTAACAGGTAATCCCAATCATGCTGTGCAGATGGAATTAAGGGGCCATTGAGAGGGTAATTTATAAGTAAATTGGGCCAAGTTAAGGAATCACTTTCTTTGTAAGTTGGGCCGCACATTGGGCCGGGGTAAGAGATATAGCTCGGTTCAAGCGTTAACTAGTGGGGCCTAGTTGAGGATCAGACCGAGCTAAGCATCACACATAGTCGCGTCGAGATAACGACACCATTTTTGCATAGTTAGCTCGGTCTTCCTTTTTTAGCCTAGTTGGAGTATGTCAAACTGGGATACAAGCAATGAAGGGAAGAACCGAGCTAGTTGGAGCTCGGTCAGATCCGCTGCTTTAGCATAACCATGTTAGCTCGGTCATATTGCCATTTCACCGAGGTAAAACCATCTCACTTGGTTTAAGCAGTGAGGGAGGTGTTGAAGAATAATCATTATCTTTCAAGAGTGTGATTCCTAGGAGGACTCTACATAGAGGAACAAGAGTCCTACTAGGATTGTGCCACACGAAACCTATAAAAGCTCATAACAGAACCTATGGAAGAGGTAACACAACTTTGATTTTCGAATACACAGAGCTTTTGTCTATTTGTCTATTTTGTTGACTTAGGCATCGGAGAGGTATCCGGCACACACACGCCGGCTAGTTCACGTTTGTGTTTTCAGGGAGTAAAGCGACGACGTTTGGAGGAGCGCAGGCTTGGTCAATAGGATTATATGAGAACATTATTTTGTGCTCATACAATTTAATTGAGAGGGTAATTTATAAGTAAATTGGGCCGAGCTAAGGAATCGCTTTCTTTGTAAGTTGGGCTGCACATTGGGCCGGGGTAAGAGATATAGCTCGGTCCAAGCGTTAACTAGTGGGGCCTAGTTGAGGATCAGACCGAGCTAAGCATCACACATAGTCGCGCCGAGATAACGATGCCATTTTTGCATAGTTAGCTCGGTCTTCTGTTTTTAGCCTAGTTGGAGTATGTCAAACTGGGATACAAGCAATGAAGGGAAGAACTGAGTTAGTTGGAGCTCGGTCAGATCTGCTGCTTTAGCATGACCATGCTAGCTCGGTCATATTGTCATTTCACCGAGGTAAAACCATCTCACTTGGTTTAAGCAGTGAGGGGGGTGTTGAAGGATAAGCATTATCTTTGAAGAGTGTGATTCCTAGGAGGACTCTACATGGAGAAATAAGAGTCCTACTAGGATTGTGCTACACGGAACCTATAAAAGCTCATAACAGAACCTATGGAAGAGGTAACACAACTTTGATTCTCGAATACACAGAGCTTTTGTCTATTTGTCTATTTTGCTGACTTAGGCATAGGAGAGGTATCTGGCACACACCCGCCGGCTAGCTCACGTTTGTGTTTTCAAGGAGTAAAGCGACAATGTTTGGAGGAGTGCAGACTTAGTCAATAGGATTATACGAGAACATTATTTCGTGCTCGTACAATTGGCGCCGTCTATGGAAAATCCAGAAAGAACAAAACCTCTTGATCAAGTTTTTCCTCTCTAATTGGAAGCAATGGCGCACAATGAAGATTTACCACAGTCCGTTATTGATGGACAAACCACAGAAGGGGATGGGAGGCACGAAGGTTTGCCTTTTGTCCCCCCCATGGCGGATTTAGAATCCCAACGATAAAACCCCCGGAGGGATGCAAGGGGGAGACGGGCTAACAGCCCCCGTCGCTCTCAAAGTCTTGAAAGGCAGAGGCGAAGGATGGACCCTCATGTCCTGGAGGATCGCGTGAAGGAACATGACGAGTTGATAAGGAAGATGATGGCAGACATGGAGTCAATGAAGCGCCAGATAAAAGGAAAATGGGTGGCAACAGAAAAGGGGCACAAAAGCAACACGCCCCCTCGCCACTCGGAAGATCGTGGTAGGCATACCACACCATCGCAAGTAGAGAGTAGGAGCTTCAGAACAGGCGACATTCAATCAAGGACTTCCAGGACTCGTTACTCCAGGTCTGAGAGAACAAGAATAAAGAGGTCATATATTGAGGGAAACACCTATCGGCCCTCGCACACGCACCAGACGTTATCTAGGCACACAGAGTTGCCCAGATCATCTGATTTGCGAACTGTGCTTGAAGAAAGGGCACGATGGAAGGAGGATACCAGGGCACGTAACCCGCACAGAGTTTTAGCCCTTTAGCGGTTGGCTCCTTGGACGCATGGGAGCGTCAAGGTAGGAATGCTAATACCGCTCCTTGCTTACGAACCAACCGACAAAGCATTAGCAAGGTTACAAAGTTCGCTGTTCGTTCCGGCAATTGAGAATGCACCACTACCTTCGAGCTTTCTCCAGCCCAAATTCACCACTTATGAGGGGAAGATGGACCCCTAAGTAATGGGACTAATTAGTTGGTTGTATGGAAAATTAAGTATGCTATGTCTATATCTGTCTGTGTAGGTGAAACGCCACGTTCCAGTCACCTGCATCACGGAACCCACTGTAAGTAACACTATTGTAAATATATGTTTAAACTAAAGCACTTATTTCTAACTTTAAAATTTTGCTTTGTTTTACTATGTTTTCTTACACTTATGAATGATGATTCTACTTCTACTTACATTGTTTATCGTGGTATCCTTAGCATCTGTGCACATGGTACAAAGACGTCTGTCAGTTTCAATTCATGGAACTCATGTGTACCATAGTGATGGCCATCACAACTGATCTTCGGTCTTCGTGACCGTTTGTTCGGTCTTCTAGACCACCTGTATGTATTGTTTTGGATGTACCACGTATTACATTTTGCCTTCTATATGTAAGAAGAACGTGCTCTGTATATAATTGGTTTTACGTTGTGATCATCATTCGAAACCCCTTTACGCAGTTGTTATTCATTGGGCTTTAGCTCACGTTTTATATATGTATGTAGGCAATCCAGTTCAAGAGGGGACGTAGTGGCAACGATCTCACCTCCGTTTTGGCCAAGCTACCTTTTGTGCCTCGTGTTGAGGTTTCCATTTGTTGGAGCATTGACTGACCTAGTGGTCACCTCTTTTGGTTTTCACTCACGCACTAATCAGATGTCATTGGTGTCTTATTGTTGTTAATGGGAATGACTTATCTCTTTTGGTTGTGTTGTAATTATAAGAAATTTGTAATACCTGGGTGTACATATGTATATATTTATATAAGGCTACATTTTTGTTTCATGTAAGGTCACAGCTCGTTGGACGTTATACTTTCTTATATAATAGCTTTTGCTAGCCTCGTTCATTTGCCTTGTTCAGTTAGGCCTTCGGTAATCGCAGATTACTAGCCGGTTACGACACTAAACCTATAAGGACGAGTTTGGGTCGTGACAGCCACCACCACCACCATGACTATTGCCATTGTTACTCCACCACCACAACCACTCAACCTCCATCATCATTACCTTCATCACCACATGCACCACCATCATTTCACTATCATTATTATATCACTACTCATTACCACTACCATAATCATCCACCCCTCCATTATTACCATCTCAAGATCATAATATAAAATTAATTTTTTAAAAATAAAATTCTTTTATACATATTAAATAATTTATTTTAATTCATTGCTTAAAATTTTACCAAATAATTTTTTAATTTAAAAAATTCAACATTCAATTTTAATACATAATTTTCTACTTTCTGTTTTATCAAGCGGCATCTAATTCTAATCCTTTACTTCACTTACCTTAGACCTCTAAAAATAATTAATTATAACTTAAATAAGTAATCGAAAAGGAAGTATGTTGTCTATAAAATTGACAAACATAATTAGAATTAAATTTTTGCACTAGCAATTTCTAATCACCCTCCTAGTGGTTTTGTAAGCCTTAAGATGAGTTAATTTTGCCTCGTTTATTTATTTATTTACTTATTTTTAGGTATTTGTATCTATTAGGCGTCGAGAGGATAGATATTCCGATTTGTTTGAGAAATTGTTGAATGTTTTTAGAGTAGTGTTCAATTTTATTTATAGATTGATACTTAATACTTTGTCTATTAAAATTTTAACACAAAAGTAATAGATTCTATAATTTAGACTAATAGCATCTCATTTGAAACACCATCTAAACTTACTCCAAAAACATTGAATTATTTTCAATTTGTGAAGCAAATAGTTGGAACCCTGACCCACCATCACCAAAAAAAGTAAATAAATAAATAAAGAGAAATACTATGGTGCACATTAAAAAGAAAGAATGACATAATTTTAATTTTTTAAGTCATAACTAAATAAAAGAAAAAATATCATAACTAAATACAACATGAAGCATAATTAAAAAAGTCATAAGTCATAATTAAAATATATTATAACTAAAGAAGAAAATTTATTATAACTAAAAAAGAAATTAACATAATTAAGAGTGCATATGATACATCTTTTTAAAGGAGTATATATTAAAATTTCTCATAAATAAATATGGAGAAATTATTCAATAATTCGGGAACACTACGTGGCCATACTTCAAGTTAATCATCAATTACTAAACCCCCATATGTTCTTTCTCCCTAACATAAATTGTGAGCCTCTGCCCTTCCCTACCAATTAAACTCTTATGAAACATTACATACTCATATTTCGAAAATACTAAATAATCATTCATAAATATGTAACTGGCTTCTTTTTGTCTCTATCTCGTATCGGTACAATTAATTAGTCGAGTTAACTAGGTGATGTGATGGTGTCATTTGGTGTAGGTAAGTGCATAGAGATATAATTGATGTACACACACGAGCTTTACAATTGGTTTTATTTTATAATGCGCATAAAACTAATAATAATTTGCACGACAGACAAGGACAAGGTCCTAAACTTAAAAGGTTATTTAGTGGAAAAATATATAAATAAATATATATATATATAAAATTATGGTGGAAGTATGTGGTTTACAAAAAATAACATAAATAATAATAAAAAAAAGGTAGCATAATATATAAATCAATTATTAGCTGACCATGACCCATGGATTCAGTACGAGCATAATTTTTTTTTTTTGGCAGCAAACAAGGAAATTTTTTTTATTCAGATAAAAAAATTACACAAAGGTTTGGAAAAAATTGCATCAGTATTAAACTAAGTATCCCAATTAGGTTGGCACCCAAAGCTTAACTAATTATATGCAATTCCAAACCCCCAATGGAGTTAGAGAGATTCCAACTCTCACAGATTTTGACTCTCCAAAAAAGACATTACATAACACTTCACATCCTTCCACCAATACACTTCCAAATCTAATAAATATTGAACAAGCAATCATTAACAGAGTAATGGAAGTCTTTGAATGAAGCTAAATAACTACTTTGATGATAACTGATTCCTGCAACTCTCCCATCTTTGGTTGAACACCATTGAATAAGCAATCATTTCTATGCTTCCATATAGACCAAAGAGCAACATGAGGAATAGCTTTCCAGATTCTCCTCTTAGTTTTGTTAAACCAGATGCCATCCCACCATTGCAACAAGCATTCGACTGATCTAGGCATGACTCAATGAACACCCTGGAAGAAATGGTTTTGGAAAAACAGAATTTTCCTTAACTTTGGTCTATATTTTAGGTGGGACCCATGCGTCAAAGTTGGTGAGTTCAAATGATAACGCGTTCTATGCTACGCTGTGATTCATGTAGTATATTTGGTTGCTTAAAACCATTATCGTGTGAATAGGAAATTGAAGCCAAAGAAAGCTCCGTGGAAATGGTATATTTGTGAAGTTTCCTTAAAGGTTTGAACTAAAGGTTTGTCCCACATAGGTTTGTCTCACATTGGTTTGGTGGGCAAACTTTTATGGGTTTATAAGGCTTGAATTTGCAACTTTGGGAGGGCCCCAAGGGACACCCCAAGTTTGTAGAAGAGAGAGATTATGAGCAAAGTGGGCTAGACTCATTGGACCTGGAAATAAACACGCGCGTGCGTCGTCCGGACGGGCTGGGCCTGGGTGTGAGGTTGGGCTTGTCCAGTCCAATACTTATCTTTTTGGGCTAAAAACATCACATTTGAATTTTATTTTTATTTTTTGTTTATGTTTTTACTTCAAATTTTGGTTGGAAATAAAATTCAAATTTTGATTTGCACCTCTTCAGAATTTCTGTATAGGTTCTATATCTATCCAAACAGATCCGAATTTGTTCAAATTCAAACCAAAAATAGTTCCTTATCTATTTGAAATTCAAACCTGTATCTGTCTGAACAGGTACTATACCTGTTGGATTCAAACCAAACAGCCACTATTTTCATCTATAAATAGGCAATTCCTCAATTAATTTTTCATTTAGAAATTTCGTTCTAAATTTGCTATTGTTCTCTGCATTCTTGCTGCATTATTTTTCTAGTGAGAAAGAGTATAAACACTAGTGTGTTGTTGTGTGAATAGTTTGTAGTGTTGCCAATATTCACTGTTGATCATTTTATCTTAGAAGATAGACGTCCATAATCTGAAAGTATCATGGAGAGGACGAATTTGTCTTAATGACACAGTGTTAAACATTGGACTTGATAAAAAAAATTTGTTTGAGAAATTAATAAGGTAAGTAATTAATTTAATTTCAGTTTTAATTATTTTTCCTTTTTCAGATTCTGATTTTGTTTTTAATAACAAAATAAGAATTTGTTTTTATTTATTTATTTTTATATACTATTTTGATTTTTATAATCAAACAATATCTCTCATCTCTTTAATCCATTCTTCGAATACAGTGAAGATTGTCCAACACACTCCACCACTGCAGCAGACCAGTCCATACCCTCCAGACCATGGGGCACAAAATAAGCACATGCTCTATTGTCTTTTGCTCATTTTTGCAGAAAACACATTCAGAAGATACACTCCCATCTAGTATTCCAATTCTTTGTAGAAACACAGAGGTCTTTACCGTATGTTTCCAAGCAAGCCACCCAAAAAATTACACTTTGAATGGAAAATAATTCACCCAAACTAGTCTACTCATTAAACCCAACTCAACAACATCTATAATTGTATGATTATAAAGGGTTGAGACAAAAGACTAACCTGATTGGGCTGCTAACCAAACTGGTTTATCTACACCATTCAAATTAATTGATGGGACCAATCTCAACATATCTCTAAGCCTGAGAAGTTCCTCATCCTCCCAAACAAATAAATGCTTTCTGAAACTTAACTCCCAATTTTCTGAGTTTCCTTTCTTTTCAACAAATAACCTTAAGGAGCCCATTTTCTCAGTAGATAGCCTGAACAATCTAGGGAACTCCTCTTTAAGACAGGCATCACCACACCATTTATCCTGCCAAAACTTCACTCTAATTCCATTACCCACTGAAATCTTGAAGTTACTTGCATATAAATGGAACAAATTGGCTCCATGCTCTGCTACAGCTAAGGTGTCACTCCACAGTTTTGAAATCCTAATATCTTGATTCAAAAAAGGAAACTATTCTCCCCATTCAAGATTGTACTTGCTACATATCACCTTCTTCCATAAAAGCTTCCCCTTCATTTGCAAATCTCCACCACCATTTAAACAAAAGGCAATCATTTACATCCCTTATTCTCCTAATTCCCATCCCTCTCTACATTTTGCTCATAGTTACCTCATTCCATTTCACCATATGTAATTTCCTCTTTAAGTTTGTGCCTCCCCATAAAAATGCAGCCTAAATTTTGTCAATTTCCTTAGCAATTCTTTCTGGCATCTTAAAAAGTGATAGGTAATACACTGGCAAATTAGATAATATTGCCTTCATCAAAATCAACCTACCAGCAAAGGACAAAAATCTCCTCTTCCATCTAGCAAGCTTAATCTTTAATTTTTCATTAGCTAGTTTCCAAATTTTCTTTCTACTTGGGCTCACTCCCAAAGGCAATCCAAGTCCGAGCATAAGTTAACAAAGCAACTGTTTTTCAAGTTTAAAAAATTATTATGTAAGAATTAAAATCTCAAAATAATTTTAACTTTTATACTAAGACTCTGTTTGTTTCAACGTAAAATATTTTATATAAAAAAATATTTTTTTTGTAAATTGATTTTACACAAAAAAAAATATATTTTTATTTTTCGGTGTTTGGTTGATACTCAATAAATTGTCATTTATGATTTTTTTTAGTGAGTTAAAATACACTTATTTGAAAAGACTAAATGTGTTGAAAAAATTGTGAGTGAGAGTCAATTTTACAAAAATAGATTTATAGAATTTTTAAAAATAAGTTATTTTTTGAAAAATGGTGCAAACTTACTTGTTGTTCAACCAAATAACGAAAAATGAGAAATATTTTAAAAAATTTTTTTTTACGTCAAAAGAAACAGAGTCTAAGTAACATTATGCCTCAATCAAATGGAGACTTAAGGCCAAAGGGTCCAAAAAACTAAATTTAGCTACTTAAAAAATAATAATTTTTAATTAGTAATTTTGTAGTTTACTATGTTATCCATTAAAATTGATATGATACATTTTGATTATACAAGTTTAATTAGTAATTTTATTTTTAAAAATGCAAGAAGATTAATGTTTAATTGAAATTTTGTGGCATTTAGATAAATTTGTTTTAGTATTATAGCTTTATATTTTGTTTGGTATATTTTTTTATTGTATACTTTATTTTACTTAACTGTAAAGTAACAAAACTATATATAATTTAATTAAATTTTTTTTTATCTATGTAAGAAAATGTTGGTAATTAATTAAAACAATCTGTGTGGGTACCAGTAAATTTATTAAAAAAAAAAAAAAAGAGTCTTATTAACACGTGTTTTTATTTTAAGAAAACTTTAAAAGATTGTATATTATCTATTACATTCATTTTCATGCGCAATGCACAATTTTATAAGTCTGCTATCATGTACCCTAGAAATACACATTAACAAAATTCATAAAAATAAAAACAATAATAAATTTTTTTTAATTTTTTTATTTTGCGTGTGTGAATATGTATATATAGATATACATACATATACATAATGACCTCCAACTTGAGAGTTCACTTAGGGCCTCTAAAGCTTCAAGATGCTGATGACACTCAGTTTGTTTAAACCAAAAATATTTTTTTATATTTTTTATTGTTTGGTATAATTAAAAAGTAAAAATTAATAGCAAATAAGTTATTTTAACGGAAAATGTCTTCTACCTTTGAAAGTTGGAAAATATTTTCTAAATGAATGTGTTATCAATATTGCCATCATCACTATCGTTGATACCGCTACTACCATCCCTACTACCACTATTAATACAATCATTAATAACTTAATATTAAGAAACGCAATCAAAAATAAAAAAAATATAAATTGTGAAATTCTTTTCCCTAAAATGAAAAAATGTAGATGGTACTCAACATTTTAAAAATACATAAGTTACTTTTTAGCATGATCATCACGTTTTCACTTACAATACAAACGTGTATACTTAATTATATGTATTTGTAGTTTTTAATTTTTTCATATAATAAAAATAATTAATATTTTAAAGAAGCTTCAATTCATTAATTTAATTCTAAGTTACATCAAACAAAAGAAGCTTCAATTCATTAATTTAAAGAAGCTTCGTTTGGGAAGTGGATTGACATTTTGGCTTTTTGATTTTTTGGCTATTTTAGCCTGGGGCTAAAATACTTGGTTTGGGAAGAATTTTTGACTTTTTTTGTGAAAGAAAGAATGTAATGATTATGAATTTGATGTGATGTTTTGTCTTATTAGGCTAAAAAGCCTAATTTATTTTTTGTGACTATTTTAACCAAAAAATCCTTAAACCCAACTTCCCA
Organism: Camellia lanceoleosa; assembly: GCA_025200525.1. Lineage (NCBI taxonomy): Eukaryota > Viridiplantae > Streptophyta > Magnoliopsida > Ericales > Theaceae > Camellia > Camellia lanceoleosa. The sequence continues at coordinate 778,023 of JANUSC010000052.1, forward strand.
AACATAGGCATAATTTGGTGCAATCAACTTGGTAGCACACTTGAGAATATTGGATAGTGCTAAATTTCTTAACTTAGCATCAATTTTATTGTGGAGGAATCCCTTCTCTCTTTTTCTCTCTCCAATAAATTACAATTGCTTTATTTTTTTTTTTTTCAGTCCCGATTCAGACCACTAAACCATGACCACTAGGAGCAGCTCTAATTACGTGGCATCAAACAAGGAAGGAAAAATCAGACCTTCATATTACGGTGTGTGTGTTTCACGCACTGTGAAAAAAAAAAAAAAAAATTTCCTGTCTAAAAATCTGATAACAGAGGGAGAAGAAATCGTGTCTATTCTAAAGCTTTATTCCATGGAGAAGAAATCGTGTCCCCGTCTCCGTTTTCGTCTCGCTCAAGTGTCTTTCCTCTCTCGTCTGAATCGGGACTGTTCCAAGGAGAAGAATCGTGTCTCCGTCCCCGTCTTCGTCTCGCTCAAGCGTCTTCCCTCTCTCGCTCAAGCGTCCTCCGACGTCCCTCTCCTCCACCGTCTGACGTATTCAAGTTAGTCCACCATCTCCGGCATCTTCGTCCGGCGTCTCCCTCTCCAATTGTCATCCCTCGTCCAAGTAAGTTTATCTGTAGCTTTTGTCCATCTCTCCCTCTACACTTACACACACACACACATATATATATATATAAAATAGGATTTTGAGAATGCCAAATATGTAATGAAATATACATTAAAGCTTATGATTTCCATAGTAGATTAACAGAAATTGTATAGCTTAACAGATTGAGAATGCCAAATATGCTAATTAACATATTAAAACTCAAGTTGTAATGGCAATTAACAGAGTAAAACTCAAATTAACAGATTAGCATATTTAACAGGACCTTCTTAACATAATTAACAGATTAGAAATTGTTTGGGAATGCTAATTAACAGATTAAAACTCAAATTAACAGAAATTGTATAGCTCTCAAATTGTAAGAGGTTGCATTGTTAGAAATTGTTATAATCTGTTAATCTGTTAATTGTTACAATTTGAAGCTTTTACAGATTAGAAATTGTTACAATTTGAAGCTCTATTAATTTTTGAAAGGGTAATATGTTATAATCTGTTGAAAGGGTAATATGTTATAATTTGTTCAAGAGCTTGCATTGTTAGAAACAGATTATTTATTTGTTAGGAAAATATAAATAAAGAAATTGACAAATTAATAACAAAAATGGAGATTGGTTCATCTGTTAATCTGTTAATGGAGATTTGAATAATCTGTTCATCTGTTAATCTGTGTGTATATGTGTAAGTATAACAGATTAATAAAAGAATAGCTTGGTTCTATTATTCTATTAATCTATTAAATCATTTGATTTCATATGATATTTTTGAATGAGCAGAAATGGAGATTGGTTCGAATAGTGGTGAAAATCCTTTATGAAATGAGAGTGAAGAAGTTGAAGAACTGAAGAGGGGTATGTGTTTTAGCTCAAAGCAAGAAGTGTACGCATTTTATGGCAAATATGCTAAACATGTTGGATTTTCCATAGCTTATAAAACTCAAGTTTGTGGCGATGATGGGGAATTAAGATATTTTGGGATTGAATGTTCTCGATTAGGAAAGAGAATCAAAAAATAAGAAGTAAACCCTCTAAAGCGATCTTTGTCTACAAAAATTGATTGCAAAGCAAGGGTACGGGCAACCTTACAAAAGGATGGGAGATTTATGTTAACCACAGTTAACCTTGACCATAACCATGACTTGATTCCCACCGACTCACATCATTTTGCAATGAATAAGAAAATTCTTACTCATGTGAAGAGAAGATTAGAAATTAATGATCAAACAGGGATTGGGGTGTCTAGAAATTATCACTGAATGGTTGTTGAAGTTGGGGGTTATGAGTTATTAACATTTGATGAGTGAGATGCACAAAATTACGTTGACAGAGCTAGAAAATTGAGGCTTGGAGAAGGAGATTCTGATGCACTTCAAAAATATTTTTTGAGGATGCATGCACAAAATTCGAGTTTCTATTATATGATTGATGTTGATACTTACTTTCGCATAAGAAACTTGTTTTGGGCAGACACAATGAGTCGGGTAGCTTATAAAGAATATGGAGATGTAGTTTCATTTGACACAACTTACCTCACTAATAAATGTGATATGCCATTTGCTCCATTTGTAGGAGTTAACCACCATGGACAGTCGATTTTGCTTGGTTGTGGGCTGTTATCCAGTGAAGACACTGATATATTTGTTTGGCTATTCAAATCATAGTTAAATTGCATGTCAGATCATCCCCCAAAAGCTTTGAAATCGAAAATGTTCGCCCATACTTTGAAGTTGTTTGGTGACAGTTGGTGTATTATCCATTCGCACTTGTCCTTCATTCCTACGTTGTGAATTTGTAGGCAAGCACCATCCAATAAACCCATTGCAATCAGGACAACAATAAAATAACTTATTCTTGTTTCGTTCCGTCTTTGAAATTCGAATGATTGCTTTTTCTGACATTGAGGACAATTTCTGTTGCAATATGTCAATTGATCTGATGTACTGCCGTTAACACTTAAAGTTGACATCCGCAAAAATATGAAGCAAAATCTCAATCAATTAGTGTATTAGTCTTAGGACTATTTAACTTGCTAGAAACAATGGTGATTCCTTGAAGGCTAGGGGTGGCCACTGTTTGGGCCATAGGTTATGGTCTCTTAGAAAAAAAATTATCTCTTGTTTAAAATAATAATTAGAAAACATAACCCACTATAACTATAGCAGGTAAATCACCTCTACTATCAATGATTCTAGTTCAACAATACCTAATTTTGGGGAAGTAGTAAAGATTTAACAAAGGCCAATCCGCATGATTATAACATCATGCTAGGCATACACTTTTAAATGCAATTGGTCTTGTGTGTAGTGGTTGTGAGATGAGCTGTTGAAATATGTCTCAAACATGGTATGACTAGGTAGACTTGTATCAAATACAATCACATAAATGGACCAATCACATGACTAGGTAGACTTGTATAATGTGCTGATAAACTAGGAAAATAAGTCAGTTTTTATAATTTTACAAATGCCTTCTATATCAGTGGCAGAGAATGTTTAGAAGCTGCATAAAATAAACAAGTGGCAGAGAATGTTTAACAAGTTTCTTGGTTGTGTTCTTCTCCTTTTCCAGATTGCGTTCTCTTATTTAACTAATTTATTAGTTATGTACAGAAAAACAATACTTAGATGAAAGGGCCAAAGGGTTAGTGTTATTAGTCTTCCTTTATATGCATATATTGGTTCACAAATATCTATATTTAGTGTGCTTTTTACTCTATTTTTTGAAGAAAAAAAAAATTTGAAGTGGGTAAAGAAGTCTGTTGCTAAGTTTTTGGTTCACAAAAACCTATATTTAGTGTGTATATTACTGTCTTTTTTTTTTTTTTTTTTTATATTTAGAAAATTGAAGTGGGTAGGTAAAGTCTGTACAAAGTTTGGATAAAATTATTCCCACAAAAATATTGGTGTCAAGTTTTAACTACCTAAACGGTAATTAAATTAAATATTAAAACAAAATGACTTGGAGGAGGCTTAAGATTATTGCACAAAATCAGTTAACCCAAAAAGTCAAATTCCTATGTGCTGGCATTTGGTACTAGGTTAGGATTATAGTTGGATAATGATTCACATGGATGGATCATGCCTACGGCTTCACTAATTTTTAGGGTAGTTGTGGTTATGGGTTCCAATTATGATTCATTCTTTTATATCTGTTCATATTTTTCTTTTTAATAAAAATTAATTCATACTCTAGCCTAGTTTAAGGAAAGAGAATGTAGGGATTGAACCCAGTTATATGAGTCAAAGCATCAAAGGGTACAAGTCAATAACCAAATAAAATTCATACTCTTGATTCTAAATTTTAAGCCAATAACAACATACATTGTCAAAAAGCTTGATAGTATGAATATAGTGACAAGTTTTCTAATTTAGAATCACAGAACCAAACTTTAGTCCAAATATTCTACAATCTGATATATTTGATTTTTGTTCACCTTCAAATCAAATTAAACTAGTCTAGAAATATCTTAAAATATGTTTAATTAAGAACAAATTCTCTCTTATCCAAAATATAATTATTTCATTTATTGCTCCATTTAAGATGTGTGAGCAAATGTTTTTCAATGTTACCAATCACTGACTCTATTGTTATGATTTGTAGTCCCATTGAGGTGTGAGCATGTGTTTTTCAATGTCACTTATCATTGCATTTGGTGATGATTTTCATCTCTACATTTCAGTGCTATCCCCTTAAGAGGTCATAAAGTAGTAAGTTCACATAGGACATAGGATGCAAACTTCATTAGTGTAGGCAAATCCAATGTAATGTAAAATTGGGGCAAATCAAAATCAAAATCCTCCTAAACAGATGAAATCAAAATCAAATTCATTCAATGTAAAATTGGGGCAAATCAAATCAAAATCAAAATCAAAATCCTCCAAAATAGCTGAAATCAAAGTCAAAGGCACAAAAATCTCAACAAATCAGGACATATATATAGGTATATATATAGAGAGAGAGAGTACTGACCTGTGTAGACAGATCTGTCGAAAAGATGGAGAGAAGCTGCGCTCGTCGTGAGTGACAGATGATGACGGAGAGAAGCTGTGCTCGTCGGGTCGCCGGGGTTGTAGAAGCTGCGTTTAACCTCGATCGTCACCGGGTTGGAGAGCTGTGCTTGTTGGGTCGCCGGTGTTGGAGAGCTTGTCGGGGTCACCGGTGTTGGAGAGATGCGATTGTCAAGAGAGAGGAACAACAGAGGAGAAGTTCAGATAAGAGAAATTCAGAATAGGGAGAGAGAAAGAGTCTCAAATGTATTGTCAAAATGAATTTGAAATTTTAAATGAATGAGAAGAGAGAGAAACGGGCGAGTTTGCATCACATTTCCACGTTGGCAACCACGTCATTAGTGTTGATTTAGTGATCAACTTTTAGTGATCGGAAGCATTTTTTGTTTTTTTTTTTTCCTACTCTTTTTAAAAACCTCTATCTAAGGAGAGAGCGCAGTGCTTCTAACTTTCATTTTCTTCTCTGATAATTTCTTTTTTTTATCATCACCATGCTAACCAATCTCGCTCCCCTAATCTCCATTCATTACACAAAAAAAAAAAAAAAAAAAAAAAAAAGAAGATTTAAAGTTTTAGAGATCAAAATTTAAGTACAATACCCACCAAAAAAAAATTTAAGTGCAAAATTATTTTTTAAGGACCAAATATTTTTATTACGCAAAGTGTCATTATTATATTTTTTGCAACGAAAATTAGACATTAGTGATGAATTATTATTCTTTTGAGACTAAATTTTTTATCTAAAAAACTAAACCATTTTGAGACTACATTATTTTGTCTCTAAAAGTCTATTTATTAGTGACATTTTTAAAATTTTGTCACTAAAAACCTTGTTTTTACTTTTCGAGACGATTTTTTTACGATTATCCTCATGACGATAGAATTAGTCCCTAAATGTCTTTAGTAATAAAATTTTCACTTTTAGAGATCAAAACATTTAGGTAGCGTTTGGTAGAGCTTTCTAAATATGATTTGAGAATCTGAGTTATATTTTGAGTTTGTAAGTTTAGAATTATGATTTGAGTGTAAAAAATTTGTTTGGTGAATGAGTTGTAAAAAAAGTTTTGAAAAGATTTTTGAATTGGGTGAAATTTTTTTGATGTGACATATGATATTTGATACAAAAACTTATAACTCATAACCAAACACACAACTCAAAATTCTATTAAAACTCATAATTTTTTTTTAAAAATGCAGAAAATTTTTTTTGTTGAATATATAAAAATTAAAATGTGTCAATTGCAAAAAAAAAAAAATATATATATATAATAATAATAATTTGTACTGTTCCTGTCAATTGGTAGGACGTCCGGTGGGATGATCGATTAGTCCAAATTTTCCTGCCTTTAATCGATTTTTCAAAAGTGAGCGTAGAATTAATTTTTGAAAACTGCAAACAAACACCATAGGCAAATCAAATGGTGGAACTAAAGTTCCAAAACCCTTCTAAACACAGCCTTAGTCTCTAAAACTCTTGTAGTGATCATCAACTTGCCATCAAGAGAATTTTTAGATCTACATTCAAATGTGGCTCGTGATCGAGATCTAACACTAGTAAACTCGTTTTTATATACTAGGTGATTACCTTAGATTCAAAATGGTTTATTTTGTAATGTAGAGGTGGTGATTACAATATCACAACTATCAGTTGTGACGATTGACGAATTATGAAGCTGTTTAGTGGTGGTAGTTTTTTTTTTCTTTTAAATTTATTTTAATGTCTCTCTACATAGAGGTTTCCTTACATTGTGGAATCTTTCTCCTCCTTGTGTGGATATTTGTTTTTCTCCCTAGATGAAGGCTCACTTTTATCACTCTTGGCATCTATTTTGTATTTTAATATACTTTATTAAACGACTGATTGTCAGATGTATAATGTATTGCGCCTCGTGATTTCTTATAAAATAAAATAAAATAAAATAATTTTATTAATGTGACACTTTTGTTGGTGAAATAATAAAATTTTGGGTAAATTTCACTTTTGCCCATGTGCAGATTACACTCTCATTATTTGGAAGTAACTACATAAACCCTTTGTGAATTGTAAATTGAAGTGCACTATCACGCTCCAATTTCTAGGAGATCCAAATTCATGTAGGAAAATGGTTTTCATAATTTGATATGTGAAAATATAAATAACTTTGCAAAATAAAGAAGTATAATCAGAACCAAAAAATAAAAAAAATAGTACAGAGAACAAAATCAATGATAGAATCCCTCCGTCAATTGTATATTTTCAATTCATGAGTTACACAGAAGTCGCATGCATTCTATATTCAAAATTGCTACATGGCATGAATATAGAGAGTGGGAGACATTACATTCAAATACTAGTATCTAAGTTCAAATAACATGCCATACGAGGTCACATTTAAAAAGGAGCATAACCTCATTTACAAACTGACCCAACCTGTGAACACCCTAATTGTCATCTCATCTCAATGGAAAACCAGAGCTTGGCTGGATAATATAACGCTCTTGAGCTCCGGACCATGCTCGAGCCCAACCTCATACCTTATGGAAAGCGTTTTGACTTGGGCTAGCATTGAAAAGCCCACTCGGATGCGGAATCACTGCTGTGTGACTCTCGCTGCTGTTCTCTACTGGGGCCCATACAGTGCCGTTTTAACTTCTTTTTTTTTTTTTCCAAATCCTTCTCTCGTTATGCTGATTGCTGGAGCAAGATATATGCAATAATATAATATTTTTATTTATTAATCTATTAATATAAACACAAAAGAATGTTTATATATATGGGTACACATAAATAAATTAATTTAAATTAAAACTTATTAACTTAAGTTATATTTTTATAGGATGATATAATTGAAATTATTATTTTACATTATAAACGTTACAATATATTTTAAAATAATTTTAGGGACCATTTGTCATATGATTAAATTTTTTTTTTTTTTGGCCGATCAAAAAAAAAAAAAATTACAAATACAAAAGGGATCATTTGTTGTATGATTAAAAACTGCAAAGTGTTGGGATGTAATTTTTTTTTTCTCTTCAGTTCAGTTGTGTAACAAAGTTGTGTTTGCCTTCTTCCTTCCCCCTCCCCTCCCCTCCCCTCCCCTCCCCTCCCCTCTTTTTCTTAAAAAAAATTCTCTTTGATTTTGCATTTAGCAAAACAAATTTGTTTTTTTAAGGTTATTTTAATTTATAGAAATTTTGTGTGTGTGTGTGTGTGTGTGATCTCGTTCAATTGAATAAATATATGTAAAATAAAATTTCAAACTTAATAGGATATTTTTCGTTTTCAATTGAAGTAATGTAATATGTTTATCTATTATTTTTTAGTCAATCTACTAAACCAAAATAAAAAAGGGTACACAAACTCAAGTTAACATTGATGAAAATATATGGACATCTTTTAACATTTCAATCTATCACACACACTCTGTAACATTTTAGTTAAATCATAAACATTCATGTCATTTAGCAAGAATACACAAACACTCTTTTAATATTTTGCCAAAAGATCATAGGCATATACTCAACTTAAATAAATATATGTGCCAATATTAATTAAATTATTTGTGTATTTCTATATATAAATACATATAAAATTACGGATAAATTACGGCCAAGTTTGGCATCTACTAAATAATACAAAAAGTCAAAAAGTCACTATCCTATTTAAGTCACATCATCTTATTTAAATCACATCACATCAAACCCAACCCAAGCCCAACCCATATAAGCCAATAAGTCAAAAAGTGCATTTTTTTAGAACATCCCAAACCTACGACTCCTAAGATTTATTAAAAATGTTAATTTTTCCCTCAAATTTAAAAAATTACATCCCATGTCTTGTGGTTTTTAATCATATAACAAATGGTCCCTTCCTTTTATATTTGTAATTTTCAAAGAGTGAGAGTTTTTTTTTTGGTGACAAACCTCAAAAGGTGTATTTATAATTTATCTTAAAATTATTTTAAAATATATTGTGACGTTATAATGTAAAATAATAATTTTAGTTATATCATACTATAAAAATATAACTTAAATTAATAAGCTATTGTGGAGGCTAAATAATCACATACTAAGGAAGGCGAAGAGATTTGAAGACATTAGGCCAAGGGCAATTTGGCTATAATCTAAGGGCTCTTGAAGTTTAATATACAGATCGACCATATCAAAAGCCAAATAGGAACCAGCACACAATCGGAAGGCCGAGTAAGCAATCAAGTGCGAGATTAAGAGTGGGCCTAACCCTTGGGCCCAGAGAGTAATATAAAAAGAGGAACGACAACCAAAGAGAGGTATGTGAGAATAGAAAAAATAACTTGAGACAGAAGTAAACTGGAAAAAATACTAACTTGTCCGTTGGAGTGCTAATTCTGGCAACCCCGACCGGAGTGTTGTAGACACCCCATTTTTTACTGCCCTTAAGACTTGGGCACTATTGATTGGATCATTCGATGGTGCAGGTGATGCTATGCAAAGGTTCGATTTCTTCGGCAAGAGGAGAGTCAAATCCCAACTTCATGCCCCTTTTGGACTAAAATGATCTTGATCAAAAGATTTTAGACCTTGAAACCCTCTCTTTCAAAATAGTTTTTGAAAAATGATTCTACGAAGTTCCGACGTTCGCATTTTGTTAAATGTTGTGCTTTTCGGTAAACCGAGTAAGGACTAAGTGGAAATGAATGAAAGAGAGATGAAATCTTTGAAAAATCTTTCAAAAAATCTTGTTTAGGGGTTTGGAGTTGAAAAAAAAGAGGAGAGGAGAGAAGAAACCAAGTTGGGGAAGAAGTTGGGCATGAATCGTTGAGAGAGAGTCGAGCAGTCCTCGCTAAATCAGGCCTATCCATTTGTATACTTGGATTTCAGCTATGAGGCCACCACCGTTGGAAATAAGACTTCCGAGGCTTCATTTTGCACTCAAGAATCTCCTAAAGCCGAGGTCAGATGAGGGAGATATGGTTGGTTGAAGTTGGGCATCAATCCGGTTGGACTGAAACTGAGCAGTCTTCACTAAAAGAGGGATATCTCTTAGCACAGTTGGAATTTTGGTGTGAGAGTTCCATCATTGGAAAGAATACTTCTGGGGCTTCAGTTTAGGCTCAAGAATGACCTGAAAAGGAGTCTAGATGAAGGAGTTATGCTTGCTTCAAGTCGGGGACCAGGATTGATTTTTGCTGCCGGCCTCTATGGGAGTGTGCCGGCCACAAATGGAGCATGCCGGCCATATGCCGGCCAAAAATGACCCTTGCCGGCCAGTTGAAGTGGCCGGTCGGCCATAAATTTCCAAGAAGCCCAGAATTGGCAGATATTTCTTCTCCAGCTGTTGCATACTGCTTCAGATATTTCAGAATTGATATTTTCGACTAAGGCTCTTCTTTTTGCTATATATGGAAGCAATATCTACCATTTGAAGGGGTTAGAAATTGTGGGAGTCTCTCTCTCTAAAAAATCCTCTCTCTCTCTCTCGAAAATTTGTGAGCAAAATCCTCATTGTCTCTCTAGATTTCTCTCTCCCTTGCCCTTTTGTGCATAGAAGTAGAGATACACAACTAGTTTGCCAAGGGATCCTTAACCAAAATTGATTGTCTTTGGGCTGAGATTCCTTGAGACTTTGTTTGAGCTTTAAAAGGTGGTTTTAGCTTGATTTGGTGCATCATTTGTGCCTAGAGTGCTCTTTGCTTCAAGGGTATAATACTTACCTACTTTAAGCTTGCTTTGAACACTTCTTTTGCCATCTTTTCAAACTATCTTTGGGGCTGTTTTTTGGGGTGGTTTTGAACTACAAAAACCTCTATTTTTTAGTCCTAAAATTGGTGGTTTAAGCCTTGTTTGGCTAGGGGGTGTTTCCTCCTCTTTGCTTCTTGGCTTGTAAAGTCTTTTGAGCTATCTCTCAAAGCATTTCAAACAGCCCTTCTTTTGGCCCTATAACCACTGAATTCTAGAGGAATTTCAGTGGTAGAAAACTTGTTTTGAGGTCCCAAATAGGAGGGGGTGGCCTCCCCTCCTTGTCTCTTTATGCTATGCTTAGTTAGCCTTGCAAAGTAGCATGTTTTTGTGGCTAGTGTTGGCTTAGTTCGAGCATGTTTTTGGTATTATTTTGACATGCTTTAACTCTGATTTTGGTTGGTTGGGTCATCTCTTGCTTGGTTTTTGTACTTATAGTGTAATCATGCTCACTAGCTTTATATACTTGATGTTTTGGCCTTTCATTCTAACTTGTCTTGGCTATGCTCCAGCATGATTTTGGCCTTGATTTAGCATGCTTAAACTCTGTTTGGAATGATCTTGGCCCTTTGAGGCTTGCCTTGTATGGCCATAGTGTAATGGCCTTTAATAGCCTTGTGTTTTAATACCCCTAGCATGCTTTGCTTGTGATGTTTGCATGATATAGCATCCTTTAGCATGTAATTTCAGAGCATATACCTCTGTCACACTCTCACACATATCACTCGTTAAGTGCTTTTGAGAGTTGAGCGTTATGCCTTACTTGCGAAGCAATGAATGAGCATGCTTTTTTGCCTTTTGTGCCTAAGTTTCAGCATGATTTAGCCATTGTTTTGGCATGTTTTAGCTCTGTCTAGAGCTGGTTTGGTTGTTTGAGCCTTGTATGGCATGTCTTTAGTGTTGTGTCCTTCGCTAGTTTCAATACCTTTGGCCTATAACATGTTTTGCATAATTTAGTGTCTTTTACATGCCATTTTAGTGCTGAAATATATGCTATTGCACTCCATTAATTCACTCTTTCATGTGCTTTGAAAGTGGTCTTAAGCCCCTTGTTGGCTTGAGTGTGAATTGGAGGTCCTCATGCCTAATGGTTTTAATCTTCTCTTGAGGGTTTCTACTAACCAAAAGCATGAAACTTCTTTCATACCCAAGGTGCTTGTGGCTAAGGCCATCTTTTTAATTAGAGGACAATCACATTGGACTTAACTGGTTAATGGATTAATTGGTAAGTTAAAATGAGTAAACAAGAAAAGGACCAAGTAAAACATGTGAAAGATGAGCATGTTGTTTGCATTGCATTGCATTGCATTGTGTTTGGATCGGACATTAATCCAAACACAAGGAATGTGGCACGTTTCATACTCAAAGTGATGAAACGTGTTGTGTTTCTTAGTCGTTGTCACCCTTGATCATGCATGATATGGTGATGACTCTTCGAGTCTTGTTTGTGTATTCACTAACATTGTGCAGGCTTGACTCTTTGGCTATCATGCATTGAGATGCGTGATTGGTGGCATGAGAGCCGAGTACTACACTCCTTTGAGCTTGATAAATGATAAGGAGAGTAGTTGCACACACATTTCCTTGCAAATACACTGCCATGCCTCTATCTGTACTCTGTTGCAGCAAAAAGAAAAGTTCAGGGAATCAGTGGCCGACCGGCCATCAAAGCTAGCCGACCGGCCACCAAAGATGCCGACCAGCCACCAAGATCGCCGACACCACCAATCATGGCGATCATCCTCAAAGATGTTCCCGAGATGGGTCGGCTAACTGAAGTTGGCACAATTTTCAGAAATCCAAAAGCGTGCAAACAGAGGCATCTTGAGGCAAGGCGGTGGATTTTTGGGAGGACACAACCAAGCATGCATATCTCCCTCGCCCGCGAGGCCATTTATCGCTTTGTTAGCTAGTTGTTGTTAATTACATGTGCTGTAATTAATTTAACTTAGTTCATGTTGTAACATTCTAATTAGTTTAGCATAGCTAGTTTCAATTTGGTTTGTAATTAATTAGCTAGAATAGTTACCTAGTTGATTTGTAATAAGTAGCTTAGCTTAGCACAGCTGGTTAGCTTAGCTTATTCATTCGGACCCTCCGTCGAGAGGGCATATTGTTGTAATAAGGGTGCGTGCGTGTGTGAATGTCTTCCAACCCCACGTCTTTCTCCTTTTTACTTAACCGCTTTCGATGGTTAGATTGGGGCATATTTCGATCAGCATACCTTATGCTTGCATGTTTGCATCATTCATTTGTCTTATATGCATCAGGCTCGGCGCATCATTTAAACTGCATCGTATTTCAATACCTATTTGAATACATGCTATCAAGTTGCATTCATATGCCATCTTAGATAGCCGAGCTTACTTAGTTGCATTATTGCATATGTTGCATTAGGCATCTTAACATAACTAGGATTATGCATTGATTTCTAACTAGTTTTCTATTTTGGCTCGGAGTACACTGTAAGTGTTTACGCTTTAGCATCCTTGCATGTGTGTAAGTGATTGCCATGATAGTATGCTTGCCATGAGACTATGTGCTTATTTGATTAACTACATGAATGCCTGTGGATGAAGGCCTCATTACTTGAATTGGAACAATTCATCAAGATGTGAGTTTTAAGCCCACTTGGAGTGGCAAAGCATCATGTTTTAGGCCCACCTTGTTTGGTGGCAAATCCGCATTTCTAAGCCCACTCGAGGGTGGCAAATTCAAACTATTTTCGAAAAACAAACATTGACTTGTTTTGTTCCAATTTAGGCGATCTAGTCTATACTTGTATGCTGTCCACATCACATAGTAAGTTAGCTAATAATCGGAATAAGAACACATGTGTTTATGAAAACAACATATCATGTTAGTAGAGGACAATCCTTTGATCGGGCGAGCAGGGGTGCTCCTTTCAGGACCTTCTCCCCTCGTACCCAAGTTCCCGAGCCGAGGCAACTTTGGTGATGACGGACACGTGGCCTTTGGCATGAGTCAGGGTTTCCTAAATTTTCCAAAAATAAAATATTTAGGTGGCGATTATGTAATCCGCAAAGTACCATGTTTGGCGCTTTTATTCAAAATCAATTTTCTAAAACGACGGTTTGGACGGACTTTGGTGTTTATTAGTCTCACATTGCACTTTGTGAGATTAGATTCAGAACCGTGACAGGAGTTCGAACTGTAGTAAGACCAAATTCGCACCCTCTCCAAAGGGGGGGCACGCGGAGAAAGCCAGGTCTACAAGTGTTCATCCCTTTTTCAAGTAGCGATCAGAGGATCAAGGACGTCTGGCTGGATCCTGTAGTATTTCCAAACCACTTCTCCACAATTGGCGCCATCTGTGGGAATACTCAAGTGCATCTATGGTGGGCGTAACAGATGATTCTTTGGTAGTTACTGATGACGTTACGCCAAGAGATGACATCACTCCAAGAAACATGTTTGGACCGGAGAATATCACCGTGCGACGGGCCTTGAACTTCAACTCAATAGCTCAGACCTCACCCTCAACTTCGGTGCAAGAGACAATGTAGATAATCATGGATCGAACAAAGCAAAATGAACAGTGTCTAGAAAACATGATGGTTGAAAACGAGTGCCTGCGCTAGGAATTAGCCCTGGAGCTAGTCAAATCCCAGCAGGCCGCATGCCATGACGAGTTGACTTCGGAAATATGATAATGACAGTGATTCTGACTCACCATCCCAGGAACCCAGAAAAAAAGGATGAGTCGATGTATCCAGCTCATCCGAAGGAAGTCCGTACATATGGCACAGGCGAGGGAAAAAAAGTGATGATTCGGATGAAGAAGACAAGCATGACCCTTTTGTGTGATGCATCGCAAGGGCTGTGCTGCCCAAGAAGTTCAAAGCACCATTGTTCACCCTTTATGACGGAAAATTAGACCCCACTGACCATATTTGTCGTTATAAACAAGCGATGAAACTACATGCTGACGATGAAGCCCTCATGTGTCGAATGTTTCCAAGTAGTCTAGGACCATTGGCCATCGAATGGTACTATAAACTGGAGCTGGCGTCGATAAAAAGTTTTCATCAACTCCAAAAATCCTTCAGGGCAAGATTCATCACCAATGAAATTTAGCTAAAGCAAGCCGACTCTCTCTGGGCAATGCAAATTAGACCAGAAGAAACCTTTCATGAATATTCAGCATGCTATTAGAAATGTTTTAACCTGGTAGATGATGCTTGCAATGACTCCATAGCCATCACCACCTTTAAAATGGGATTACATCCTGATAGTCCCCTCCGCAGTTTGTTGACCAGACGGCCCCCCAAAACAGTTTGGGCGTTAATGAAGAGCGTCGAAGAATATTGTAAGGTGGAAGATGATGCCCTGTGGATCAAAGTCAGATAGAAAACTGTTAAGACGGCTCCGTCTGGTATCGTTTACCTGATAAACGTCGTGCTGTCAAGGAGCCCCAAACTGTGGAATCGGGCTAAATGAGACAAAAGGCGTGACTCGTGCCGATTAAGTGATCAGTGTTCACACCGATTAAGTGATCAATATGAAGTGGATAGCAGGCGCGCAAGACGCTCAGACAAGAAGTACATGGAACTAGCAGAGTCGATTATCAAGATTTTTTCAAAAGTCTAACACCTTCCATTTTTTAAATGGCCACCCAAAATGATGGGACCTCCCGATACAAGGAGAAGGGATAAGCGGTGTGAATACCACAAGGACCATGGTCATGACACTGACAATTATTATGCACTGAAAGACCACCTGGAGGAGTTGGTAGAAGACGGTCGGCTGGCGTAACACGTCCGAAAGAATAATTCATTGAACACGGTAGCCCTACGGCCAGATTCACCTCCACTTGATGTAATTCACATGATATACAGCCTGCTGTCGTCAGCTGAGGTACATACAATTCAGTTGCAACCTAGCTTGCATAAGCCAATCACACCAACAAAACGGCCCCATGAAATTGAGAGGATTAGTTTCGACGACACCGACTTAGTTGGAGTAACTCCCCCCCCACGCCGATCCCCTCGTCATCGAGCTATGCGTGAACAGATTCACCATTGAACGTGTTCTCATCGATTAGGGAAGCACTTTGGAAATAATGTATTACAAGACGTTTGTTAAACTCACCTTCACTAACTCGGATTTGTTGTCGGCCGATTACTTACTATTCGGCTTCAACGCTAACCTTGAGTATCTTTTGGGCAAGATCACACTATCAGTTCGAGCGGGCACCAGATCAGTAGATGTCAAACTTCCATCACCATACAATCTCATCATGGAAAAAACTTAGTTGCATACCATGCAAGTTATGCCAAGCACCTACCATCAATTACTTGGTTTTCCGACTGAGTATGGCATTGAACAAATTCAGGGTTCTCAGAAATCGGCATAAGCATGCTACCTTGTTGTTGTTGCAAAGAGGCCAAAGGAACTAGAAGTGAATTCGATTGAAGTACCGGATCGGAAGAGCCTCGAGGACATTAGGAAGATCCCCAGCAAAAAGGCAACTGAAGACCTGGATCGGGTCGAAATTAATGGGAGTCCTGACAAGTTCTTCATGATTGGCATTTCCTTGAATGAAGTTGATGACACGCTTGTATCCTTCTTACTCCTAAGAACCTCGACATGTTTGCATGGACACCATACGAGATGCCAGGGATGGATCCACCTGTGGCCCAGCAACGCTTAAACGTTGATCCAAAATGTAAGCCAATCATTCAGAAAAGTTAGCGGTCAGCCGCGAAGCATGCTTCGGCCATTGTTGAAGAAGTTGACCGATTGCTTGATGCTAGGGCAATTCGCGAAGTAACTTATCCTACATGGTTGTCCAATACTGTGGTTGTAAATAAGAAGTATGGATCTTGGCGTGTTTGTATGGATTTCATAGATTTGAACAAAGCTTGTCCCAATGATTGTTTTCCCCTCCCCAGAATAGACCAACTCGTAGATGTAATGGCACATCATTAACGCATGAGCTTCTTGGACGCCTACAGAGACTATCACCAAATTGCCATACATTTAGAAGATCAAGAAAAGACTGCGTTCCTCATCCCAAGAGGAACCTATTGCTGCAAGGTCATGTCTTTCAGGCTGAAGAATACGGGAGCAACTTACTAGAGACTGGTTACTACCATGTTCAAGGAACAGCTTGGCTGCACCATGGAAGTATACATCGACGATATGGTGGTCAAATCCAAGGAAAAGCACGCCCATCTAGCCGATTTGTTAGATATATTCTGTATTCTCAAAAGTACAAAATGAAATTGAATGCCTCAATGTGTGCATTCGGCATCGGATCCGGCAAATTCCTCGGCTACATTATTAACCACCGCGGAATAGAAGCCAACCCAAGCTAGATCACAGTAATTCTAGAACTTGGTTCTTCTCGGTCGGTCAAAGAGGTTCAGAAGCTGATGGGAATGGCCGTCGCGCTCAATAGGTTTATCAACCGTTTCACAGATCACTGCCGACAATTCTTTCACACACTTTAGCATGGCAAAGCTTTTGAATAGACCACCGAGTACCAGGCTACTTTGGACGGCTTGAAAACTTATCTCCGATCAGTACCATTCTTGGCAATCCCCTCTGTAGGCGATCTGCACATTTTGTATCTAGCGATATCTAACTGGGTGGTCAGCGCCGTACTTTTAAGGAAAGAACTCAGGGAGCAGCAACCAATTTACTATGTAAGCAAAGCAATGGCTGACGTTGAAACACGTTATCTACCACTAGAAAAGCTCATCCTTGCTCTCGTCATGGCTGCAAGAAAACTGATGCATTACTTTCAAGAGCACACCATAGGGGTACTAACGGACTATCCCCTCCAATTGGCGCTCCGTAGCGTTGAAGCATCAGGGCGCATTTCGAAATGGACTTTGGAACTCGGCTGGTATGATATCCAGTTTTTGCCTAGAACTGCCATGAAGGGGCAAGTGCTAGCCGACTTTGTAGCCGAATTCACAAGATGCCTTGTTGACTTCAAGTCTGATCAAGTGCAACCTAAACCCAACTGGAGAATATATGTTGGAGACATTTGGCAGATGTACTGTGATGGGTCATCCAACCAACGTGGCAGTGGGGCAGGAGGTCAAACTGGGCTTTGATGCATCAAATAATGAGGCCGAATATGAAGCATTACTAACCGGCCTTCGGAATGCACTTCACCTCTGCACGATTTATTGCTTGTTTTCTATGACTCGAAATTAGTCATCAACCAGTTGAAAGGGGAGAATGTAGTTAAAAATGACCGCATGACAGCCTACATGAAAACGGTGAATTCCTTGCTCGCGAAATTCGACCCCCATGAATTGAATCAAATAACCTGAGATTAGAACATGCATGCAGATGCCCTTGCTTGCCTAGCCTCTGCCATCAACTCAGAAATCAAACAGACAATCGAAGTAGGATTCATCCCGAAGCCGAGCATTATCTTCTTCAACCGCCAGATTAACATCATTGAACCAGGACCAAGTTGGATGGACCCTATCGCTGCATTCCTTTCCTCAAATCAACTTTTAATGGATAAGAAAGAAGCCCACAAACTGCGAAATAAAGCCCTGCGATACTACTTGGATCCGCATGGAAAGCTCTACAAAGAATTCCTTTCTGGGCCGTACTTAGAATGTGTTTACCCAGATAAAGTTGAGGAACTCTTGGCTGAAATACATGAAGGTGGCTGTGGCGCCCATTCTGAAGGACGCTCATTGACGCACTTAGCCGTGACACAGGGGTATTATTGGCCGACCATGTGAATAGATGCCAAGAATTATGTCAAGAAATGAGAACAATGTCAGAAGTTTTCCCCTTTAACTTATCTACCTGTCGAGGAGTTAAACTCTATCACTAGTCCTTGGCCGTTCGCTTAATGGGGACTCGATATTGTCGAACCATTACCACGAGCTCCAGGGAATAAGCAATTCTTGATTGTCGCAACGTATTATTTTACAAAATGGGTTGAAGCAGAGGCATTAACACATATTCGAGGTGTTAATGTTAAGTGTTTTGTATAGAAAACATCATAACACGATTCGGCATACCAAGAGCACTTGTCTCAAACAACGACATCCAATTTGATTGTGGCATTTACTGAGAATTATACAACACGTATAGTATCCAGCCTTACTTTTCCTCGCCGGCATATCCATGAAGCAATGGTTAGGTGGAGGCCTCCAATAAAGTCATCTTGGACGGCATCAAGAAAAGGTTGGAAAAAGCTAAAGGTAGATGGGTCGAAGAGTTGCCCAGTGTATTATGGGCTCATTGCACTACTCCAAGGCGATCCACTAGGGAAACGCCGTTCGCTTTGTGCTTTGGAACCCAGGCAATTACCCCTCTAGAGATCGGCCTACCCACGCTGAAATCTAAGGTTTTTGACATGGGCCGTAATGACATGATGTTGGCCTTAGACTTGACTCTGATTGAAGAATGTCGAGATCGTGCCCTTGCGTGCATGGCGTGGTATTAGCAACAGCTCGCTAAATCATATAATCAGTGCGTACAGTTGCGTCGTTATACACCTGGAGAATTGCTCTTTAAGAAAGTGCTTCTTGCTACTAAGAATTCGGCAGACGAAAAATTAGGCCCCAACTGGGAAGGCCCTTATCAGGTTGATTCAATCCCCGGAATAGGGGCATATCGGCTCAAAGGCATAGCTGGGAGAAGTTTGCCACGCCCCTGGAATTCCACACATTTGTGCAAATTTTATCACTAAGCCAACTTGTATGGCGTGCTAGTTTGTTTTGAATTTTTGCTGATATGTTATGTATACATCTTTCAATTCCCCAATGTAATGCCCTTTCTTATCACAATCTCGTTAATAATGGTTTAATAACGAATAAAAGCCTTTGAATTCAGAGTGCACTTCGTGGATATCACGATTGGCCAACACAGTAAGACTTCGAATTCAGAGCCCCATTTGTGGATGTCACGTTAGGCCGAATAAGCCTCTGAATTCGGAGCGCCTTTCATGGATATCACGACACAACACAATAAGACTCCAAATTCGAGCCCCATTCGTGGATGTCACGCGAGGCCAATAAGCCTCCGACCAGAGCGCCTGCGGATGTCACGCTTTCAATAAGCCTTCAATTCGAGCTCTTCGTGGATATCACAATTGGCCAACACAATAAGACTCCGAATTCGGAGCCCTATTCGTGGATGTCACATTTGGGCCAAATAAGCCTTCGAATTCAGAGCACCCTTCGTGGATATCACGATTGGCCAACACAGTAAGACTCCGAATTCGGAGCCCCATTCATGGATGGCACCGTTGGACTGGATTAGCCTCCGACCTCGAGCGCCTTCGTGGAGGTCACGTTTGGGCCGAATAAGCGTCCGAATTAGGAGTGCCCTTCGTGGATATCACGATTGGCTAACACAGTAAGACTCTGAATTTGGAGCCCCATTCATGGATGTCACATTAGGATGAATAAGCCTCCAAATTCAGAGCGCCTCGTGGATGTTACTTTTTGGCTGAATAAGTCTCCGAATTCGGAGTGCCTTTCATTTATAACCATGAACAGCCGATTAATCCTCTGAATTTGGAGGGACCAAATTTGGCAATAGAATGGCATGGATCAATATACGATTATCACAAGTAGATACAAACATTAATTGAAACAATATAGCAAATATTTATTTCATTAAATAAGCACAAATACATGGCTTTTGATAAATTCAAAAGTACAATAATGTGTATTGATATCTAAATTTATTCGGCACCCTCTTCATTGTTGGTTTTCTCGGTGTTGTAAGTTTCAAAGGAAAATTTGTAATTCTGATACAGAGGTGACGCCAAATCGATACCCGCGGCCCGTAGAGCCTTAATCCATCCATGCTTAAATCCATAATTTTCTCATCTACAGACATCTTCAGCTAATTTTTCGTTCATTTTTTCAATGCCAATTTTTTGGCCATCAAAAAAACCTTGTTCGTAGGCCTTCGTTCTTATTACTTCTCTTGTGAACATGCTCGTCATATCTTAGTCGGCAATCGCATGATCCAGAAGCCGCTGGTTTACTTTTTCCGCCACGATCGGGTTCATTTGACTCGTTGACTGCGTTTCAGAAGCCTTAGCTTTTTTCAACACATTCTCAGCTTTCTCTATGCGATGTTCCAAGCTCCGAATGTGGTCGTCTTTCTACTCTATCTCTCTTTTGCACGGCATGAAGATGCATGCCGATTTCATAAGAGGTGTATAGTCCCTTTACTGCTCCATGGACGCCCTCCTGAAAAACTTTGTAATCAAGCCGATCGACCATTAATTGCTGGACTTTGGGCGGAAAAAATTTGTCTAGCAAACTCGGTTGCCACATTTGGATCGAGGATAATTGAATCCGCTTTAGTCATCGGTTTATTCCCAACGAAAACCGAAAAACTCAACGGGCATGGTGGCTCACGGTTTCATTTTATGAATGGGGAGCTCCTCGCCGCTACCTCTCCTTCCTGGGTGAATTCTCTATCTCGCTCCCTCTTGGAGACCTTTTTCGACAAGGGAGGGAGCAATGCCTCTTATGCTCCGCCGATGTCCTGTTTTCCGTTCACACAGGTTTGCCATCTTGATTCATCTCTAAGTTCAGTTCAGCTAGTGTCCTACCCTCCCCTCTGTTGTTGAAGAATATTCTTCTTGACATCCAAATTTCCTCGCCTCGACACAACGCTTTTTTCTCTCACAACCGCTGAATTGGAGCACCATATATCTATCAACAGCATAGAACCCACACGCGCCTAGCCCTCACCCCGTTTATTAATTACAGGTGCAGTGTTTCCAAAGTGATTGGTTCAATGCATTTCGCCGAATAATTACTGTGCCCCACCCAATCCATGAACTATACATCGGCCTACTTGCAATCCATATTCGGCGGTTCGATTCATTAATCAGCTGGGGCAAGGGTAGATTCATTAATATGTTTGGCTTACTTGTAATGCATTGCACTGACAAGTTACTGTGCCCCACCCAATCCATGCATTACACATATTCAGTGCTTCTATTCATTAATCAGCTGGGGCAAGGGCAGATTCAGTAATCTATTTGGCCTCTATTTATAAATATATTGACAAACTACAATGCCCCATCTGATCGGCATATTTTATTCAATGTGACGTTGCAAGCCATATGTTTTATTCAGCTCTTCAATGTTCAAATTGGCACAAGACATATGATTATTCGGCTTGGAAAGATTGTCCTAATGGGACAAGGGTAAATATACCATTATACTCGGCATATGATGTTATGGCCGAATTACAATACATCACCCATCTTGGCCAGTCGAGTTTGGCATTAAGCTGTATATTTAATTCGGCAGATTATGTTATAGCCGAATGTTGCTACACCTCCTTACACTGTCTTAGCCATTAATTTTATCACCGAATTAAGTTACATCACCCTACTTAGCTGTTAATTAGCACATGCAGAATACAGACAAAAAGGCAATTTTCATTAATAAATTGAGTACAAACAGTCGTCATTTTACATATGAAAATTGTCCTACATTTGACTTCTAAACAAAATAAATAAGCAAAAATCTACAAAAACTACGTACAGAAAATACCAAACAAAAAACAAAATTACATTGACACTACTCATTCTTTAGGGTCAGACTCCAACAGCTCAACCTCTAGTTGCTCGTATGGAATTAGCTACTCTAATGTCACATTAGCAGCAGCCAAGGCTTTGAGCCAGCCGTGTTTGAAGCCTCGATTTTCAAACTTGGGTACTTCCTCCACGTATTTTTCTAAGGCTGCATTTTCTCCGACTTTGAACGCCTTGGAGATCTCAGAGTCGGCAATTTCTTTTGCCTTCTTCGACTTCTCCAAATTGGCCTCCAGTTTGGCAATCACCTCCTTGGCTAACTTGAGCTAATCATCACTCGCGTTTGCCCCTCTCTTTGGCGGCCAGTCTGAGTTGATCGAAGCATTTGGCCTTCTCTTCCCAAGATCGCCCTCGTATGCTCTTCCATCACTTTCCTCACCTCGGATTCAGCCCTAAAAGAGGCCACCACAAATTTGGCTAATGCCTCTTTAGCCTTTCTTTTTTCAATTTCGACTTCGGCTTTAAGCAAGCCGATTTGCACGATAACGTCATAATGACGGCGGTCAATTTCTGCGATCTTGCCCAATCATCAAAACAAAAGATTAATAAGATAGTCGGCATAAAAAGGAACAAAATATTTTTTCAAGTCAGTTACGTACCAATATCACTGATTGAGTGGCTAGTGCTATCGACACCACATCCGACATTACACGGAACACTGCCTTGTCAATCTGTAGAGAAATCGACGAGGCCACGCTTAAGGCCACGGTGGTGTCTTTCAAAGATGACGTATCAGAAGCAACCAACATGTTTTTATTCTAGGTTGTATGATAAACGGCACAGCCAAGTCCTGCGACTCTTCTATGCGCGACCGTTTATCAATTAAGTTTTCAGAAGAGTCGGCCTCGTGCTCGGCAGGACGTTTTTTCTCCCTCTGTTCGGCCACTAGATCATCCGATTGTTCAATGAAAATTTGCTTCGTTTCGGCCATAACAATTTGCTTCGTTTCCTTAATAAGAGTAGGCGGAGAAGACTCAATCCCAATAGGAGCAGGTGGTGGGGGTTCAGACCTGGCGGTTTTGGCCTTCCTTCGGGTTGCCATCTTCTTGGCATTTTTTCTTCGCCATCCGTAACGACTCGCTAGTTATGTTCTCGTGATCTGCGTCGAAGGTCTCCTAAGTCGGTGAAAATATCATTTTCTAACGATGTGTCAACTCACCAAGTGGATGCAAGATTTAAGCGGCTTCCTCAAAGGCCAAATTAAGAACCGCCAACCTCCTTTGCTAGACTCTTAGATTTGTCCAAGTGGACTAATTACTGTTCAACGACTTCTTCGGAATCTACTCAAGAACTCGCTGAATTTGAAACTTCAAGACCAATATCCCTAAAGCTCTTGAAATTTGTGAAAATGAGTGTCATAAGTCATTGTCGCCTTTGGAATCGGAATGTGATCTGGCGAAAAAGTAGCGATGTTGGTTCAGATCACAATAGCACGTGGGCGGTCCTTTCTTGCTTTTGTAGGGTTGACCAACCAAAGAATTGTAGTGCGGTTTTGATTTGCTCAAGATCAGTGTCATTGGCTGGGATAAGTACTTTTTTCAAATCGTTACCTACACCAATAAAAAGGTAAGTACATAAAATATGTTTAATAAACGTATAACAAATGCGCATAGAAATGGGACTATACAACCACCTAGTTTGCCTTTTTGTATGGGCACAGGATCTAGGCGATCTTCACCTTTGCCGAATTCCCAGTTGCCTCGGACAACGACCATGACGTCGTTAACACGCTGACCAAAGTTGGCAAGCATGGTCACCAGATGGTGATCAGTGTTCTTGGCCTTGAGAAAGTAGTGTCCCTGCTGTGACGCCCTAAAAAATATGATATAAATCAATCATTCATAAGATCTACAAATATGATAGAAATGTTATATTTTCATTCATCAAAGTTTACATTACAAAAGATATTACATGCATTATACTTTCATAAATGTTCATCTTAAAACTATAGCATGTAACTCTAATTAATAACAACAAAATAAATGCCTTACGGGCTTACATCTTCCCAAGACTTTCCTTGGTTACAAAAAAAGAAGTGTCCAAGTCTCTATACAAACAAAGCCCTCGGCTTGAATAAACATTTAACACAAACAAAACAACAAAATGAAGCCTTCAGCTCCTAAACCTCCCAATCTATGTCCTTAGGCGCGGCATGTCACCTATACCTGAAAATGGTTTCCCAAGTAAGGTGAGTCAAAGCCTAGTAGAGATATGCTAAAAGAATACATGAGATTTAACTAAGATATAATCATCAGATAAATGTGCAATATTCTTAACCAACACATATTCTTTCCAAGACCATTCAATATAGATAACCAATACCTTAATTCATTTCGGATAAATCTATTAACCAAATTCATTATTATCAAAACAACCAAAATGAGACTACAACTCAATGGTTCACAATTCAATACATTCATCAATCCAACACTTCTATTCCTTATCATTTTACGGAATCATATCCGAGGGAACCAGCACCCATATGTATATAAGATTTCGGGACTTTCACCTGGACACTCCGACCAACTTAATTTTCAATGGAGTCCATCCCCTATCTCCTCCCAAATAATGGAGTACATCCCCTATCTCCTCTCAAACAATGATACATATACAATGTATTTAAACACGTAGTCATATACAATGACTAATCAAATCACATATTCAATGGTTTAATCAAACCGTCATATTCAATGACATAATTTAATTGATTAGTTTCAATTCACTTAATCCACATGCAATTTTTATAACAATCATAGCTATCCTCCACTGATAGCCCAAAACAGATATTTCTAAATAGATATACAATCTATCAAACAGATAATTTATCAAATTTCCATAGATGAGTGATTTAACAAATTCAACTATTCCATTCAATCATACACCCTTTCAATTTCATATTTCCCACGTCAATTTAATTATTTATTCAAAATAGTCATTTAACACAAATTAGGGCAAAACCTTCCCCTTTTCCCAATATCATTCCTAAGACCCAATCTTACCATTTATTTTCTTATAATACCATAATCAAGCCCTCATCTACATATATGAAGCCAAATATTGGAAACCCCTCTTTCAAAATTTAAACCCAAACCATAACTTTACCCAAATCTTCCCAAATTCCGCCATTTATACAAAATGACAAATATCTAGGTTAAAACCCATATTAAAGAGTAGAATATCCATACCTTAAGCTTAGAAGAGAAGGTGAGCCAAACAAGGTTGAAACTCCAAAGATGTCGAAACTAACTTCTACTTGGATCAAAGCGAAACTCTTGGCAAGCTCTACACTTAATCTCAAAGGAGCAAGTCAAGAAGATGCTTCCAAGAGAGTAGATCCAAAGATCTTGGAGCAAAAAGTGATTTTGGAGAGGATGAAAGAGTCTCATGGCTTGGAGAAAGAAAAAGAGAAGGAAAAGTAAAGAAAAGGTTAAGTGAGGGGCCTATTTATAGTACTAGGTCAAAGTGAAATAAAGTCCCAAAGTCAATCCAAAAGATCAAGTCAAAATCCCCAAAAAGTAGGGCCAAAAACCGAACTGAAATATAGAAAAAAGTCTGCAGGGGTCAACCCTTGCAACACAGGGGTCGACCTTTGTAACACAGGGGTCGACCCTATGAAGAAACTTATGTTTGACAACATGCAAGGGGGTTAACCCTTGGACAGGAGGGGGTCGACCCTATTTTCGAACAACTAACACACAGACATAAGAGAGTCACCCTCTCCAGACTGGTGTTTACCCTATTTTCCAGCAACACTTCCAGAAACTTCACCAACAGGTAAGGGTCGACCCTTAGGAAGGCTGGTGTCGACCCTAGAATAGAATTTCTAAGTCTCCAAGGAACTTTTGACAAGAATAAGTGCGAACAACCAAACCCAACAAGTTTAAATTGGATTATACTCCTCCAAAAATCAACCCATAACAACACCAAAGATTTCCAAAATAAAAATAAAGGATTCAAATACACTTTCCCATAAGCTTTGAAGGATATAGGTGCTACAATGCTGACCAGATGATTTTGCCAAAGCATAAAATGCCGAATAGCAGGGATTCCTAGATTAATCCTAAGCCGTTGATTTAATTCTACTATTCCCATTATGATTCGGTAAAAGTTTACGTTAGGTTGTTGTAACAACCCCAATCTCTGATTAACGTTAATCCATGATTAATTATGCCTAATTAGTAATTTAGGTGAAATTTTGAATTAAACTGCATGTGTGTGTTGCATTGTTTGTGTTTATATCATTAGGCGAGGGAAGATCTGTTCACGTTCTAGTTTCGGTTTGCGAATTGAAGACCTTATCGGCATCCGATTACAAAATTGACTTGATTTATGTGCTAGTTAGGATTTATAGAATTTTATGGTAGGTTTAATTAAAATTCGGTTCGGAATGATTAAATTAGATTAAATTAATGCCATTTGATTAATTTTGATTGATTACTACCTATAAGGCCATTTTTGACCCCACTAATTCTATTTGGTACTCCACTTCTCCTCACCATTAAGCCCCAAACGAGAGAGAGAGGGAGAGGGAGAAGCTTGGGTTCAATTCTAAGGGGATAAAAGAGAATTGCTAGGAAAACTTAGAAGACCATCTCTAGCATAAGGAATTGAGATCCCTAGGTAAGAATGTTAATCTCTAGCCTTGAAGTTTAGTTGATTAGAGCATGAATTAATGGTGTTAGGTGGATTAACATGGGAACTGGGCAAAAAAAGTGGAATTAAGAGTGAATTCATGCATGCATGTGCATTTCTTCACATTTTGAGCTTGATTTCAAAGACTTCTTTCATGTATGTGTTCATTTCATCTATGTTTTGAGAATTCATCATGTTTTCTAACAATTTTCCTAGCTTGATCATGTTTTGAGGAGGTTGAGTACAAGAGAGTTCACGCATGTTATGCTTTGGAACATTCATAGAGTTTAAGTTGAGTTTGTGCACAATTGGTATCTTTTTGGGCCACTATTTCTTAAAATAATGCCTTAAACATGTTGTTTTATGAGTTTCTAAGTGTTTTCCAAAGTTTTGGGCCTAGAAAATTGAGTTTGATGCATTTGAGGTTGAATTTGAGCTTGGTCATCGAACTTGGAAATTCCAGAAATTTGATCCATGCTTGAACGGGGAACTTAACGCTCGAGCGTTCACTCTGAGTACATGCACTTCCGCTCGAGCGTCGATAGTCACGCTCAAGCGTGAAGTGCATATACCCAGAAGTTCATGTGTTTTGCAGTCCGCTCGAGCAAGGGAATCCGCGCTCAAGCGAGGGTCTGAGTCTCATGCTCGAGCGGGTATCAAGCATCCGTCGAGCGTGAAAAACATGCAACTAGTACTTTTTCAAGTTTGCAGTCCGCTCGAGCGGAGCTTCATTGTCTGCATGTCCGCTTGAGCGAGGAAAGCCACGCTCTAGCGTGGACCTTATTTTCAGCAAGTTTTGAAAAATATTTTCCAATACATTTTTGCATCCTCATTCTATCCTAGGTATTCTTAGGCCATGTTTAAGACTCCATAATGAAGATTAAAGGCTAGAAACGCACTAAGAACAAACGAAATAAGGTATGTAAAATTCGAACGTGTGTTTCAGGTGTGTATCTCTTATGTGTCTTGTAGGTCACGTGCCGTATACCGTTTGACCAGTCTGCTCCGTCTGTCTGCCTCAAAGCCAATTGTGAGTAATAACATAGTAAAGCTACGTTCAACCTTATTTATTTTCTGTGTGATGAATTAAGATTTGTTTTCTGAAATGATATGTTCTGTACAATGAATGATTATCCAATTTCTAATAATGTATTCGTGGCATCTTTAGCATCATGTGATATCTGTTAGCTGTTACCCCATATCGGATGTTCCATCATGGAACTCAATATGTCTGCACTTTATTACCCATATCGGAGGCTCCAACATTGGGCTCAAAGATGTTTATTCTCTCATTACTTGATCTCGAGGTTCTGATGGAATCAAGTTATTCATAACCACCATGTGTCTCAAGATCTGCTCGTATCTTATCTCATTAGCTTATAATGGATGTACCGCGTATGCTTAAGCAAGACTTATGACTTCTGTATATGATTTGGACAAGAATATGAATATGAATTTATTATAAAAATGAATTATGAATTCTGAATTTGTATGGACTCATTCATTAAAACCCCTTTACTCTGTTATTATTCACTGGGCTTCCACTCACTGTTTATATTATGTATGTAGGTGAGCCGGCACGTGATCATGGCTAGAGTTGACGGCCTTCGTTCAGTTTTTGTCAGCCAACCTTTGCGCCTCCCGAGGAGGTTCCGGATGAAGTCTTGTTTTGCGGTTGTTTTTGTAATCATATTAAACTCTGTTTGTTTTGTTAAGTTGGGTTGGTTTTCCTATATTACCCTTATGGGAGGAATATGTAAATACTGTATCTTTGGTCATCACTCTTATGTTTATACAAGTTTTAAATTATTCTGTCCCATGTATGTCGTCACAGCTCACTGGACCATTTATATTTTGTATATTTGCTTCCGTAGTCCCTTATTATATGCTAATCTATCAAGAGGCCTTTGGTAATCCAAGGATTACTGGCCGGTTACGATGCTAAACCTACAGAGGCGGGTTTGGGTCGTGACAGTTGTGAAGGAGTAGACCCCAATAACAAAGGACGGCCCTCAAAAATGAATAAAGGGGGAAACAGACTCTGCCCTCAACGATTGACAAGAGAGAAAAGATAATCATAGTCGTATCAGTCCTCTCCATGTCGACTACGCTATCTGCCACAAGTGACAGATGGACGTCATCTGGAATGGAAAAGTGGCGTCGAAAAGCAGAAACATAGTCCGCGAAAAGAAGAGCTTTAAAGTGTTTCGCCATCCGAATCAGAATAGAAAATACGCTAAACTAAAAACAAACAAGAAAATAGGAGTTGGAATGAGGAAAAAATGCAAAGAAGAGAAGAACTTACAGGGAATAGAGAGAAGGACAATGGGAAGCAGATGGGAGTTGCAGAGGTCATAAAGTGAAAGAGAGATGCTGAGAGGCAATCAAAGAGCCTTACAAATTCAAAAAATATTTGAAAGGACGGTGCAGTTTCATATCGCATTAAATGAACAATGCGTACGAATGGGTGGAAAATTGTAATGATTTCTAAACCATGGTCATTCTGATGCTTCAGTATTGGAAGGAGTGCAAGTGTCGTATTTTTGACTTTCCATATATTAAAACCAAACATGCCGACTAATTGGCGTTAGTCGGATATTTAGGGGGCAATTGTGGAGGCCGAATAATCATATACTAAGGAAGGCCAAGAGACTTGAAGAGATCAAGCCAAGGGCAATTCGGCTATAATCTAAGGGATCTTGAAGCCGAATATATAGATCGGCCATATTAATAGCCGAATGGGAACCAGCACGCAATCGGAAAGCTGAATAAGTAATCAAGTGTGAGATTAAGAGTAGGCCCGACCCTTGAACCCAGAGGGTAATATAAAAAGAGGAACGACAACCAAAGAGAGGTATGTGAGAATAGACAAAATAACTTGAGATAAAAGTAAATTGAAGAGGATACTAACTTGTCCGTCGGTGTGCTAATTTCGGCAAACTTGATCGGAGTGTTCATCTCTTTTTCAGGTAGCGATCAGAGGATCAAGGACGTTTGGCTAGATCTTAGAGTATTTCCAAACTACTTCTCCACAATTGTAATTTAAATTAATTTATTTATGTGTACCCACCATATATATAAACATTTTTTTGTGTTTATATCAATAGATTAATAAATAAAAATATTATATTATTGCAAATATCTTACTCTAGCAAACAACACCATGAGAGAAGGATTTGAAAAATAAAAATAATAAAACGACATCAGATCGACTACAAAGTAGGAACAATGAGAGTGACACAACAAAGGACCCAAGATCCAACCCTCTCCTTTCTCACTGTCATATTTCTCTTTCTTCGTTGGAGACTTTATTAGGGAAATTTAGCCAAAATCTCTTCATTAGATTTTGTTTGGTAAAAATAATAGTCCAATTTATTTTGCTTCATAAATTTCCTGAGTAGGAAGCGCATAATTAAGTAAAGACAAAGTAAAATAGATTTTTTTTTTCTTGGATAATATTGCCAAAGTAACATGTTACTGTGAGACAAAATAACATGTTACTATTTACATCAATTTTGACAGTAATAAATTATTTTTTTAAAAGAATTTCATAGTCAACATGGATCTTATTTGATAAATCTTGATGAGAGAATTCTAAAAATACTAATTTAATTAGAAACTGACATTTAGATTAAAAGTTAGATTATTTTAAAATTTAATATTTTAATAATAGTAGTATGTGTTAGACTTTTCAAAGAAAACTTTTTATATTTATTCTTATTATATTAAAGTTTTATTATGAGAAGATTTTGACTAAATTCTCTCTTTATTATGCGTAGGTTCTATTCCCCGAACTTATTTTTCCGTTACTTTTTTCGCTTGATAACATTTTAAAAAAATGTTTGGGCAAAATAATTATTTTAAAGCTTATTAATACATTCAAAAAAATATACATGATCGATAAATATTTAAGCCCATCACATAGGGGTGACCTTATTTACTTTTTCTAGTTGAGAATTGTCTTAATTACAAGTACTAATAAAAGATGAAAAGTTTGTTACAAAAAATGAATAGTTCCAATTCAGGTGTGTTTGGGAAGTTAGCTTTAGGCTAAAATAGACAATAAAGATAAAATAAATTAAAATAATTAAGACAAAATATCACATCTAAATTATAATTATTTCACTTTTTCTCATAATCATTAAATCAACTATAAAAAAGACCAATTATCACCTCAAACATAATTTTTAGTCGACTAAAATAATCCAAAAAAAAAAAAAAAAATTATAATAACTTATTTCCAAACGGGCCTCAATCGACATTAATTTAAATTTTTTTAATTTATATAGTACTAGCGTAATATCTGCCCTATACACGGTTTAAATAAATAATTAATAATTAATTCTAAAATTAAAATTATACAGTAAAAAAATTATAATTAATTAAATTTTAACTATTTTTATCACAATTTTGCTTATGATTTTTTCCTCCCTCCCGTTAATGCTATGATTTAAGTTCTAAATAATAATAACATGAATCATAATGTAATTAGTAAAAATTAAACAAAAATTATGATAAATTATAAAATTGCACTTTTTAATTTTTATTCTTAAGAAAAAAAACGCTATGATAAAAAATAAATACATTATTAATTTCTAAGAGTTTCATAATTTTAATTTTCCATATATTAGAGGATATCGTAAAGACTTTGTGAAACTCAATTATTATTATTATTATTATTTACTAATTACATTTTTTTAGTATGCCATATAATAGTAATAATAATAATAATATTTTATGAAACTCAATCTAGCAAAATTTGTTTAAATCAAAAAATTGAATAATAAAATGAAAATGACAAACAATGAATTACCAGTGACTCTTATCCTCGTATCTTTCCTGAAATCAATATTTATATACCAAGTATAACTTTTTGATTTTTTCACAATCGCTAGTTTTGAAATCTCATATTGGGCCATTTTCTTATTCTTCTTCTTCTTCACTCACCTTTGCTTAACGGATCTTCATAGCATGACTGTAATTTTTTAAAATTATTTTATAAACAATAATACTCATACAATGTACGGGTTTAAAAAAATAATTATAAATTAATTATAAAATTAAATAATAACATAAAATTTATTTATAAGAATAAATAAACTAATGTCAAAGATAGCCCAATCATATAATAAATTATATTTGTCAATTTATTAACTACCCATTGTTTATTTTATAAAAGTTTAAAAATATGTCTACTTAGGCATAAAATTATAGTTTCTCCTATGCTATAATTCACGAATAAAATAATAAGAGTTGGCTTGAGAATTTATAGTTGAGTTAGACACTAAAAGCGGCATAACATAATTGACTGAACATTTATCTCAACTTAGCCATGACCTAATCATTAGAGAATTGTCTTAACCTCGTTTGGGAATATGCTACTTTAACAACTTTTTGACTTTTTATGAAAAGATATGCAAAAAAAATAGAGAGAATAATGTAACAATTTATAGTGACTTTTTAGCATTTTGACGAAAACATGTAGTCTATACCTAAATATGAACCACTTAACTTATTTATTTATTAAATTAGTGAATAAATATATGTTAGTATTTTTTATAATAAATAATAAATAAGTATATGTTTATGCATAGTTATTAAAAAAAAGTAAAACTTTGATAAAATTTTATATTTATATTTGAAATTATTGAGGATTTATAGTTGTGCTAGACACTAAAAGTGACATAATCTAATTGACTCAATATTTATATCAATTTGGTCCTGACCTAATTATTAGAGAATTGTCTTAGTTTATGCCTAAGCATGAACCACTTAACTTATTTATTTATTAAATTGGTGAATAAATATATGTTAGTATTTTTTATAATAAAGTATATAAGAGTTGGCTTGAGGATTTATAATTGTGCTAGACACTAAAAGTGACATAATCTAATTGACTCAATATTTATCTCAACTTGGTTATGATCTAATCAGGAGATAATTGCCTTAATTTATGCTTAAGCATGAACCACTTAACTCATTTATTTATTAAATTAGTAAATAAATATATGTTAGTATTTTTAATAATAAAATACTAATAAATATGTACATGTTTATGCATAGTTATTAAAAAAATTAAAAACTTTGATAAAATTTTATATTTATTTTGAAAATTATTAAGGATTTATAGTTGTGCTAGACATTAAAAGTGACATAATCTAATTGACTCAACATTTATCTCAACTTGGCCATGACCTAATTATTAGAGAATTGTCTTAGTCTATGCATAAGCATGAACCACTTAACTCATTTATTTATTAAATTAGTTAATAAATATATATTAATATTTTTTATAATAAAATATATAAGAGTTGACTTGAAAATTTATAGTTGTGCTAGACACTAAAAATGACATAATTTAATTGATTTAACATTTATCTCAACTTGGCCATCACCTAATCATTAGAGAACTGTCTTAATTTATGCCTAAACATTAACCACTTAAGTCATTTATTTATTAAATTAGTGAATAAATATATGTTAGTATTTTTTATAATAAAATAATAAATATATACATGTTTATGCATAGTTATTATAAAAATTAAAACTTTGATAGAATTTTATGTTTATATTTAAAATTTTTACATGAATAGTTAAGTGTATTTATGTGTGAAAAAATATCCAAGGTCAACCTAAAATATGAGCATTGTTCTAACCATATTTTGGAACTAATTTAAAATTTTGATCGATCAATTAATAGAAATAGTTGGTAATAATCAATTTAAATTTTATGTTTAAATTATATTATAATTTCTCAGGTTTTGAATATTATGAACTAATTTGACAAATAGTATTGAAATTAAACATTAAAAGTAGTTTAGAAGTTAGATTAAGATCAATTTTTTTTAACCGATAAATATATTATGATTAATTTTATATAAAAAATAAGAAAATGTATATATATTTTTGGCATATTTATTTATTTTTTTGTAAAAAATTTATATATTTATATTAAAAATTCTTACACAAATAATTAAGTGTATTTATGTATGAAAAAATTATATAATACTAGGTCGACCTAAAATATAAAGTTTGCTCTAGTTTTACCTTCGACTCAATTTAAAAATTGATCAATAATTTAAATTTTATGTTGAAATTATATTATAATTTATCAAGTTTTGAATATTATGAACTAATTTGAGGGATAGTACTAACATTAAACATTAAAAGTAGTTTAGAAGTTGGGTGATTCTACTTACACCATTACTTTACCTCTTTACACGTTCCGTATGAGCTCTTTTTTTTTTTTTCTTCAAGTTTTATCCATGTTGGGAATTACTTTTAAAGACAAAACACTACAATTAAATATATTTTATTATCTCCGTACATCACTTGATCTTCAATCCCTACTCTTATTTTTTCTTTCTCAATTTTTCTTTTCTCTTACACATCTCTTTTCAAAAAGTGAGAATTATAGTGTTTTGATCATCAAAGAAAACAATGGATAAAGAACCATAAAAAAAAGTGAAGGGTAAATTACAAACACCACCTCGAGGTTTGGCGAAAATACAGATTTCCCCCTGAGGTTTGAGAAATTACATCCCACCCCCTGAGGTTTATATTTCCATAACAAATTGCCCCCTGAGGTTTTTATTTTCATACAGATTCCCCCCTAATTTTTCCTAATTTGTTATGAAAATTTGACTCTCAGGGGGCAATTTGTAATTTCTCAAACCTCAGGGGGGAATCTGTATTTTTATCAAACCTCAAGGGGGGTGTTTGTAATTTGCCCAAAAGGGAAATTATGAGTTTTTTTTATTTTTATTTTTATTATTTGTTTGGTAGGTTTTTGTTTCGTTTTTCTAGATTGTTCTTCGACTTTTGTTCGGTGTTTCGAAATCGAACAAAAATAAAATAGTCCGGCATCACATTGCCGAACAAAAAATATAAGTTTGCTAACCTAATGCCGAATAAAAGATATATTTTCGGTAACCTAAGGCCTGATTTTTTAAATTTGTTTAGCTACTCATTACCATGTATTTTCAGTTTTATTTTTTTTATTTTTTTGCTTGGAAGGATTATACTTATACTCATTGCAATAACGCAAGTATTGCATTATTAGCGGAATCCAGTCATGAATTCATTACAAACGAGTTTTGTTAAGTGTTTTTATGAATACAATTTTTTCTTATTTTTAATTTGTATTGATTTTTATTAATAATTTGACGTATAAATGTATTTATTATGTTTAGACTTTTAGTAGTCGTCAAGTATTAATTAAATGAGTTTCTAATGTTAGGATGAAGACTGGATTTGTCATTCTTATAAAGACATCAGATGCAGGAGGTAATGGAAGAAAACCAAGACTTACACTTACTTGTGAAAGAAGTGGTTATTGTAGAGACAACATGAAGATTAAGAGGGAACGAATGAGGTTGATAGGTTCTAAAAAGTGTGGATGTCCATTTCTATTAAAGGGGGAAAAATTACCTACAAATGATGAGTTGATGTTGCATGTCTTATGCGGAGTGTACAATCGTCCGCCTACTGAACATCTTAAAGGGCACTCATTTGTTGGTAGATTATCTAAAGGGTAAACATCCTTATTAGTTGACATGTCAAAGAGTATGGTGCAACCAAAAGAGATATTGATTACATTGAAACGAAAAGATATTGGTTAAATCAAATCGTATCTCTTACTTAGAACAATTTTCGAAGAAATTGAGACTATATATCCGTCACATAAAAGATGTACAAGCAGATGGCAATTGTGGTTTCAGGGAAACAGCTATATTGATTGGTTTAGGTGAATATGATTGGCAACAAGTTATGTGATGACCGGGTACGTAATTCACCTTATCCTCTTTGAGTTATATTGAGTTTATTCTTATTAGAGTGTCGGGTTTTAATGTTAGGTCTTGTCAACTGCTGGGTTTGTTGTTTTGAAAAAAACTTTTTCTCTAAATTCTCCTTCGTACTTATTTTAATTATGAGTTTTACTTGTTTTGGAAGGTGCAAGGTTGGATCCGGGGTGTCACGAGTCGAGCTGGGAAATTTTCTGGCTAGAAGGAAGAACCGCACGTGCGGGAGGTAAGGCCGCATGTGTGGAGAAGAGGGGGATCTCCATGGTGCATTCTGCTATGTATGCATGAGCGGAAGGAGGTGCGGGAGAGAGTGCCGCACGTGCGGGGGTGAGAGCCACATGTGTGGATGGGGGTGCCGCACATGCGGAATAGAGCTAAGTCTAAAATTTTACTTTTTCTTTTTTCTTGGGCTGAGTGTATATCATTTCTACACATCTCTCTCTCTCTAAAATTATCTTTTGCTCTCCCTTCTCTCTAAAAACCTTCACCAAACACCATAAACTCTTGATTTCTTCCAATTCATTGAAGTTTTGACCAAACATCCTTCACTAATTTTGGAGAGCTTAAGCGAGCGCTTTCGTTGTGTACAGTGGAGATCGGGTTTCGACACCGTTGATTTTGGGGGTTTCATCTCATTTCTTCTTCAAATTTGAGGTAGGGATTTTCTTTGAGTCATATATACATTTTTGCAAGTTATGTTGTTGTTGGGACTTCTCCTTGTTGGGTTGAGCTTGGTTTTTCCTCTTGAGTTGTGAATGATTTTCAAAGTGTGTTTCCAAAATGTTTTTCTAAAGATCCTTGATATTTTGAGTTATATTGTTGTAAGAGAAGTGTTGTCTTGAAATAATTTCTTGCCAAATGAGGAGAAAAAACCTAGTTTATGGAAACTCTAGAAATTTGGGAATTTTTAAGAAAATGTGGTGAGGTTATGAAATTGATTTTTGACAAACATTATGACAATGTTGAATGAAAAGAATTTCATGGGTTATGATGAATAATTGGTTTGAAGTTGTTATTCAAAAATGTGTATATAGTCATGAAATGATTAAATTGCTGAGAAGGCATGAAATGTGGAAGTGTTGCTACACTTGGATAGATATAAATCCATACATGATATGTTATGAAATTGCATTGGAAAGGGAAATGGAAATTGTGTGGAAAATATTGCAAATGGAAGACAATTATAATGCCTTGATATATATTGCATTAGTATTTCAATTTATTTGGTTGTTACAAATTTTGAATTGAGATTTGAAAACTTTTTTTTTGAGAAAAGAATGTTGTGATATAATATCTCATTGAAATGCTTTGGGATAAATACGTTGGTAAGTCCAGATAAGGGGTGTAGATGAAAGTGATTAAGTTGGCCTGAGTGTCCAAGGTGAAAGACCGAAAACACGCGCGGAGGAGGTACCACGTGCCTTCTGGTTAGCTATCGGTAAAGTGGAGTTTTGGTAGTGCTAGTTATGCCTACTTGCAGACACCAACATTTGGATTACCCGAGTCGTATTTACCGCCCCTTGAACTTGATTTAAAAATTGTTGAATCTTGTTGAAATTTTAAGATTTCATTGTGCATGATGGTTTTCAAAGGATGAAAATGAGACTTTCTTTTAAAGGCATGTACATTCCATTTCATGAGACTTGTATAAAATGTATATACTTTATTAAAAATCTTTCCTATTGGGCTTTATGCTCACCCTATGGGTGCAGGAAAAGATGTGGTAATTCCACCAAACTAAGGGCGTGGATGTGTACGTTGGGAGCACGGAGCTCTTATTTTGTTGTAAATTTATTTTCGCAAGCCAAGGGCTATATTTGTATGGGTTCGAGTAACCATTTTGTGTAACCAGGCTTAAGCCTTGGACTTGGTGGCCCTCGAGGGCATATATTTACTTTTGATGGGTTATTTCACACGCTATAGATTCATGTACTAAGGTCGTTGAATGTATAATCGCATACGGAAACTTTTGTAAAACTCTTATGATTATGTATATGCAAATGTTGGAGATTTGGGTCTGACGTGTTTATTATTATTATTATTATTATTATTATTATTATTATTATTATTATTATTATTATTATTATTTTGGGGTGTTACAACTTGTTATTAGAGCTACTGGGTTTGAATGCTTGGGGCTCGTGGGAAGTGGTTGTTTTGTGACAATGGGTTCATTTCGCATGATTAGGAGATGCTATATATTTCGTGGCTATGTGATAACATATTTATATGACTAGATGGGTATGGGGTTGGACTTTTGGGATGTGGTTCGTGCCTATTAAATTCCTTGAGGTCTTATTGAAAGGGTACTTGATCAATACTCGTTCTGCTAAGAATTCTTGGTATTTCGTAGGACAAATTTCATCGTAAAGGAATAATCCGTATGTGTTTATGTGACTAAGTGCTTATGTGGAGTGAAACTTACTTGCTTATGTGGTAAGGGAAATATAGAGAGTTATTGCGGTCGAACATGTGAAATAAGTTGCAAGCATATCTGAGTTCGTGTGCTGAATTGTTTACCTTTTTTAATTAGGATGTCAGGAAGGGGTCAAGCTCGTGGTGGTAGGGGCGAGAGGCGCGGTAGGCCTCGCCGAGGTGTACATGAAGTACTGGTCCATAAGGTTCTAGTGCAAGATGAATGGTTTGGCCAAGCTAATTTGGCCAAGCAAATGGGGCAAACGGGGATTTTGAAGCAAGCGGGTCAAGTCGTAATGGGGGCCTTAGCCCAAGAAATGGTAGGGGCTTTGAAGAATCAATGAATTTTTTGAAGGCGGAGAACCAAGCTCGAGAGAATGCCGTGGAGACAAGGGCGAGTTTCCTCACTAGAGAGATTTTACAGGGCAAACCGGATGAGTTCCATGGTGGCCCCGAGCCCAAGAAAGCAGATGAGTGGCTTGAGCAAACGGTGAAAAAATTTGAGATTCTTTGCATTGAAGACATCGAGCTAAGAGTGACTTTAGCGAGTTACTACCTCAAGGGGGACGCGGGCCAATGGTGGAAGTACGCCAAGGGTAGAGTGGAGCCGACATGGGAAGCCTTTGTGATTTTTTTCCAAGACAGGTATCTACTTCCCACTGCTAGGGAGAGATTGAGGCAAGAGTTTCAAGACCTCAAACAACTTAACCTATCCGTGGTCGAGTTTGAGGCGGCCTTCACTAGTTTGTCTTGGTTTGCGCCGGAGTTGGTGGCAACGGAAGAGCGCAGTTGTATAGAATTTGAGAAGAGATTGAGAACAAAAATTTTGTTCGAAGTTGCCAAAAATATGATTCGGAACTATGATCGTCTTGTGGAGGCGGCGACACATGTAGAGATTACTCTGCAGGCTAATAAAGAGAGACTTCGGGGTTTGAGGTCTAAGGGCCAGGAGTCACAAGGAGATTTTAGACCCAGTAAGAAGAACAGGGGCACCTTTTCATCCCACTCTCAACCATAACAGTCTAGATCTACTTTTCCCTTGCCTAATGTGGGCTCAGGAAAGAATGCACCGGGTAGTTTTTCATGTTTCAAATGTGGCCAACCGAGTCACAAGGCCTTTTCCTGCCTACAGAAGGAAGGAGGGCAATAGATGTTACCACCACCACCTAACCGATCTCAGAGTCAGTCTCAGAACAGAGGGTAGGGACTTATCTATTTCCAATGTGGTTAGTCGGAGCATATGAGGAGGGCTTGCCCACAGTTGGGAGACGTATCTAGCGTATCAGGGTCAAGACAAACTCAAACCCACCAATAGGCTCATTTAGCTCAAACTTCATGGGCTAATCATGGGGCTGCTTTGGCTCAGTCAGTGCAGTAGGCCTATGCTCCGAGAGATGAGCAGGTTGATTAGAGGCCACAAGGGTGCGTGTATGCTGTTACTGCACCGGAGTAGTTACCAGGATCCTCAGTTGTAAGAGGTATTTTTGTTGCGTGTAATTCTTTGGCTAATGTGTTGATAGATACAAGTGCGTCACATTCATTTATATCTACTATATTTGCTTCCGCATTGGGGTTAGAAGTAGCACGGTTAGCGTCTCCGCTCAGGGCAGAGTCACCAGTTGGGAGCACGGTTGACTTAGACTGAGGATGTCATCGTTATGAGATAGAGGTTACCGTGTGCTGACTTCCGTTTACCTTTGTGTTGCTAGACATGTCAAGTTTTGATATCATTTTTGGCATGGACTTGTTATCTTCATACCATGCTGTGATTGATTGTTATCGTCAGAGAGTTATAGTGTGCACCTCAAGTGGTGACTATTTTTATTTTCTGGGGGATTGAGTTGATAGGGTCTTGTCACCAGTTTTTGACCCTCGCAGTAGGAGCGAGCTTAGTGGTCTCCTTGCGACTCTTTTGGGTAATGAGAGTGATGTGACTCATGTTGAATTACCAAGGGTAGTTTGTGAATACTCGGATGTCTTTCCTGAAGATCTTACTAGTTTGCCACCCTACCGGGAGATCGAGTTCTCCATTGACTTAGTGTCTGGCATGACACTGATTTCCATGGCGCCATGTATATTTGAACCCGCCGAATTGCATGAGTTGAAGATTTAAATCCAAGAACTTTTAGATAAGGGCTTCATTTGCCCTAGTACATCACCTTGGGGAGTACCGGCTCTCTTTACGAAGAAGAAGAATGGGTCATTGCGGTTATGTATTGATTACCGCAAGTTGAATCGGGTTATCGTTAAGAACAAATATCCTCTACCCAGAATAGATGATTTATTTGATCAACTTAGAGGGTCTCGCTACTTCTCAAAGATAGACTTGAGGTCGGGGTACCATCAGTTGAGAGTTCGGGAGGAGGACATCTAGAAAATGATCTTTTGTACGCGTTATGGCCACTATGAATTCCTTGTAATGCCTTTTGGTTTGACCAATGCACCTGCTTCCTTTATAGATTTGATGAACTGAATTTTTTGAGAATTCTTAGACCGCTTCGTGGTCATCTTTGTGGACGACATCTTGATTTATTCCACCTCCGAGGAGGAACACGAGACTTACTTGCGGTTAGTACTTTATTTGCTTAGGGAGCACCAATTGTATGCCAAATTTGAGAAATGCGAGTTTTGGTTGACTGAAGTGAAGTTTTTAGGGCATATGGTGTCAAGAGAAAGAGTCACTATAGACTCTTCTAAGATAGATGCCATGCAAGATTTGGAACAACCTAAAAATATTTTTGAGATCCGGAGTTTCTTGAGATTAGCCGTGTATTATCGCCGTTTTGTAAGGGACTTCTCTAGACTAGCCGCACCTTTGACTAGGTTGACAAAGAAGGGTGTCAAATTTGTGTGGAGTGAAGCTTGTGAAAGGTCATTCCAAGAACTTAAGATTAGATTGACCATCACACCGGTCTTGATAATTTTGGAAAGAGGGTTTGGTTACACCATCTATTGTGGTGTATCCCAAGATGGGCTTGGTTGTGTCTTGATGCAAGAGGGAAATGTTGTGGCCTATGGTTCACGACAATTGAAAACTCATGAGAAAAACTACCCCAACCATGATTTAGAATTAGCGGCGGAAATTTTTGCCTCGAAAATTTGGATGTATTATTTGTATGGTGAGAAGTTTGAGGTTTTCTAAAATCATAAGAGCCTAAAGTATTTGTTTTCCCAAAAAGACTTGAATTTATGGCAATAGAGGTGGATGGAATTTATGGAGAATTATGATTTTGAATTACACTATCATCCAGGGAAGGCTAATGTAGTGGCCGACGCCTTGAGTCGAAAATTTGTGAGTAGTTTGGCAAGTGTGGTTATTCAAGAATGGGGTATGCT
Source organism: Camellia lanceoleosa (assembly GCA_025200525.1). Classification (NCBI taxonomy): domain Eukaryota; kingdom Viridiplantae; phylum Streptophyta; class Magnoliopsida; order Ericales; family Theaceae; genus Camellia; species Camellia lanceoleosa. The sequence continues at coordinate 819,101 of JANUSC010000052.1, forward strand.
AGGCGATATTGGCAAATTTGATTTACATTTGGGTGAGTCCAACGAGAGTGTTACCTTGTTTACTTTGGTTACTCAACCTACCTTGATTAGTAAGGTCATAGAGGCACAACAGAGGGACCATGAGGTGAAGTTAATCCATGATAGAATTTTCAACGAGAATGAAGAGAAGGGTTTGAACATCTACTCGGATCTGAGTGAACGTTATCTAGACCGTTTGTTTGTACCAGAATCTTGTAGAGAGGAAGTACTTCGAGAGTTCTATCGCTCACGCCTTGCGGTATATCTGGGAGGCACAAAAATATGTCATGATCTAGTCGCTAGTTTTGGTGGAGGGGTATGAAACGGGATGTCGCTTTGTTTATATTGAAATGCCTTACTTGTCAACAAGTGAAGGCCGAACACCAAAGACCAGCGGGTTTGCTACAACCCTTACCGATAGCCGAGTGGAAATGGGAGCATGTTACCATGGACTTTTGTAGTTAGGCTTCCTAGAATACAACGAGGCAATGATGCCGTTTGGGTGATTGTTGATAGGTTGACTAAGTTTACACATTTCATTCCGATGCACACCGGTGACTCAGTTGAACAATTGGCAGAGTTGTACATTAGAGAGATAGTTCGACTTCATGGGGTCCATCTAACCATTATATTGGATTGAGATCCTTGTTTTACCGCCTGGTTATGGCAAAGCCTTTAAGAGGCGTTGGGAACTAAGTTGACCTTTAGCACCGCTTATCACCCACAAACTGATGGCCAGTCAGAGCGTACCATTCAGATTTTGGAGGACATGCTTAGAGCTTGCATCCTTGATTTCAAAGGGTCTTGGGAGAGACACTTACCATTGGTCGAGTTTGCCTATAATAATAGTTATCAAGCTAACATTGAGATGGCACCATTTGAGGTATTGTATGGCCGACCTTGTAGATCACCAGTTTGTTGGTCCGAGGTGGGTAATGCACCGTTGTTGGGTTCAAAAATTGTTAGAGAGACAACCGAGAAAATTGCTCTCATTTGAAAGAAGTTAGTTACGGCCCAAAGCTGACAGAAGAGTTATGTCGATAAGAGAAGACAACCTTTATCCTGCGAGGTTGGTGACCACGTGGCCCTTAAGATCTCACCCAAGAGGGGTTTGATGAGATTTGGTAAGAGTGGTAAATTGTCTCCAAGGTTCATTGGGCCTTTCAAAATATTGGAGCGAATTGGGGAAGTGGCATACCGATTAGTATAGCTCGACTTTCCGTGCCCCCTTTCGGAAAATGAATAAGCCCTACAATATCAGATTCTCATGGTTCTGAATCTAATCTCACAAGTGCAATGTAAAATAGATAAACACCAAAGACTCCTAATCCGGCAAATCTTTTGGAAAATCGATTTTGAATCAAATTGCCAAAAATAGACTGCTTTGCCAGATACAGAGTTGTCATCTAAATATTTTGGAAAATTTAGAAAACCCATGACTCGTGCCAAAGGCCACGGGTTCGTCTTCACCAAGATTGTCTCGGCTCTAGAACTCAGGTATGAAAGGGGAAGGTCATGAATTAAGCACCCTCGCTTGCCCGATCAAAGATCGGCCTCTACTAATCATGACATGAATCTTATCTACATTATATGTTCTTGTTCCGGTTTATTAGGCTAGCATTACTATGTAATGCGCACACAAGTATAGACTAATTTACACAAATTGGAACATTTGATTCATATTTGTTTGCAAAATTGTTTCGAATATGTACCTGCAGCTCGACTTTTTCGCGCCCCCTTTTGGAAGACGGAAAAGCCCTATAGTATCGGACTCCCGTGGTTCTGAATCTGATTCCACAAGTGCAATGTGAAATAGATAAACACCAAAGAGTCCCAATCTGACAAATCTTTTGGAAAATCGATTTTGAATCAAATTGCCAAAAATAGACTGCTTTCCCAGATACAGAGTCGCCACATAAATATTTTGAAAAATTTAGGAAACCCATAACTCGTGCCAAAGGCCACGTGTCCATCATCATCATGATTGTCTCGGCTCGGGAACTTAGGTACGAGAGGGGAAGGTCATGAATTGAGCACCCCCATTCGCCCGATCAAAGATCGGCCTCTACTAATCATGATATGAATCTTATGTACATTATATGCTCTTGTTTTGGTTTATTAGGCTAGCATTACTATGTGATGTGCGCACACACAAGTATAGACTAACTTACAAGATTTGGAACACTTGATTCATGTTTGTTTTGAAAATTGTTTCGAATATGTACCACTTGAAAAAGCAATCGCATATAAATATTACTTAAATTATTCCAATGCAAGCAATAAGCCTTCATCCATAGGCATTCAAACAGTTTATGATTTAAGTATTTAGCCTCATGGAAAACATGCAAGACATGGTAATAATCACACATATGCGATATGCTAAAGCAAGTAAAGGCTCATATAGTACTCCAAGCCAATAAGAGAAATGAGTTAAAAAAAATGCATGATTCCTAACTATACAATATGACTAATGCAACACATGTGATATGCAATTAATAGGCTCAGTTACTAATATGGAAAATGAAACAATTTTGATAGCATTCGGTCTAAGCACGTATTCAACGAAGAATTAAACTAACAATGCAAGTTAGAATGATGAACCGAGCCTCGGTGCATGCAATACAAACAGATACAAACATGGAGTATGCTAAACAAAACATGATGTCCCTACACTGACCATCATAAGCTAGTAAATAAAAGGGAGAAAGACGTGGGGTTGGAAGACATACACATTATTACAACATTGCGCTCTCACAAAGGAGAGTCCGAATAAACTAACTAGCGAACTAGCTAATTAATTAAACCTAAGCTAAGCTAATTATTACAAAATAAATGAATAAATAGCTAAACTACTTAACTAATTATTACAAACCGAAGTAATTAACTATTATAGCTAATTAAAATAATTACAAGACGAAATCAAACAACTAGTTAACTAATTAATTAATTACAATACTTTAAAAAATTTATTAGCTACAACTAATTAATTACAACAAATATCTAAGTTAAGTATTTAAACTAAACAGGCTCGATATGCGAGGAATGCTCATGCATATGCTCGGTTTTCACCCGAAAAGGCCACTGTTTTGCTTCCAGAAGGTCTTTGTTGCATAGTAGAACACTTACACTTTTGTCCACCTCCAGAATAACTCTGCTTTGCTAAAAAAAAACACTGCTGGATTTTGCATTGGTGGCCGGCCGGCCAGCCAGGAGTAAGGGCCTGCCGGCCACCAAAGGTGGCCTACTGGCCATGGAAAGTGGCTTGCCCGCCACTGCTACAAGGTTTATCTTGCTGCAATAGAGAACAAACAGAGCATGCACAGGGTATTCTGAAGGGTTTGTTTGTACAATTCACCCCTCCTTATCATGAACAGATCAAAGGAAAGACAAAACTTAGTCCACTAACCACCAATTCACCCCTCAACCTTTAATGGCCTTAAAACCCAAGTTTCAGCCCAAAAATATAGAGTTTTTATAGCCCAAAAAAAGTAGGAAAATAACAAGAAAAAGAGTAGTTAAAGCAAGTGAAGAGACAAAGCTTTATATCTTTTGAAGAGGAAATCAATTTCAAGCAATAAAAACAAGAAAACACACCCTCAAGAGCTCAAACAAGGCTCAAAGATACCTTAGCTCAAAGATGAGAAGGTTTGGTTTAGAGTGTATAGACAAAGGTGAAGAGTGTATAGGCAAAGGTTGAGATATTTGTAAGAGAGAGGAAAATTTTTGCTCCAAAATTTTTCTAACCTTAAAACAAGAGAGGGAGGTCTCCTATATATAGAAAACATGAATTTCCCTCAAGAATATCTAATCATACACGTGGGAGCAGATGCAAGCATCTGTGGAAACAGCTGCCACAAAATATCTACAAAAGACACTAGTGGCCAGTAGGCCACCAGGGGTTCTAGGCTTGAAAAGCAAGGGTTTTGGTCCAAAAACAAGACAACAGGTGTGTAAAGTTTGAAAGGCTCAAAGTTGTGGTCTGCTGAGGACTTTGAGCACTTGACAAGCATATACACTCATCATCAAGTGTGCAAGCAATGGCGTCCAAGTCATAAGGGCCGTAAAAAATGGGGTGCCTACAGTTGCCTCTCTTTGACAGTACTTGGAGTCATGAAATGACATGAGTGAATGTCAAAGCCCGAAGACGACCCATTTTAACAAGGCTGTAAGACATGGACAAACAATCAAGATAGAAATAAATGGTTGCGCCCACAGGCTGCCTACGTATCCCTTTGCAAGGAATAAAACTAGCGTAGTTCTGGGGCAAGATGAAAATGATATGCACAATGACTTTGAAAGCTGGACTCACACGCTTTGCGAAGCCGACTATTTTGAAAACTCATGATCATGTGAGATGATGCAATAAGCAATAACATGAAATAATAATATATGAACATATGAATGAGTAGTTTCAAGTTTAAAACCAACATAGGTTCCACGCAAAAAGACATAAAACACACTCTAACCACGCCAAAACAAGAGATGAGGAAAGAAAACACTGCCCATGGTTGCGTTTCACACATCTTGAGAAATTGAGAAATGAAAATTGCTCGGGGTCGCATTTTATGCATCCCGAGAACCAGATGAATGAAAACCGCTTGAGGTCGTGTTTCATATCTCAAGAAATAAGAAAAATTGCTCGGGCTCGCGCTTCATGCTTCTCGAGAAACAAGAAAAATAGCTCAAGCTTGCGTTTCACGTGTCCCAAGATAAAACACGCCCAGAGCCATGCATCACACGTCCTGAGATACAAGAAAACTGCTCGGGCTCGCGCTTCACGCATCCTGAGAGAAAACACACCCAGAGCTACGCGTCACGCATCACGCGTCTTAAGATACAAGAAAAGTCGCTTGAGCTCGAGTTTGTGCTTCACGCGTCCCAAGATGAAACACGTCAAGGGCCGTGTGTCACGAGTCCTTAGATATAAGAAAAGTCGCTCGAGCTCACGCATCACGCGTCTCGAGATGAAACTCGCCCAGGGTTGCGCGTCATGCGTCCCGAGATACAAGAAAAGCCACTTGGGCTCGCGCTTCACGTGACTCGAGATGAAACCTGCCCAGGGCCATGCGTCACGTGTCCCGAGATATAAGAAAAGTCACTCAGGCTTGTGTTTCACGTGTCCCGAGATGAAACATGCCCAAGGCAGCATGTCACACGTCCTGAGACACTAGAAAAGCCACTTGGGCTCGCGCTTCACGCATCCTGAGATGAAACCCGCCCAGGGCCGTGTGTCACGCATCCTAAGATACAAGAAAAGCCACTTGGGCTCGCGCTTCATGCGTCCTGAGATACAAGAAAAGATGCTCGGGTTTGCGTTTCACACGTCTTGAGATGAAACCAGCCCAGGCCGCACGTCACGCATCTTGAGATACAAGAAAAGCCACTTGAGCTCGTGCTTCACGCGTCTCGAGATGAAACCAGCCTAGGGTTGCACATCACGTGTTCTAAGATATAAGAAAAGTCACTCGAGCTCGCATTTTACATGTCTTGAGATAGAACTTGCCTGTATCGTCACATGTCCTAAGATATAAGAAAAGTCGCTTAGGCTCGCATTGCACGTCCCAAGATAAAACTCGCCGGGTCAGCCAGCTCGCTTTTTCGCGCCTCTGAGGTTTGAAAAGAAGCCCTACAGCCAGACTCTATGTTCTAAATCTAATCTCATAAGTGCAATGTGAAACTTATAATCACCAAAGAGTGCAAATCTAACAAATCTTTTGGAAAGTTGATTTTAGGATAAAAATGCCAAATTGGATTGGTTTGCCAAATACAAAGTCCCCACCTAAATATTTTATTTTTTGGAAAATTTAGGAAACCCATGACTCATGCCAAAGGCCACGTGTTCGCTATCACCAAAGTTGCCTTGGCTCTAGAACTTAGGTACGAGGAGAAGATCATGAATTGAGTATTTCACTTGCCCGATCAAAGATCGGCCTCTACTAATCATGATATGATTTTTATCAACATTATGTGTTCTTATTCCGGTTATTAAACTAGCTTTACTATGTGATGTGCACAAGCAAGTATAGACTAGTTTGCTTAATTTTGAACAATTTAACTCATGTTTGTTTTTTGCGAAAATGGTTTAAATTTGCCACCTCAAGTGGGCTTAAAGTTTGTGGATTTGCCACCAAACATAGTAGGCTTAAAACTGATTTGTCATTCAACAAAGTGGGCTTAAAACTTACATTTGTTGAATCGTTCCAATTCAAACAACAAGCCTTCATCGACAGACATTCAAGCAATTTAGCATTTAAGCACATAGGCTCATGGCAAGCATGCTAATCATGGCAACATTCACATTTATGCGAGTATGCTAAAGCATAAAAACTCACCTAGCACTCCAAGCCAAGAAGATATGAGTTAGTAAAATATGCATGATTCCTAACTATACAACATGCCTAATGCAACGCATGCAATAGGCAGTTAATAAGCTCAGCTACTAATATGGTATATGGATTAATTTGATAACATGCGATTAAACACGTAGTCAAAGATGGTATTAAAATGACAATGTAGTTTGAATGATGCGCTGAGCCACGGTGCATGCAATACGAATGAATGAATGCAAGCATAAGATATGCTAATTTGAAACATGATGCTCCTAATCTAACCATCAAAAGCGGGTAAATAAAAGGGAGAAAGACGTGGGGTTGGAAAAACATACACACACGCACACACACTTATTACAACATTACGTACTTAAATAATTACTAATCTACTTAATTAACTAATCTACTTAAATAATTACACCATTTACATGCATTAGCTACACCTAATTAACTAAACAAATTAACTAAAAGGCCTCGGGAAACGAGGGATGCATGCATGCATGCTCGATTTTTCACCCGAAAGGCTACTGTTTTGCTGTTGCAAGCCTCTGTTGCACAGAAGCACTTACACTTTCTCCTTCTCCAGATCAACTCTGCTTTACTTTAGAAACACTCTACTAAATTTTCATTGGTGGCCAACAGTGGGGCCTGTCGGCCACTGCTGATGGTCGGTCGGCCAACAATGATAGTCGGTCGGCTACTGATGGTGGCCGGTCGGCTACTTGTGATGGTCGTCGGCCACCACTGGCTTGGACTTCCTTGCTGCAACAGAGAGAAAACAAAGCAAAATAGTGTACTTTTTGAAGGTTTGTTTGTATTGTTACCCTCCTTATCATCAAACAAGTTCAAAAAAGTGATACATTTGGCCCTCAAACCATCAATCAAGCAATTTCCATGCATGGGGACCAATTTGTACAAGTTCAATGAATGCAACACAAGACTCAAACTCCATCACCCTATCATACATGATCAAGGGCAACGGAGACCTAAGAAAGTGGCACATTTCATCACTTTTGAGTATAAAATGTCCAATTTTCCTTGTGTTCAAATTAACATTCGATTTGAACACATGCAATGCAACACAAAGAAATGCTTATCTTGCCACTTGTTCTTGCCAATTTTGTTTACACCTTTTAGTTACCAAATCATTCTTTAATCAATTTGTCCATTGGTAAGTGTCCTCTAAGATGAAAGAAGTATCAACCAAGGGATAGTGTAAGGCAAGAGAGAGATCATGTCGTTGATAATGAACCCTCAAAGAGGATTAAACCATTAAGTATGACTTCAATCTCAAGCTTGAAGGATCCCAAGCTTGAAACAACCCTCAAAAGCAAATGAAAGAGTGAAGCAAAGAGGGAGATTGCAGAGTTTACGAGTGCTGAAATTAAGTAAGAAAACAACTAAAACATGGAAATCAACTCAAACAAGTGGTGTCTAAAGGCCTAAAACACTAGGCTTGTGAGGACTATTACACTACAAGCATGCAAAACTAAAGCTCAAACACAACAAACACTTAAAAACAGTCTTAAAATAGGTCTGAAACAGCCCTAAAACATGTTGGAATTAAGCTAACAAAAGCTAGAAAAATAAGCCAAAACATAGAGTATGTTAAGCTAGTAAACAAAATACAAGGAGGGAAGGCTAATCCTGTAAGAACCCGAATATAAAGATTTAGTAAATAATTAAATAATAATATTATTACAATCTCAAATATTTTATTATGAATCTTTAAGTGCAAATTAAATATTATTGGAGGGTCATTTAACTAATTTTAAAACTTAAAATAAATTTATGGTGAAAGTCTTTAATGTAGAAGCAAAATTTATTATTTATAAATAAATAAATAAATAAGTGTCAAATTAGTAAGCATATGTTGATCTAATAATATTTGTATTTTATTTAAATTAATGGAGAGAAAAAAATAATATAAAACAAAGGATAATTATTTAGAGTTTTGTTTTCATATATATATATAACAACCCTAGGGTTCCTAATCAACACTATAGCAACAGCAGCAGTAGAAACGTGAGAGAGGAAGAGAGAGCAAGAGATAGAAAAGAGAGAGGGAGAGAAAGCACCCTTGTCTCTCAACAACTTTCTAAGGTATTAATCAATCTACTCTTGTTCTATTATAATATGTTGTTTACATAGTTGTGGTGCTTGTGAGTGTTGTGAGTTGGTGGAAGAAAAAGGAATGGATTGGCTGATTGGGATAGTATTCTAGATTTTTTAATTGAATTCATTATATTGCTCTTAAGAATATTAATCTGCCAGCAAACTTTAGAAATCATGAAACCATATCAAACAAAAGAATTTTGAACTGAAATTTTTATAGTAGATCAATTACATATTGAATTCAATATCTGAATTTTTTCATAATTTTTGGAAGTCAAAATCCCTATAAACTGATACGTTCAAATCTGTCCAAAAAACTAGTTTAAACAGTAAATTCGGGAGTGTTTTTCTCTTTGAGTATAAATCCGAAAATTATCAAATCAATGTCATTAGAACCGGTTATGAGTCTAGTTTCTTACATTTTTGACCTTTCATTGATTACTCCTGTATACTAAGAGAACCATTAATTTATTTAAAGTGCTGCAGAAAACAACCTGTTTGGGCATAACTAATTGTAAATAATTATTTTGATAAGCAAATCAAGTAAAACCAATTGGGTTTGAAACTTAGGGTATATTAGTTGATATTTGGAGGGTTTTGGAATTTTTTGAATGGTGTAGAGTGGTTTTTTTAATTTTCAGAGTTAGTGAACAGTTTGGGAAAACCTATCAAAAATTTTATTTTATCTCAAAGTCACATTTAATTAAGTTTCGACCGGAACCCATGTCTTGGGTGATTTTAGACCTTGAAGAACATGAATTTAGATAATATTAAGAGTAACGGTGAGTTGGGTTGAGCCGTGTTAGTGCACTTTAGTTGAGGTTATTTAGTTCTTATTCTTTAGTATTTTTAAATTAGTAGTGACGTGTAGTTTTTATACTTGGTTCAGGGCATTAGTTGGACTTTTATTCTCTATTCGAGGATTACATTATTTCGTTTCCAGGTGAGTAGTTTCATGCTACATATTTTTATAAATGTTTCCCTATCCTGAACTGTTGGAAAATTAAATTGTTGTTTTATGACTAAACTGTTTTGATAAATTATTATATTATCAATGGAATCAAATTATTTATAAAACATGTGTGAACTTGGCATACTGTAAACTATTTGTTTTGGTCTCATGTTTATAATGATGAACTACCATGTTTTGCGAAACTGATGTGTATTGATTATTGGGACTATTTGTGTATTTAGTCTAGGGAAATTATTCCACTGTGTGGTGACTCTAGCCACTATGGAACAGATCTGGGTTGGGCCGTGATGACTTTAGTGCTCAACGATTGTAAGGAAAAGACCTAGGTTAAGCTAGATGACCTTCAATCGGATCGTCTTTGAGAAAAGGCCTAGGTTGCCACCCTGAGGGTGACTCTTAGTTCGGTATTGGATCTAATGGGGCTTATAGCCTTGAGAACTGTGTGACATATTACTTGTTATTTTCTTGGTACCTAGAAAATTATTGGTGTTCATGTTGTAATTTGTTTTAAGTGAAAAATGTCACTTATCATGTTCTCGAGAGACATGAGTATTTTAACTGTTGAACTATGGAACCTTCTTTTTAAAACAGATTCTCTTTACCAAATTGTATGCCAATCTAGTTTCTGTGATATATATCTTATTTTGGAATTGATCCCTAGTTTCAAAACTGTATATACTATCCATGTTGCTACTCACTAAGCTATTAGCTAACTTAGTTGTTTACCATTTCCAGGTGTTAGAAGGACTTAGAGTGGACTAATGGCGTAGCGAGGGATTCAATTGCATGGACCTCTAGGACATTCATTTATTTTGTTTTAGACTGTTATGTCAAGTTTGTGCATATTTATATTTATTTTTAGTGAGGTTCATTTAGGATTATTTTGATATGTGGGTTGTTTTTATCCCATAAGTTTGGATTGTGTATTGTTTACGGTTGATTTTGCCGTTGACACTTGTGGCATGACACTGGATTAAGTTTTGGTTATTTATTAATGGACTATTTTATAGTTATTCAATGTGTATGGTTTCGTATTTAGGCTTACGTGTGCCTTGGGCTAAGGCCCTGTGGGCCGCAGTCGGTAATACCCGGGTTTGGGGTGTGACAAACCCCTCCAATTGTAGACCTCAAAACATGATTTTCACCACTGAAATTACTTTGAAATTTACTGTTCAAAAGCCCAAAAAAAGATAATTTGAAAGTGGGAAACAAAGGTAGAATGGCCTTACAAGCAAGGAATAAAGGAGGATAAAATACCCCCTAACCTAAAATGGCTTAAAACCACCAATTTCAGCCCACAAAAATAAAGGTTTGGATAGTCCAAAAATAGTACAAAACTGTACTAGAATGAATAGAAAAGTAGCTAAAATAATAAGCTAAAATATTGAGCAATTAAGTTAGGAAACAAGCACAAGGAGGGGAGGCTAACCCCCTCTATTTTTTGGGACTTCAAAACATGATTTTTAGCCTATGGAAAACTCTAAAAACCAGTGGTAAAAATCTCAAAAATTTTGATAAAGAAATGGGAAACACAAGTGGAAAAGCTTAGAGAACAAGGTTCAAAGAAAGGTGATTAACTCCTCTACCTTTAATAGCCTTAAACCACAAGCTTTAGCCCATAAAAATAATTGAAAAACACTTCAAAATCAGTAAGAAAACATAGAAAAGAAGTAGTGCAAAGATGCTTAAAATTTTACCTCTTGAAGAGAAATAACACTTTTGTTCACAAACCACAAGTCCTTCACTCTTAAAGGCTGAAATTTGGACTCAAAAATCTCAACAAGGAGAGCTCCAATATTGGTTTAGGAAGTGTAGAGAGAGGGTTTATAGGTTGTAAGTTAGAGGTAGAGAGAGAATTCCAAGTTTTGGACCTTTTGGAAATTTTTGTAACCTTAAATCAAGAGGTTTGGCCAGGTATATATAGAAAAACAGCCTAACAGGTCGAAAATATTAAGCCTTGAACAACTGGAGCTTGTGGGGGATAGTTGGACAAAAATATCTAGGTTTTTCACCAGTGGACGACTGGCTAGAAGTGTGGATTGTCGACCATCAAAAATCTACTTCCAGGCCCAACTTCAAATGGGTATATCTCCTTTATCTGAACTCTTTTGTAGGTCATTCTTGAGTCTAAATTAAGCCCCTGAATTCGAATTTCCAATGGAAGTGGCCTTACATCAAAATTCTAAGTGTGCTAAGAGATATGTCATTTTTAGTGACGGTTGCTCAGTTTTGGCTTAACCGGATTGATGCCTAACTTCAACCAGCCATATCTCCCTCATTCAGACTTGGCTTTTGGAGATTCTTGAGTGTAAACTGAAGCCCTAGAAGTCCAATTTCCAATGGTGATGGCCTCACAACTTAATTCCAAGTGTACAAAAGGATAGATCTGATTTAGTGAAGGCTGCCCGGTTCTCTCTTAACAATTTATGCCCAACTTCTTCCCCAACTAGGTTTCTTCCCTCTCCTCCAATTTTCTTCAGCTCCAAACCTCTAAATAAGATGTTTTAAAATATTTTTGAAAAATTTCACCTCTCTTCCATTTATTTCCACTTTGTTCTTGCTCAATTTACTGAAAAGTGCAATTTTTAACGAAATGCGAGCCTCGAAACATAGTAGAAACTTTTGGAAAAACTATTTTGAAAAAGAGGGTTTTAAGGTCTAAAATGATTTTGGTCAAAATTGTTTTGGTCCAAAATAGGGTGTAAGGTTGGGATTTAGAGCTCCTTTTGCTGAAGAAATCGAATGTTTGTACAGCATAACTTTCATCATCGAGTGATCAACCTATGGCGCCCAAGTCTTAAGGGTGGTCAAAAATGGGGTGTCTACAGGTGCATGTCATGCGTCCTGAGATACAAGAAAAGCTGCTCGAGCTCGTGCTTCATGCATTCTGAGAAACAAGAAAGAGGTGCGATAGATGCACAAAAGTGAACAAATGCGATAGCTGCACAAAGCATAATCGTGTGCGATAGATGCACAAAGTAATCATGTGCAATAGATGCACAAAACATAATCGATGCAAGATAGACAACCGCCGTATGATGTTAATTGAAAGCATGTTCTATTCAAGAAACAAAAACATATTCTATGCGAAACTGACAGCATGTTCTATGAAAAATTGATAGTGTGTTCTACGCACAAATGATAAATGATGTAAGACATGAGTGCAACATGCATATATGGGAAATGCATATTCTATGCAATGGAAAAGAACAAAAGTGTAATTTAACAAAGCAAATAAAGTGATATTCTGTGGCAACCTTCGATTTACCTCTCGGAGATGTTGCAACATGATTACAAAGGATACACCTTGTTCAGAGTAGCAAATGGGACATGTTCACACCTCGGAACACAGCTGCAAGCTTCCAAAACAAAACCTTCCACACACCACTCGAGAAGAAGAAGCTCCAAACGGCACCAGGACCCACTTGAGAACCACCAGCCACCTGCCGGCCATCAAAATAGCTTACTAGCCACCAATGGCAGATCGGGGCAGTTTGGTCTTTTCGCGTACGGGTCTTTAAATATAAGCCTTAAGGCTTTATTTCCTTACAACCCTAGGTTCAAAATTGCTCTCCCTCTCTCTAGGTGCTCCTTCTCTCTAGATTTGCGCTTTATACACATTTCCCAACGCCCCACGCAAACGTTTTTCGTAAAACCCTCTTGATTCTTAACATTTTGAACCGACCAGATTTTGATTCGACGTTTTTTCTTGGATTTCCACCACTTTAGGCTTATTCTTCTCAAGTTTCACTCGGGTTTCGTGAACTTTCTCGGGCTTTGACTTTTTCTCCCATTTTCTCTCTTCTAGGGTTGACTTTTTCCAAGTTTACCCTCTTTTCCTCATTTTTCCTTCACTTTTCACCTACTTTTCAACCATTTTCCAAATGGCAGATGATATTCCACATGACGGGTCTCCTTTCGAGGTTCTACCTACATTTTCACCCGTTCCCAAGGTAGAGGGGCCAGTAGTTGCCGAGGTTGGCGAAGCAGCTGAGGGCATTGAGGCCGACTTCGAGGTGGAGTTTGAGCGTAAGTTTGAGCCAAAGCCGCTACCATTGAGAATACGGCCTTTTGATCCGCTGAGGTATCATCCCCGTACGCACATATTGCCACCTGGAGGCATTAGGCAGTTCAGCGACTTTGCTTGCGGTGTACCAAAGGACCTACTGTTGAGAGAACCGACCTCCAACCTTTCATTCAGCGCCACCAAGGTATGAATTCTATTTTCATACATTCCTGCCTTTCTTCAAACTGTGTTTTTGCACTGCCTTTCATCTGACTATACTTTCTTTGCTGCCTCATTTGATTCATCTATTCTTTGCCATAGGGAGAGTCTCGTGCCTACAGGGGGTATAGAGCCATGACAACAAGAGATTGGTATGTCGAGCTCCCTGCTGAAGTTCGTGACATTATTGACGAGACTGGCTTTGGCTTTTTCTGCTCCGGCCTAATACGGGTCATTGTGAGCCGTCCTTTTCTAGGAGCACTTGTGGAGAGGTGGTGGGAGATCACCAGCTCCTTTCACTTCTCTACTGCTAGGGAGATGACGATGACTCCCTACGACTTTTCCATGATCACAGGCTTAGGAGTAGGGGGTGATCCGATCCTTTTTGACACCAACATGGGGGAGTGAAAAGCTACCTGGATCGAGCTATTAGGAGCACGTCCATTCTTGTACCGACCAGCTATGGTGATGTATATTTGGTTTGCTGAGCAATTCCGAGGGAGCGAGCTCGAGACATTAGAGGAGATGGAGCAGTATGCTAGAGGCTTCTGATGTTTGTCCTCGGTACCACCTTGTTTTCAAACAAGTGGAACACCGTGGGCTTATATTTGTTGAGTGCCTTGATAACCCTTCCCTGGGTACGCTTCTATGACTAGAGCGGAGCTGGCCTCGCCACCCTGTACGGCCATATGAGCTCTACTTCCCACCTGAGGGGAGAGCTGATTGGATGCTACTGGCAAGCTTGGAAGGTATGCATTTCAGTTCCCTCTTTGCATTTTACACTTTTTGTTTTACATTTTCGGCTTGATATCTGTTCAACACCTGTGCTTTCTGCTTTGCACTTTCTGTATCAGTTCATGCCCTTTGCTTTCTGCTTTGCACTTTATGCATCTGTTTATACATTGTACTTTTTACTTTGCACTTTCTGCATCTGTTCATACATTGTTGATCGCACATCACTGCATTTTCCTTATAGTGTGGGTTTATGCATATTTTCCAGCTCTTGCCCTAGAGCCCATGGAGGAGCTCCCCCCGATGGTCCCTTACTCGAGGCAATATGATGGCCGATGTCAACGGAGGAGTCGTGAGTCCTTCGCCTTTTTCATCCACTACTTTGACACTGTGACCACCCATGAGGTAACCAAAACACTATCATTTTTACTTTAAAACTTATATGATTCACACTTTTAGCAACTGACAGCAACTAACAATCTATTCACTATATTTGCAGATCATGTGACAGCCTTGGGCCATGATGCCAGCTGGGGTACGGGACTAGTACGCGAGAGCGTGGGCCATATCACACTTCTGGATCCTGCTAGAGGGCCCAGCCTACCGGGCCTAGTTCTTTAGTGAGCGGTTTGTTCGACAGACCGTGGGCTTGCTTGATCCGGTCGTCTCGATGCCACCGCTAGAGTTTATGAGGTCGGTAGACAACTTATCTATTAATGCAAATACGTAGTTCATGGTAGGTTTGGATGCTGATTACTTCAGAACAGAGGGTGACTACACAACCTTTATTCAGACCCACCTCATGCCACCTTTGACAGGCGCTTACGGAGGCGACTAGGGCAACTAGGGTCCGTGCTAGAGGGGTTCTCCT
The DNA here is from genome assembly GCA_025200525.1 of Camellia lanceoleosa. Taxonomy (NCBI): domain Eukaryota; kingdom Viridiplantae; phylum Streptophyta; class Magnoliopsida; order Ericales; family Theaceae; genus Camellia; species Camellia lanceoleosa. The sequence continues at coordinate 834,364 of JANUSC010000052.1, forward strand.
TGCAGAGTAGAGCACCCATTGGCTAGAGCTTCCTACCGCGCTCACATGCTGGCAGCATACTAGGGTTGCTTACCAAATCCTGATCGAGTGGGCAGAGGCTAGACACGAGCTCCTCAGAGTTTGAGGTTCATCCCAGGTATAGACCATACTTTACCATTTGCATCCCGCATTTCATTTTAGATATGTTTATACTAGACATTGATCATCAAAAAGCATTTGCAGGCATCTACAGAGTACACATGGGGCACTCTCAAGCTGATAGCTTCTCTGATGGGCATGATACAGAGGAAGGAGACGCTGTTTGGTCTCTACGGTATCCCGGTAATTTCCTTTAGTTTGTGTTTCATGCTATCATATTTCCACTGATACACTGGCATTTCAACTGTAGTCTTTCCCAAATTGTATTGATACATTGCATCCACACACTGCATTCATACTGTATTTGATACACACACTATAACTAATACTTTAACAACTGTTTCTTCAAATTCTATCTGCACCAGCACCGGCAGCAGTAGCACCAGCACCCACAGTACCTTCTCCAGCAGCAGGGAGGAGAGAGGGACAGGCCCCAACTTGTAGCTGAGATGTGAGCCACAGTCGAGGCAAAGGTAGGGGCACTCAAGGCCATATCAGTCTTTTAGAGTCCATCTTGAGTGATGACGATGCTGAGGCTAGTGACTCTGAGAAGGCAGTGAGTTGGCATTCTGAGTCATCCGAGAGTAAATACGATAATGCTGGCTCGGGATTCAAGAGTAGAGGTGACATTGAGGGGAACTCCGAGGCAAAGAGCGGAGATAATACTGGCTCAGGTTATGGTTTAGAGACTAATTCAGATAGCGGTGCCGATGGAGATAGTGCCTCCGAGTCCTCCCCTCCGAGAAAGAGGACGAAGAGGGCCTCTCGAGGCCTGAGGCGACTGGCGTTGATTTTTTTGTACTTTCTGCTTAGTTTCTTTTTTATTTGGTAGCATTAGTACATGTATAGCCTCAGATAGGTTTTATTTTGCTTTGAAACTTGTACTCCTCTTTTGTAAAAACCATGATCAGAACAAAACCTCATAGTTTTTATAAAAAGTGTTGCCATTTTTGCATCATGAGCACCATATTTGCATGAAATGGACAAGGAATCGAATGTGTAAATGAAATCTAAACACTTGTATTAGCACAATGTTCTTAATTAGGTAATGAACCGACCAAAAACCAAAATATAAAATACAACTCGATAAGCAAAGCAAAAACAACTCAAAACAAATAAACAAATTTGCTAAAACCAAAAAGACTCAAAACAAGACCTTAAAACATACAAAGATCAAGACAAAACACATGTTTCCAGCAATTTCTAGCACACAGATGGAAAGCAAGCTTGAAAAGAAGGCTGTCGGCCAGAGGTAGAGCTTGCCGGCCATAGAGGGTTACCGGACCAGCCACCTACCGGACACAAATGTGAGAATCGCCAGATTGTTGACAGTTGGCTTCCACTGGCAGCTTTATATTCTACAAAAGGTTTAGCTTTGTGATTTCTCTACAGAACCTCATTTCAACTACAATTTCTTCCACAAATGGAGCCATTTTTTGCCGAAAAGCTCTCTGATTGGATTGCGACTTTAGACGACACGAAAAAGGTAAATTTTCGGGGTTTCGACATAAATGCATTTTTTTCGCTGGGCCATAGTCCACTTTGTTTTCCGTTCATTCATACCACGGCTCGATGCTGGGACTCGATTACACATGTCTTTCACTTTAGGGGGCAAGAAATATGCCCGACAATTGAAGAATTTCAGGCACTAATGGAATCCCGGTACGATGAGGAAATCATGCCTCAACCCCGTTTCGTCCACGCCCAAGCTTTGGGACAGATGTGTGGGCTTACTCTACACGAGGCTCGATCTTTGGCCCACAACAGAGAGCTAGACATACCCAGCTTGATTCATCGATTTTCCGACATTGGTGATAGAGGCAACCTTCTTTGACGAGGTTTTCAGCAACATGCCCTCTACTTATGTATGCTTGCACATTTCCTTCTTGCCCCTACTTTTAGCAGGTCTAGCATTCGATTGATCAAAGTGGCCCAAGGTTTAAAAGAAGGCAAGAGTTGCATTGGTTTGGCGTTGGCTGAGACTTTGATGGGTTTAGACGCCTTTCATCGGTGAGAGACTACCAGATTCGCAAGGAGCCCACTACTTCTTCAGGTATTATTTCCCACCCTTTCTTATATGTGTTTGTTATATCACTTGGCACTCATGCTCTATTTTTCTCACAAAGCCATTTTCTCACTTTTCTCTCAATATACATCTCTTTATTCTTTAATCACTCTTTTCTTTCGTTCCTCCCCAGGTATGGCTTATGGATAAGCTGAAGGTAATGGACTCTTGCACTGAGTACTCAGCTCGAGGCTATTTCTTCCACTATCGACTAGTGGATTTTTTGAATGAGGGATGGTGGGGCAATTGGATGTGCAACAGGTCTGCTGCTGACATAGCTTGGCATTGCCCTTGGCTTAATCTAACCGAGATAAGTTACAGCATGGCTCGACAACCTGGCATACAATTGAGCAGACTGACACATTGCCTGTTCCATTTCCCTTTCCAGTTCAGACGTCAGTTTGGACATGATCAGACCCGCCCAAAGGAGGGGGTAGAGTAACCGGTTTCATTTTCCATCCGTAGTTTGCACTTGGCTAGGTACCTCACTGCTTGAAGGACGAAAGAGCTTCTGGCCCCTGCCCCTAGTTTCAGTTGCGCCCCTTCTGGTGAGTGTTTGGCTTGGCTCAAGAATAAGGCACAAATCGGGCCCACTTTGGCTTCAAATGCTTCTATAAGCACGAGCGGAGGACGCAAGAGCACCTAACCTATCTATGCCTCTAGTTTATTGCTTTGACCTTTTTTTTCAAGTTTTTTCGAATGTAATAAAAGCAACTTTGATTTGTGTCAGATAGTTGGAGAACTTTTATTTTGAAATCAATGCAATTAAAGTTGTAAGCACTGAAAATTTTCCTTTTGGTCCAAACATGGCCTAAGTTGTAGAAGGAAAAATTTTGAACAAAATCAACTTTTATCAAAACTTTTCAAAACCATTTTTGAAAAGGATCACCACTTGACATGCACGGAATCAATCCTCAAGATGTACAACCCCGAATCAAAAGATCACAAATTGCCCCTTGATTGAACACCACTGCTTAGCATTGTAAACAGCTCTCTTCTCAGAATAAAGATCATAACCGAACTGCTAGGTAAAGGACGTGCAAAGATGACCTGATTAATCATATGGACAGGACAGTTGAGTTAGAGGTGATTATGGACGAACTTTAGGATGAAGTTGCCTACGTATCTCAAAGATGGGAATTAGGCCTTACGTAGTGCGGTTTAGGTTCACTCGAGTATTAACTCTCTCCTTTTGTGCTCTAACTTTTGCCAAAGTCGCCCTTTAGGGTTTTCAACCTTGCGAGCTCAGTTTTTCTTTATTTCTAATTTTTCATTCTTTAACTTTTGCCTAGGTCACCCTTTCGAGTTTTTGGCCTAGCGAGCCTTTCAGAGATAGTATTTCTTCAAATTGTCTATGTTGATCGATTGTGAAATTTCTAGGTCATCTAAGTCCATGAGAATAACAGCTTCATCCGACTAGATAGCTTTGATGATGTAAGGACTAGTCCAATTGGGTTTGAACTTGCCCCTAGGGTCATGAATGAGAGCTTGGTTGTCTTTCAGCACCATATCCCTCTCTTTGAGATTCCGAGACTTAACTTTCTTGTTAAAAGCCTTGGCAATCCTGCGCTGGTAGCCCTGAACATGATACAATGCTTTCAGCCTTCTGTCATCAAATAGCGTCAACTCTTCGAATCTGCTCTGTTGCCAGTCTGTCTCTACTATCTAACACTCAGCCATAACTTGTAGCGACGAGACTTCTATTGCAATTGGCAAAACAACCTCCTTCTCATAGACAAGAAAATAAAGAGTTGCCCCTGTAGATGTCTGGATTGAAGTTTTGTAGCCTAAGAGTGCGAATGGCAATTTATCTGGCCAGTCCTTGTAGATCTCAACCATCTTCTGCAAAATATTCTTGATGTTCTTATTGGCGGCTTCAACAGCTCCATTGGTTTGCGGCTGATATGTAGATGACTTATGAGAAGCCACATTGTACTTCTCCAACAAGTCTATCACCTCTTTCTTGAAGTGGGAGCCATTATTTGATATGATCTCGTTTTGGACTCCATATTGGCAAATGATGTTGTTTCTGATGAACTTGGCCACATGCGATGTTTTTAACACTACATAGGACTGAGCTTCCACTTACTTTGTAAAGTAATCAATTGCCACCAAGATGTATTCATGCCCATTCGACCCTTTTGGTGTGACTGCACCGATGACGTCAATTTCCCAGACTAAGAAAGGCCATGGCGAAGTCATGTTGTATAGTTTTGACGACGGGATGTTTATGCGATTAGCATAAATTTGGCATTTGTGGCATCGCCAAACAAAACCAACACAATCTTCCTCCATAGTGGACCAGTAGTAACCTTGCCTGAGAATCTTCCGGGCTAACATCACTCCGTTCATGTGTGCTCCGCACTCTCCTCCATGGATGGCCTCCATCAAGCTTTTTGATTCCTCTTCTTTGACACACAACTTGTGCATTTTCAGATGACCTCTTTTGTACAGTTTACCTCCACAGATGATAAATTGGATGGCCATTCGCTGTATTTCCCTTTTGTCCTTGGCATTTGCCCTTGGTGGATAAATCTTTTTTTCCAAGAAGTTCCAAATATCGTAGTACCAAGGGTTTTTGTTTTGCGCTTCATCTATTGCGGTGACAGTTTCATAAGCCCGTGTGTATCTCTACTCAATGATAATTGGACGCATCCGGACTCCAAGTGGGATGTCTACTATAGAAGATAGAGTTGCTAAAGCATCAGCAAACCTGTTGTTTTCTCTTAGTAGATACGTGAAAGTCAGCTTTTCAAACCTAGAAATCAGAACATCCAGAGTCTGGTGATAAACCTTCATCTTTTCTTCTTTGACTTTCCAGTTTCTATTTGCTTGAGAAACAACTAAGTTCGAGTCCCCGATAACATCCAACCTTTTTGCCCCTAGTTCTAGGGCTGCTTTTAAACCAGCGATACACGCTTCATATTCTGCTTCATTATTGGACACCTTGAACCGGAGTTTGAAGGCTAAAAGTATATGAGAGTCGTCAGGTGCTATCAGCAACACACCTATCCCATAACCGTACTGATTGGACGCTCTGTCAAAGTACATCGTCTAAGTTTCCTCCTCAACTTGCAAAATGGCTTCATCTGGGAACAGGTATTCCACCGTCTCACCCCCTTCTACTGGGTGATCTGCAAGGAACTCCGCTACCGTTCTTCCTTTGACGGACTTGCAGGTAACATACTTGAGATCAAAGTCGGAGAGGAGAAGCAACCAACGAGCTAGCCTACCCATAAGCCCTAGTTTCTCAAAGAAATCTAATCTCAAAACCAGGATTATAAAATGGGCTAACAAGTAATGCCTCAACTTCCTGGTAATCCATACCAAGGCTAGATAAGCTTTCTCCAACGGAGTATAGCGGGTCTCATAATCCAGCATTTTCTTGCTCAAGTAGTAGATGGCTTTCTCCATCCTATCTGTAGATTCTTGAGCGAGCATGTATCCTATAGTGGTGTCTATCACTGATAGGTATAGAATTAAAGGCTTCATCGGCTCTAGCGGCTATAACACAGGTGGATTTTGGAGGTACTGCTTAATCTACTCAAGAGTGAATTGACATCGATCATCCCATCAGAATTTCTTCCCTTTCTTCAGGAGACCACAAAGTGGTTCACAAGTCAAGGCTTATGAATTGCACTTTACCCAGAAAGCCTCACATCTCTTTTTTAGTCCTTGGTGGTGGCATTTCTAGAATGGCCTTGATTTTGAAAGGATCAACTTCGATGTCGCTCTGTGTGATAAAAAAGCCCAACATTTTCCCTGTTGTTACACTGAAAGTGCATTTCTACATCTTCAACCTCAATTTGTATTCTCTGATTCATTGAAAGAATTTCTCCAAGGTAGTGTAGTGAGACTCTCTTTCTTTGGACTTGACAATCATGTCGTCCACATATACTTCGACCTCTTTATGGATCATGTCATGCAGAATAGTGGTCGCAGCCCTCTGATAGGTAGCCCCGACATTCTTCAATCCAAACGGCATAACCCGATAGCAGTAGGTCCCTAACGACATAGTGAATGTGGTTTTCTCTCTGTCCTAGGATGCCATCAGAATCTGGTTGTACCCGAAAAACCCATCCATAAAGGTAACAATGCATGGCCCACAGTGAAGTCCACTAACTCATCAATGTGCGGCAGAGGAAAGTCATTCTTCGGACTAGCTCTGTTCAAATCCCTAAAGTACACACACACCCGGATTCTACCATCCTTTTTCGACACTGGGACAACATTGGCCAACCAAGTTGGATATTTAGATACTAACAAGAAACTTGCCTCGATCTGCTTGGTGACTTCTTTTTTGATTTTCAATGCCCAATCCGGGTGGATTCTATGCAACTTCTACTTGATAGGTCGGTCCTCGAGGTCATGAAGGATCCAATATTGTGCAATCTCAGGATCAATTCCAGGCATGTCTTCATAGGACCATGTGAAAATATCTTTGAAATCTTTTAACAAAATGACTAAGCGCTAGCGCATCTCCGTAGACAACGTGGACCCGATCTGGACCAGACGCGGATCTTTCTCAGTACCCACGTTAATAGTAATGATTTCATCAAAACAGGGTTTTGCAAACCTCTCATCCTCTTAATTAATCAAGTTTTTCAAAACTAGAGGAATTCCTTCCACTTCGTTTTCATTAAAATTCTAAAAACATTGGTCAATATAATAAATAAGTGGCATAGAGAAATAGCCAGAATCGACAGCGTTCTCATTCATAAGATCCAAATCTTCAGTTACAACCGAGTCAAAAGCAAAAGAAAAAGAGGACCTGAACAAGACCTTGGCATCTAGGTTATCACCCCTAGGAATACCAAACTCAGACTCAGAAGAACCGAAATCTGATTCCGACTCTACAGACTCAGTGGAATCAAATTCGAGCACATCACCCGACTCAAAACTAGATAGGTAGCCCTCCTCCAGCTGCCAGATAAGAGATTGTGCTTTTGATACATCCAAAATGCTGCTAGATGGGTTCACACCCTGTTGGTTCCCCATCAAAGAGATGATAAGGTTATCCCCCAAGTTATCTGAGTCAGCCGCGAGATCTGTAAGGAGACATACCAGTGTTGTCCCTATTCCAAGCTCGCTGTTGTCTGAGTCATTTTCCATGCCTGGTTCAGTTTCAACACTTGGCTCAGCCTTTTCCTCGGCGTCACTATCTTTCAGTTGTAGGTTGAAGAAGCTTTCAAACTCAGGAACATGTTGCTTTGTGGAATTCATCTAGGGCTTGGGAAAGCCGCAAAAGGGAAAATCTTCTCCCTCCCGAACAAAGTGGCCATTCAGCATTTCCCAGATTGGCCTGTGAATGAGCTTATAGTGTTTCCCTACCTGCTTGGCTCTGGCTCTACCTTTGATTTCTTCTCCTTTCCTGATCCAGTCCTCTTTGGTGGGTACATAGCCCAAACCAAAGGCATGTGGATTGTGTCGGACGTCTGCCAATGCTGTGACACCTTTTTGGCCACTTCTTTCAAGTCCCATTCCTGGTACATGCTGCTGTTTGTTCATGACATAGATAGATTGAACGCTGACATACATTCCCTCATCAGCAGCCAGAATGGTTTACATTACCGGGGCCTCAGCCAGAGTGAACCATGAGAGAAAAGCATCATCCTCGCCATGTGTAATTTCCAGTACTAGTGTAATTATCTCTGGTGAGGGATGGATGGATGAATTTCCAAAAACAATCGCCACTCCCTTTTCATAGGGGTACTTCAACATTTGATGGAGAGTAGAGGAGACTGTTTTCACCTGATGCAGCCAGGGCCTCCCTAGCAGTAAGTTGAAGGTGGCCGAGACATCCAGGACATAGAACTCAACATCCTGCTGAGCTGGGCCTACTTGGACTTTGATTTGTACCGTGTCCATAAGCTCTCTGCTTGTATTATCATATACCCGAATTACTTGGGTTGTGGGCACGAAGTCTGCCGGTCTAAGGCCGATGGCATAAGCTGTGCGAGACGGACATAAATTGATAGCCGAACCGGTGTCTATCAACACCACTGGTATCCATTTCTCCCTACACTCAACAGATATATATATATATATATATATAAGGGCTTGTTGTGAGTTGAGCCTTCCAGCAGTAGTTCTTTGTTAGAAAAGGTTAGGGTCGGCCTAGCGTCACCTAGGAAGACCAATTCCACAAGCTGTTCAGGGGTAGTGTCAATGGACAATTTAGCTTTGTCCATTGTTGATAGTACTGCTTGTCGATGTACTCGGGAGGCCATGAGAAGACCCCAAATTGAGATGTCAGCTTGGATTTTCTTCAGTTACTTCAATACTGCCTCTTCTTCCAACTGCTTTTCTTTCTGTTTCTCAACCTCTCTGTCTTTCCTAGATACCTCAGATTGATTTAAGTGCGGTGGCTTGAAATACCGCCCACTTCTTGTTATGTGATCTATCTCTTTTGCATACCAAGTGTTGTTTGGAAGGCACTCACCCCAATCCTCGTCGGTGTGGGCAAAATGTAGATCGTTATCATCCCACCATACAACTCCGGCAGCCGACAAATAGTTGTCCAGCTCCGTTCGGATCACTTTCACCTCACAAGTATCCCCCGTAGGGTGTTGGGCCATTACAGCTTCCTGGTCATCTTCTACCCTCTCTTATTCAAACTGCTTCAACGCAGCTTCCTGTTCTATGTCCATAGTGCTTCCAGTGCCCAATTCCTGAGCTGAATTTTCCATGTCAGTGTTCTCTGGCAATTTTCCCTTTTCATCAGCTATTCCACCCACTACAGCAATTCCTGCTTTCTTTTCTTCCAGTTTTGTTTCAGTTTCTTCCTCCCTGTTCGATTCATCACTCAACCACCTAGAGTTTTCCATTGATCCATTCAAATCGAACCAGTCAATCTGCACATCCCCTTGATCTTGTTCATCAAAGAACTGCAAGTTATCTAAGTCCTCCTCAAGTTCTGCCAAATCATCCAAACCTTGGCTCAGGCTATCCTCCCTAACTATATTGACCTCCACTATAGTTTGCAATACCACTTCTGGCTTGGCTTGATCAATCGGCACAATGTAGCAGCTTGGATCGTACATTCCCTCAGACAAGTCCTCAGAGCACTTAGACAACGAACTCATACTTTCCTTTAAGGCCAACCTCCCTTCTATTGCAACTGTCACCACCACAGGCTTAGGTTAAAGTGTGGATGTGTCCATCATGCACAAATCTGTGCTTTCAGGAATGAACACTCTCGGTCTGGGTAGGTGGAAAGGGGTAATGTATACACTGGGGTCGTAGGGATGGCCAGTGTATGGATTAGATTTAGATTTTGAGGTGAGGGAACTTGGTTGTGGATCGGGAGAAGGCTTGTAGTTACATTTGGTTTCTGGAGAGGTGTGATCACCTTATTGTCAATGAGGTCTTGAATTTCATGACGCAGTCTAAAGAATTGGTTAGTATCGTAACCGTGCTGCTGATGAAACATATAGTACTTAGCTAGGTTGTGTTTGGGTAGAAGACGATTAGGTAGTGGGTGAGGCTCTAATGGTTTGAGGTGCCCATTTTTGATCAACACCTTCATAGCTTGAGATAGGGTCATGTAGAGTTGGGTAAAGGTCCTCTAGGATCGGACAAAGTTGGCTGAAGTTTATGGAGCTGTATTGGCAATGGGATTGGCGGTCTTGGTTGTGGTGATGACAACACTCACATCTGACAACTACGTAGCTGTGCTACCAATGGTGGTTGCATTAAAACTGTGCACAAAATGCCTCTTTGCCTGCCCTTTCTCATCAGTAATCAACCCTTGTTTCATGGCATCTTGAATCTGAACCCCCATCTCATGGAGCTCAGTGAATGTGAACAGAGGTAGGATGATCATTTTCTGCAACAACTTCCTGTACAGATTACGGACTACCATCCTTATCTGATCTTTCTCAGAAGGCTTGGTGGTCATCATTGAAGCCTTAGCCCTCCATCTCGTCACAAATTCTGAGAAGCCCTCATTCGACTCATGGCGCGTTGCCTCGAGATCACGAGTTGTGATCTCGATCTGCGTGTTGTACGAGTATTGAGCAATAAAGGCCTTATCTATTTCTTTCCAGTTCTGCTTCATAGAATCCTCCAACTTCGCATACTCTATGGTTGTTATTCTCGACATGGTTCGACCGAAGAGAGACAGTTTTTACAATCTGGTCAGGCCCATCAGCCGTAAGATGTCTAAAAACAGCCATAGATGAAACATGGGATCCCCGGAGCCGTCGAATCTATCGATGTACGGCATTTTGAACCGATCTAGCAACATCACTACAGAGTCGATATACCTATCTTCTATATTGGGGATGAAGTTAACACCTTGTGCTCTCTTGAATAGCTTCTCCAACTTGTTGACCTTAAGCATAGTTGGGTCAACCTCAAATTCAAACGAAGCCTCGATTTGATACACAGGTACTTTGGAGACTTGTGGTGGGATCGGCTCTACCGAATTGCCCTGATTTTCAGCATGGGCATTAGCAGTATGGGCAGTGGCTCTGGGTGCTGGAATACTCGTAAGAGGTGCATAAGATGCAGAAGCTGCTGCTGGTTGCGGTTATTGTTGTTGCAACCTGTTTATTACCTCAGCCTGACGTGCTGTGACCTCGACCTGATGAGTAGCGTCTTGCTGCATGGTTTCAACTATTTACTAAAGGTAGTGGATCAATTCCTCCATACTGACTAGGGGATATTGTGCCATTAGAATAGGTGAGTGCTCTCGCACTGGACTAGATGTAGAAGACTGTCCCTGAGCCTGACTGGATGTAGGTGAATTGAGGGGTGACTGCTGTAGAAATTGGACCGGTGAACTCTGCCTGACCCTCCTCCGTTTATTAATCGGTGAGAGCGAAGTAAACACAGGCTGTCCCCTAACAAGATCTTCGGCTTTGCAAAGCCTTCTGACTTAGGTCCAGAGCACTTGGGGGATATCCGAACTTTCCGAAGCTATGGTGTTATACTACGTAGCAAAAAGAAACAAAGCAAAAAAGAAAGCAGTAGCCAGAAACCGCACAGCACCTCAATTACTGATGTTAAACAACACACAGATGTAATCAATGCTATAGAACTGCACTCAACATTGAATTCTTCCCCCAAAACGGATACCAAAAATTGCAATTGATATGCACATTCCTGTACAGTTTCACTGTAAAGTACATACCAGTTAAGTGAGAGCCAAAACACCTCTATGAGGGAGTAGGGATGCCTTGTCCTAGTTTCGTCAGGAACTAGGGTTCACTATTCAAACAATGCGGTTTCATCCAATCCTGCATTCTGGTGAGCATCATGTCTTAGTTTGGAACAGTCTCTACGGCTTTACAATATGCAACTAGGCCAAATTGTCAGAAGGGTACCTCAGCAAGACTACCTAATATACCTCTTGCACGTAACACTGAGAAGTGAAAGGAGGATCAAACGATATAGCGGTAGTCCAGATCCAAGGGTTGTGTTCCCATCATGGCAGAGCCCGTGACCGATTAGTCTTTTGGCAAGCTTTTCGGGCAAGCCTCCGGTAAATCGTCCCAGAATAACAAATGGTAAACACAGTGACTTAAACGCACCAATGTAAATTCAAATGAAAAATAACATGTAAGTGTAGATAAAATTTCATATCATGAATTTCGAGTCAAGTTCTCTAATTTCCCCAGTGGAGTCGCCAGAAACTATAGCTCGACTTTTTCGTGCCCCCTTTCGAAAGACGAATAAGCCCTACAGTATCGGACTCCCGCGGTTTTAAATCTGATTCCACAAGTGCAATGTGAAATAGATAAACACCAAAGAGTCCCAATCTGACAAATCTTTTGAAAAATTGATTTTGAATCAAATTGCCAAAAATGAACTACTTTGCTAGATACAGAGTCATGACCTAAATATTTTTGGGAATTTTAGGAAACCCATGACTCGTGCCAAAGGCCACGTGTCCGTTATCACCAAGATTGTCTTAACTCGGGAACTTAGGTACAAAAAGGGAAGGTCATGAATTGAGCACCCCCACTCACCCGATCAAAGATTGGCCTCTACTAACCATGATATGAATTTTATGTACATTATATGCTCTTGTTCCAGTTTATTAGGCTAGCATTACTATGTGATGTGCACACACACAAGTATAGACTAACTTGTAAGAATTGGAACACTTGATTCATGTTTATTTTGAAAATTGTTTCAAATATGTACCACTTGAAAAAGTGATCGTATATAAACATTACTCAAATTATTCCAATTCAAGCAATAAGCCTTTATCCACATGCATTCAAACAGTTTATCATTTAGGCATTTAGCCTCATGGCAAGCATGCTAGAGATAGCAACAATCACACACATCCAATATGCTAAAGCAAGTAAAGGCTCACCTAGTACTCTAAGCCAATAAGAGAAATGAGTTAGAAAAATACATGACTCCTAACTATACGATATGACTAATGCAACACGTGCGATATGCAATTACTAGGCTCAGTTACTAATATGGAAAATGAAGCAATTTTGATAGCATGCGGTCTAAGCACGTATTCAACGAAGAATTAAACTAATAATGCAAGTTAGAATGATGAATCGAGCCTTAGTGCATGCAATACAAATGGATGCAAACATGGAGTATGCAAAACAAAACGTGATGTCCCTAAACTAACCATCATAAACTAGTAAATAAAAGGGAGAAAGACGTCGGGTTGGAAGACATACACATTATTATAATATTGCGCTCTCACGAAGGAGAGTCCGAATAAACTAACTAGCGAACTAGCTAATTAATTAAAGCTAAGCTAAGCTATGCTAATTATTACAAAACAAATGAATAAATAGCTAAACTACTTAACTAATTAACTACTCTAGCTAATTAAAATAATTACAAGACGAAATCAAACAACTAGTTAACTAACTAATTAATTACAACACTTTACAAAATTAACTAGCTACAACTAATTAATTACAACAAATATCTAAGCTAAGTATTTAAACTAAACAGGCTCGATATGGGAGGAATGCTCATGCACGTGCTCGGTTTCCACCCGAAAAGGCCACTGTTTTACTTCCAAAAAGTCTCTATTGCATAGTAGAACACTTACACTTTTGTCCAGCTCTAGAATAACTATGTTCTGCTTAAAAAACACACTGCTGGATTTTGCATTGGTGGCCGACCGGCCAAGAGTGAGGCCTTGCTGGCCACCAAAGGTGGCCTGCCAACTATGGAAAGTGATCTGCCGGCCACTGTTGCAGGGTTCATTTTGCTACAACAGAGAACAAACAGAGCATGCACAGGGTATTCTGAAGGGTTTGTTTGCACTAATCACCCCTTTTTATCATGAACAGATCAAAGGAGAGACAAAACTTGGTCCATAAACCACCAATTCAAGCAATTTTATTGCATGATGGCTTATGAACCAAAGTGTGCAATTTCAATAAATGCAATAAAATAAGACACAAACCTCCTCCCTTTCATGAATTGATCAAGGGAGGTGGTGACCTTGGAAACTTGAACCATTTCATCACTAATGAGTATGAAATACCTCAAGTTTCTATTTGTTCAATTAACGTCCGATTGAACACAAAATCACATTCTTATCTTGCACCATTTTATTCCCATTTTAATTACTTCATTTTTAATTGCCAACCATCCTGTAATTCATTGAGTCCAACGGTGAGTTTAAGTCCTCTAATGGAAAGAGGGCTCAAACCAAGAGTTGCTTTGGGCATGAAAGAGACATCATACCGTTGGTAATGAACCCCCTAAGGGATTAAACCATTAAGCATGACATCTCAATCTCATGCTCAAACAAACAAGTTGTTTGAACCACTTTTAAAGCAAAACAAAAGCCAAGAAAGGAAGGAGGTTGTAGAGGTGATTAAAAGTCATCACAAGTATGGAAAGGCATAAATAAATGCAATCAACTCAAAGAAGATGGTGTCTTAGGCCTAAAACACCAAACTCATGAGAACAATTACACTATAAGCATGCAAAACAAAGCTCAAATGCAACTATTAACAAAAAATAGTCCTAAAATAGCCTAAACATAGTCCTAAAACATACTGGAATTAAACAAAAATAACTAGATTAATATGCTAAAACATGGCACAAGCTAGGCTAGTAAGCAAGATACAAGGAGGGAAGGCTAACTCCTCCAAATTTGGCCTTCAAAACATGATTTTGGTCACTGAAATAACTCTGAAAAACTGTGTTTAAAAGCTTAAAAGCAGATAGTAAAAGGATGGGAAACACAAGGGGAAAGGCCTCCAAAACAAGGTGCAAAGAAGGGTGAACCACCCCTCAACCTTTAATGGCCTTAAAACCCAAGTCTCAGGCAAAAAATACAGAGTTCTTATAGCCCCAAAAAAGTAGGAAAATAGCAAGAAAAAGAGTAGTTGAAGCAAGTAAAAAGACAAAGCTTTATACCTTTTAAAGAGGAAATCAATTCCATGCAATAAAACCAAGCAAACACACCCTTAAGAGCTCAAACAAGGCTCAAAGATACCTCAGCTCAAAGATGAGAAGGTTTGGTTTAGAGTGTATTGGCAAAAGTGAAGAGTGTATAGGCAAAGGTTGAGAAATTTGTAAGAGAGAGAGAGAGAGAGAGAGAGAGAGAGAGAAAGAATTGTAGAGAAAGGAAAAATTTTGCTCCAAAATTTTTCTTACCTTAAAACAAGAGAGGGAGGTCTCGTATATATAGAAAACATGACCTTCCCTCAAGAACATTCAACCATACACGTGGGAGCAGATGAAAGCATCTATACAAATAGCTGGCACAATTGTCACAAAATATCAGCAAAAGACACTAGTGGCTGGAAGGCCACATCAATGGCCAGCAACCAAAAGTGATGGTTGATAGCCCAAAGAGGTGGCCAATAGGCCACCAGGGGTTACAAGCTTGAAAAGCTAGGGTTTTGGTCCAAAAACAAGTTAACAGGTGTGCAAGTTTGAAAGGATTAAAGCTGTGGCATTCCCCTGAGGACTTCGAGCACTTGACAAGCATATACACTCATCATTAGGTGTGCAAGCGATGGCGTCCAAGTCGTAAGGGCCGTAAAAAATGGGGTGTCTACAGTACCACTTGAAAAAAGTGATCGCATATATTCCAATTCAAACAATTAGCCTCCATCCACAGGCATTCAAGCAATTTATCATTTAAGCATTTAGCCTCATGGCAAGCATGCTAGACATGGCAACAATCACATACATGCAATTATGCTAAAGCAGATAAAAGCTCACCTAGTACTCCAAGTCAAAAGGATGAAAGAGTTCAAATAATGCATGATCCTAACTATGCAATATGACTAATGCAAGACAGATGATATATAATTACTAGGGTCGGCTACTAATATGGCATATGAATCAATTTTGATAGCATGCGGTCTAAGCACGTATTCAAAGAAGTATTTAAACGACAATGCAAGTTAGAATGATGAACTGAACATTGGTGCATGCAAAACAAGTGGGTGCAAACATGGATTATGCTAAACAAAACATGATGCCCTAATCTAACCATCGTAAGCAGTTAAATAAAAGAGAGAAAGACGTGAGGTTGGAAGACATACATATTATAACACATTGCGCTCTCACGAAGGAGAGTCCGAATAATAAACTAACTAACTAACTAGCTAAAGCTAAGTTAATTAATTAATTATTACAAACCCAAATGAATAATTTAGCTAAACTACTTAATTAGTTATTACAAACCGAATTAATTAACTATTCTAGCTAACTAATTATTACAACAAACCAAAATGAACTAATTATTTACATGAATACAACATAAAAAGAGTGCTAAACTAGTTATTCTAATTATTTCACCTTGGGAAACGAGGAATGCTCATGCATGCACGGACTTCCACCCGAAAAAGGCCATTGTTTTTGCCGTTAAATGCCTTTATTGCACAGTTGAACACTTGCACTGTTTTCCACCTCAGAACATGTCCTGTTTTGCTTTAAAAGTATACTACTGGATTTTGTGTTGGTGGCCGGCAGGTGGTCAGCAGATGGCCTGCCGTCCACTGGTGATGGCCTGCTGGCCACTGATAACTGGATTGTCCAGCAGCAACAGAGAGCAAACAGAGCAGGGACGAGGTATTCTCAAGGGTTTGTTTGCACAATTTACCCCTCCTTATCATCTCTTGAAGGGAAAAACCAATTCTAGGCAACAAATCCAGACAAACACACCCTCAAGAGCTCAAACAAGGCTCAAAGGTACCTTAACTTGAAGATGGAGAGGTTTGGTTAAGAGTGTATAGCCAAAGATGAAGAAATTTGCAAGAGAGAGAGAATTGCAGAGAGAGAGAGAGTAAAAATTTTGCTCCAAAATTTGTATAACCCCATGGCAAGAGGGGAGGCCTCTTATATATAGAAAACCAAACAACTCCCTTAGAAACATCCATCTATACACGTGAGAGCAGATGTATGCATCTATGCAAACAGCTGTCACAGTTGGCAGAAAATATCTGCAAAACACATTGGTGGCCAGCAGGCCACTACTGGTGGTCGGCAAGCCACATTAGTGGCCAGTAACTAGAAGCAATGGCCAGTAGCCCAAAGAAGTGGCCGACAAGCCACAAAAGGTTGCAAGCTTGAAGATCCAAAGTTTTGGTCCAAAAACAAGGCAATAGGGGTGCAAGGTTTAGAGGGCTCAAAGTTGTGGCATTCTGCTGAGGACCCTGAGCACTTGACAAGCATATTCACTCATCATTGGGTGACAAGCGATGACGTCCAAGTCGTAAGGATGGTCAAAATGGGATGTCTACAGTTGCCCCTCTTTGACAGAACTCGGAGTCATGAAATGACGTGAGTGAATGTCAAAGCCTAGAGACTACCTATTTTGATAAGGTCGTCAGACTTGGAACTACAATCAAAACATAATTTAAAATGGTTGTGCTCACAAGCTGCCTACGTATCCCTTTACAAGGAATCAAACCAGCATAGTTCTGGGGCAAGATGCAAATGATATGCACAAAGATACTTTGAAGCTGGACTAACACGCTTCGCGAAGCCGACTATTTTGAAAACTCGTGATCACGCAAGATGATGCAATAAGTAATAACTAATATGACAAGCAAAAATAAGTTAATCACATATGAATGAGCAGCTTCAAGCTTAAAACCAACATAGGTTCCCTGCAAAAAAATATATAACACACTTTGTCCACGCCAAAACACGACACAAGGAAAGAAAACACTACTCAGGGTTACGTTTCACACATTCTGAGAACCTGAGAAATGAAAATCACTCGAGGTCGTGTTTCAAGCCTCCCGAGATAAAACAGGAACCACTCGGGCTCGCGCTTCATGCATCCCTAAATAAGAGAAACAAAAACCGCTCAGGGTCACGTGAACACGTTTCACACGTCTTGAGATAAAAGCCACTCAAGGTCGCGTTTCCACACAGCTTGAGATATGAGAAAAACTGCTCGGGGTCACGCTTCACATGTCCCAAGATCAAACCCACTAAAGGTCACGCTTCACGCGTCCTGAGATACAAGAGAAACCGCTCGGCCTCATGCTTCATGCGTTCCTGAGATATAACATGCCCAAGGCTACATTTCACGCGTCTTGAGAAACAAGAAAATCATTGGGGCTCTCGCTTCATGCTTCCTAAGATAAAACACACCTAGAGTTATGTTTCACATATCCTGAGAAATAAGAAAATCACTTAGGCTCGTGCTTCGCGCGTCTCGAGATAAAACACGCCTAGAGCCGCACATCACACGTCTTGAGATTCAAGAAAATAGCTCTGGCTCGTGCTTTACGCGTCCTGAGATAAAACACGCCCAGAGCAGCACGTCACACATCCTGAGATACAAGAAAATTACTTGATCTCGTGCTTCACGTGTCCCGAGATAAAACACGCCTAGGTCCGCACCTCACGTGTCTTGAGAAATAAGAGAAATGAAAACCGCTCAGAGTTGGGTTTTATGTGTCCCCAGATAAAGGAGAGAGGTGCGCGACAGATGCACAAAATGAATGAATATGATAGATACACAAAGTGAACATGTGCGATAGATGTACAAAGTGAACTTGTGTGATATAGTGACAACACATATTCTATACAAAATAGATAACCGACGTATGATTTTAATTGAAGGCATGTTTTATGCAAGATTTGAAAGCATATTCTACACATGAAATAAGAGCATATTTTATGCAAAATTGACAACGTGTTCTATGCATGAATCATAAATGATGCAATACATGCGTCCAGTATACATCTATGTGAAATGCACATTTTATGCAACAGAAGAGAACAAAGACGTAATTTGACAAAATGAATAAAACAATATCGGTGACAACCTCCGATTTACCTCTCGGAGGAATTGCAACATGTTCAAAAGGATAGTGGGACATGTTCACACCAGAACGCAACTACAAGCTTTCGAAACAGTAGCTTCCATACACCACTTAGGAAGCAGAAGCACAGAACAGCACCAGGACCTACCTGAAAGCCACTGACCACCTGCCGACCACTAGAAGAAGCTGTCGGCCACTAGAAAACCCTACTGGCCATAGATGTGGCCTGCTAGCCACCGATGGCAGCTTCGGGGCAACTTGGTCTTTTTGCTTCGGGTGTTTAAATATAGGGCTCAAGGCTTCATTTCCTCACACCCATAAGGCCGAAATAGCTCTCCCTCTGTTTCTAGGTACTTTGTCTCTCCAGATCTGAGCTTTACATGCGTTTTCCAACGCCCCATGCAAACTTTTTTCATAAAGCCCTCTAGGTTCTCTACATTTTGAACCTATCAGATTTTGATTTCGTCGATTTTTCTTCATTTTCACCACTTTAGGCTTGTTCCCCTCAAGTTTTTCTCGGGTTTCATGAACTTTCTCGAGTTTTGAGTTTTTCTTCCATTTTCTCTCTCCTAGGGTTGACTTTTTCTAAGTTTACCCTATTTTCTCCATTTTTCTTCACTTTTCACCTACCTTTCACCTATTTTCCAGATGGCAAATGATATTCCTCATGATGGAGTCCCTTCCGAGGTCCCACCTGTGTTTCCAGCCATAGCCGAGGTAGTGGAGTCAGCAATTGCGGAGGCTGGTGGGGCAACTAAGGACATTAAAGCTAACCTTTAAGCGGAGTTTGCACCAGAGCTTAAGCCAGAGTCGTTACCATTGAGAGTGCGGCCCTTCGATTTGGTGACATATCAACCCTGTAAACACATATTACTGCTTGGAGACATTAGGCACTTCAGCAATTTTACTCACGGCGTACCAGAGGACCTCCTACTGAGGGAGCCAGTCTCTCACCTTTCGTTCAACACTACTGAGGTATGAACGAACTATGTTTTCATGCATTCCTTCCTTTCCTTTAACTGCATTTCTTACACTGCCTTTCATCTCATTCATCTATTCTTTGCGACAGGGAGACTTCTGTGCCTATAGGCGGTATAGAGCGACGACGGCGAGGGATTGGTACGATGAGCTCCCTACCGGGGTCTGTGACATTGTCGATGAGGCTGGCTTTAGCCTTTTTAGCCGCCCCCTTCTAGGACCACGAGTGGAGAAGTGGTGGGACATTACTAACTCCTTCTACATCTCTACCGCCGAGGAGATGACGATGACTCCCCATGACTTTGCCATGATCACAGGCTAGGAGTATAGGGTGATCCGATCCCTTTTGACACAGACATGGGGAAGTGGGAGGCTGCTTGGATTGACTTGTTGGAAGCACGCCCACCTCTGTACCAGCCAACTATGGTGAGGTATAGTTGGTTCGCTGAGCAATTCTACGGGAGCGAGCCCGAGACACTGGAGGAGATGGAGAAGTATGCCCGGGGCTTCCTAATGTTTATCCTCAGTACCAACTTGTTTTCAAACAGGTAGAACACTGTGGGTTTATATTTGTTGAGTGCCCTCATTACCCTTCCTCGAGTGCAGTTCTATGACTAGGGTGGAACTGGCCTTACCACTCATACCTCCCAAGCTCGTCAATTCTATGACTAGGGTGGAACTGACCCAGTTTGTTGGGCTTGGTTTTTGAGCGAGAGATTCATTTGCCAGACTGTGGGCCTGCCTAATCCAATCATTCCAATGCCACTCTTAGCATCTATGAGGACAACAGATAGCCTATCAGTTGACGCAGTCATTCAGTTCATGGTAGGCCTAGACACTGATTTCTTCAGAGATGATGGCGATTACTCGACATTTATTCAGACCTACCTTATGCCTCCTCTGACGGGCGCTCGCGCAGGCAAGAGAGCAGGGGCTCCTGTGGCAGGTGAGGCGACTTGAGTGACCAGGGCCCATACTAGCGGGGCTCCCCGTGTTAAGCAGACTATTCGTTAGCTAAAGCTGCCCACTGCGCTCATGTGTTGGCGGCCAATTAGGACTGCTTATCATATTCCAATCGAGAATGCCAAGGCAGGGCACGAGTTTGTCAGAGTTCGAGGCACATCTCAGGTATGGACCACACTTTACTACTTGCACCCCACATTTCCATTTCAGATATGTTCATTCCAGGCATTGATCATCCAAATGCACTTGGAAGCATCTATGGAGTATACGAGGAGCCTCCTCGAATTGGTCGCTTCTCTGTTGGGTAGCAGAGGAGGGAGATGTTGCTCGATTTCCACGGTATCTAGGTAATTCCCTTCAGTTCAGTAGGCATTTCATTACTAACTCTGTTTTCATTTTTTGCCATCATCTTTATACTGATACACTGGCATCTCAACTGTAGTCTTTCGCAAACTGCACTGATATACTGCATTGGCACACTACACTGATACACTGTATTGGCACACTGTACTCACACACCGTACTCATACTATATCTAATTTTTGCATGACATTTCTTTTGCATACCATGCTTGTATCTTGATACACACACTGTAGTTGATATGTTGACAACTCCTTTTTCTAGATTCCATCTGCACCGATGGTACCAGCGGCAGTAGCAGCACCAGCATCGGCAGCACCTCCTCCAGTAGCAAGAAGGAGAGAAAGACAGGCCCTAGCTCATGGACGAGATGTGAGCTGTGGTTGAGGCAGAGATAGGGGCACCCGAGGCCAAAGTAGTCCTTTAAAGCCTATTTTTAGTGATGATGATGCTAGGACTGGTGACTCCGAGGAGGCAGTGAGTCGGCATTCTGAGTCATCCAAGAGTGGAAATGATGCTGGCTCGGGGTCCGAGAGCAGAGGTGACACCAAATAGGGTTCTGAGGCAGAAAGCGAAGATGATACTGGCTCCGGTTTAGAGTCTAATTCTGACAGTGGTGCCGATGGAGACAGTGCTCTCGAGTCCCCTCCGAGGAAGAGGACGAAAAGGGCCTCTCAAGCTTTGAGATGACCAGCACTGATGTTTTTGTACTTTTTGCCTAGTTTCTTTTTTGTTTGGTAGCATTAGCACTTGTATAGCTTCAAATAGATTTCATTTTTCTTTCGAAATCTTGTATTCCTCTTTTGTAAAAAACCATGATCAGAATAAAATCTCGCAGTTTTTATGAAATGTGTTGTTATTTTTGCATCATGAGCACCATATTTGCATGAAAATGGAATCGAATTTGCAAATGAATACTGAACAGTTGTATTGGCATGATGTTCTTAATCGCGTAATGAGCCGACCAACAGCCAAAATACAAAGCACAAAATACAACTCAATAAACAAAGCAAATACAAATAAGCACACTTGCCAAAACCAAAAGACTCAAAACAACACCTCGAAACACAAAGATCGAGGCAAAACACATGCTACTAACACTACCCAGCACACAGGTGGACGACAGGCCAGAGATGGGAACTGCCGCCTACCAATGGGAGGCTATCGACCAGAAATGGAAGGTTGCCGGCTAGAAGAGGTGGCCTGCAGGCCACAAGGGGGTGGCCATGTGAGGAACCTCGAGATTGTTAATAGCTAGTTTCCACTCATAGCCTTAACTTCTACAAAAGGTTCTGCTTCGTGGTTTCTTCTCCAGAACCTCATTTCAAATGCAATTTCTTCCACAAATGGAGATATTCCTTACCGAGAAGCTCACGGATAAATAACTTCTTTAGACGGCATGGAAAAGGTAAATTTCTAGGGTTTCGACATAAATACACTTTTCTCATTGAGCCAAACTCCACTTTGTTTTCCTCCATGCCACAGCCTGATGCTGGGACCCAATTACACAGGTCTTTTGCTTTAGAGCACAAGAAATATGCTCGACACTTGAAGAATTCCAGGCATTGATAGAAACCCAACGCGATGAGGAAATCATACCTCAGCCCCGTTTTGGCCGCGCCCAAGCTTTGGGATAGATGTGTGGGCTCACTTTGCACGAGGCTCGATCTTTGGCCCACAACAGAGAGCTAAACGTACCCAGCTTGATTCATCGATTTTCTAACATCGGTGACAAAGGCAACCTTCTCTGGTGAGGTTTTTGACAATATGCACTCTGGTTATGTATGCTTTCATATTTCCTTCTTGCCCCTAATTTTGGTGGATCCAGCATTCGATTGATCGAAGTGGCCTAAGGTTTGAAAGAAGGCAAGAGTTCCATTAGTTTGGCACTAGCCGAGACCTTGATGGGCATAGATGCCTTTCATCGATGAGAGACAACCAGGTTTGCAAGGAGTCCACTACTTCTTCAGGTATTGTTTCCCACCCTTTTTTATATGTGTTTCTCACATCACTCGGCACTCACGCTCTATTTTTCTTTCAAAATCCTTTTCTTACTTTTCTCTCAACATACATCTCTTTATTCTTTAATCTCTCTTTTCTTTCATTCCTTCCAAGATGTGGCTTATAGATAAGCTGAAGGTAGTGGACTCTTGCCCTGAGTACTCAACTCAAGGTTATTTCTTCTACCACTGACTAATGAATTTCCCAAATGAGGGATGGTAGTGCAACTGGATGTGCGACAAGTCTGCTGCTGAGATAGCTTAGCGTTGCCCCTAGCTTAATCTGACTGAGATGAGTTACAGCATGGCTCGGTAGCCTGGCATACATTTGATCGGCCTCACACATTGTGTGTTTTACTTTCCTTTTCGGTTCAAACGTTAGTTCGGGCATGATCAGACTCACCTAGAGGAGGGGGTAGAATATCTAGCTTCATTTTCGATCCGTGGTTCACACTTGGCTAGGTACCTTATTGCCTGGAGGATGAGAGAGCTTCTGGCCCCTGTCCCTAGTTTCAGTTGCGCCCTTTCTGGCGAGTGCTTGGCTTAGCTTGAGGATGAGGCACAAGTTGAGCCTACTTTGGCTTCAGAAGCTTCCCAAAGCATGAGCAGAGGACATAGGAGCACCTGACTCACCTATGCCCCTAGTTTATTGCTTTGACCTTTCTTTTCAAGTTTTTTTTTTTTTAAATGTAATAAAAGCAACTTTGATTTGTATCAGAGAGTTGGAGAACTTTATGTTGAAATCAATGAAATTAAAGTTGCGAGCACTAAATTTTTTTCTTGTGGTCCAAAAATAGTCTAAGTTGTAAAAGGTAAAATTTGAACAAAATCAACTTTTATTAAAACTTTCCAAAACCATTTACGAAAGGGATCACCGCCTGACACGCACGGAATCAATCCTCAAGATGTACAACCTCGAATCATAAGATCATAAACTGCCCCTTGAATACCGCTGCTCTGCATTGTAACTAGCTCTTCTTCTCAGAATGAAGATCACAACTGAACTCTTAGGTAAAGAACAGACAAAGACGACCTAATCAGACACATGGCCATGGAAGTTGAGTTAGAGGTGATTATGGTTGAACTTCAGGATAAAGTTGCCTACGTATCTCGTAGATGGGAATCAAGCCTTACGTAGTTCAGTTCAGGTTCACTTGAGTATTAATTCTCTCCTTTTGCACCCTAACTGTTGCCAAAGTCACCCTTTAGGGTTTTCAACTTTGCGAGCTCAGTTTTTCTCTATTTCTAATTTTTCATGATCTAACTTTTACCTAGGTTGCCCTTCCGGGTTTTTGGCCTAGTGAGCCTCTTAGGGATAGTGTTTCTTTAATTTGTCCATATTGATCGGTTGTGAAAATTCCAGGCCATCTAAGTCCATAAGAATAACAGCTCCACCCAACCAGATAGCTTTGATGATGTAAGGACCAGTCCAATTGGGTCTGAACTTTTCCCTAGGATCATGAATGGGAGCTCAGTTGTCTTTCAACACCATATCTCCTTCCTTGCGATTCTGGGACTTAACTTTCTTGTTAAAAGCCCTAGCAATCCTGCGCTAATAGCCCTAAACATGATACAATGCCTTTAGCCTTCTCTCATCAAACAACATTAACTCCTCAAATCTGCTCTGATGCTAGTCCGCCTTTGTTATCTGACTCTCAGCTATAACTCGCAGAGACGGGACTTCTATTTCAATTGGCAAAACGACTTCCATCCCACAAACAAGAAAATAAGGAGTTGCCCATGTAGGCGTTCGGATTAAAGTTCTATAACCCAAGTGTGCGAATGGCAATTTATCTGGCCAGTTCCTGTAGGTCTCAACCATCTTCTGCAAGATATTCTTGATGTTCTTGTTGGCAACTTCGACAACTCCATTGGTTTGCAGTCTATATGTAAATGACTTATGGAAAGTCACATTGTATTTTTCCAACAAGTCCATCACCATTGGTTTAAAAGACCTTCTCTCGTCAGATCAAATTGCTAGCTTTAAACACCATTTCTCCATTCTTGATAATGTCCATCTGTCACTTGTGGTAGACGGCACTCTTCATATGGAGAGGGAGGACAAAACCATGATTGTCTTTCCTCTTTTGTCAATCGCAGTGGGTGGAGTCCGTTTTCCCCTTCACCTATTTCTTTGGGCTATGCTTCGCCATTGGGGTTTAATCCCTTCCCAACCCAATGTGAATTTCTTTAGAATTATAATGGGGGTTATAGCGCTCAACCATTGCCTTAGAATTAACCTTGGCATTCCAGCCATCCGGCATTTCTATGCCTTGGCTAAGTCTTCTGGTCAGCACGGGCGTTTCTTCCTTAGGGCCAAGGATATCGACCATCAGCTAATTACTATGCTTTCCAGTTTTGGAAAACGGGTTGATGATGTTATGGTCATTGTCTAGGGTAATTGGGAATTTGGCGAAGGGGAGGATCACATCGACCCTATTCCTAGATGGAGGGGCGAGCCAGGTGGCCGATTGCCTTCTCGCTTTTATTATTTGTTCATTTTTGTTATAAAGCCTCTTATTTGAATTGTTACGGCTTGTAGGGAATGACTTGAAGAAAGTCCTGTCTTCAACTGACGACGCCGTTCTTTCGGATATCAAAGTCGCGCTCAAGTATTTCGGCTATTGAAGTCTTTAGAAACAAGGGAGGGCGGCCCACATTCTGCTTCGTTATGAGCCGACATATACGACCTTCTCGGCGGCGAAAAATATCCCGATCCCGAAGGGTGAAGGTTCTCTTATCGCTCTTATTTTGTCCGACTTAAAAAACTTGAGGCAGGTTGGTTTTGAAGGGTCTGATTCGGAGCGGGGTGTAGCTAATGTTACCGAATCAGATCAGTCTGAAACCGAGTCTGACGCGGTATTGAATTCGGCTGATCCTCCATTCACTTCGAGCCGAGGGGATCTTTCACTTGACGGCATTTTTCACGGCTTAGAGGAACTTCCCACCGCAGGCTCCGAAGACATGGACGGGTTAAGCCTGACACAACTTGCCAGAAAGAAAAATACGAAAAGGTTGGCCGTGCGGAGAAGAGCGGAGGCCCTTCCATTTAAAGTACCACCCCCCACCGAATCTCAACTCTCCCTGCCTATTAGTGAATCAGAGTCCTTGCGTGTTGAAGTGAAGACGGAAAAAAAACGGCATGCCGAATCTACTTTGATCTTGCAGGCCGGCCAAGAGGTTTAGGAGGCAGAGAAATGCCCTGCCGAGTTTGAGGCCGGCTTAGAAGAACGAGGCGGCAAACGTCTTCGATTAGAGGGGTTGAATGTGATCGTTCCTTTTGTCATTCAGCCGATGATAAAAAACATGTTGGATTCTTCTGATGCTTCGGCGCTTAAAGATCTAGAAGTCGCATTTAGCTTGGCTACGTCCGTGTCATTGCCGTCTGACAGGGAGGCTTTTCAGGTGGAACCAGATTTGAATGCGACTACACTAGCCACCCAATCGGCACTTTTGGTACATATTTGGACTTTACTTCACTTAATCCAAATGCTGTTGAAGTTGTGGTTTTAAATTCTTGTTTTGCAGACCGTCGGAAGGATAGCCGATATGGGTCGTCGCCATCGCGAGGCCGTCAAACAGATTGGTCGTTTACGAAAGGAAGTTGAGGACCAGAGGAGAAGGGCCGAGGTCAAAGCTTTGAGGGCAAACAAGGAAGCCTTAAGGGCCGAGGCCGAGATGGAGAGGGCTCGTAGCACGGATCAATTATGATTGGATGTCGAGAAGAAAGTGGACGCAAGCGAAGATGCACTCAAATTGGCCCAGAAGACGGTCTCCAAATTAGAGGCTAAGTTGGCTGAAATGAAGGCGGCGAAGGAAACAGCCGACTTGGAGTCTTCCAAAGTATTCGAGGCCAGGAAAAATGTTGAACTCGCCGAGTATTTGGACCAAGTCCCCAAGTTTGAAAATCGGGGATTCAAACATGGCTGGCACAAAGCCCTTGCTGCTGCTAAAGCTTCATTGATTATGCCAATACCATATGAGCAAGTGGATGTTGAGCCATTGGAGTCTGATTCCGATGGCTAATCTGGGCGACTAACATAGTTTTTAGGATGTCGAATGTATTTTTACAGTTTTTAATTTGGTATTTTTCATGTGTTGCTACAGTCATATTTGTTTTGTTGTTTGGCATTTTCATGCGGGCTTGCAGCTTTTTGTTTAGTAATTTGCGTATATAAAATTTCATGAGTTGTGCTCAACTTGCTAAGGAAAATCATGTTGATGAAAAATGTTGTTGATAAATGATATTGCATTCGGTTATGGTTAGATCGACTGCTTAGCTTAGGTACATGGCCGACCAAATTAGTAAATTTGCTCTTGCCCTTGCCTTGGCCAGGGTGCGAGCTCACGAAGCTGAATGGATCTAACTCGTGGGCTGGCTGAGGCATAGATTGGTTTGAGAAGCCGAATGGGCCTAACTCGTGGGCTGGCTGAGGCACAGATTGGTCGGCGCTTGCGCTTGAAAACATGGCCGACCAGATTAGTAAATCTGCCCTTGCCTTAGCCAGACCAGATTAGTAAATCTGCCCATGGTTTGAGAAGCCGAATGGGCCTACCTCGTGGGCTGGTTGAGGCACAGATTGGTCGGCGCTTGTGCTTGAAAACATGGCTGACCATATTAGTAAATCTGCCCTTGTCTTGGCCAGGGCGCGAGCTCGCGAAGCCGAATGGGCCTAACTCGTGGGTTGGCTGAGGCACAAGCCGAATGGGCCTAACTCGTGGGTTGGCTGAGGCACAAGCCGAATGGGCCTAACTCATGGGCTGGCTGAGGCACAGATTGGTCTGCGCTCGCGCTTGAAAACATGGCCGACCAGATTAGTAAATCTGCCCTTGCCTTAGCCAGACAGATTAGTAAACCTGCCCTTGGTTTGAGAAGCCGAATGGGCTGGACAATTGTCATCTGACTTTTGACGTTTTGGGATTACTGACGTTGCCTCGGGAGAGTTGCATACATTGAAGGATAAATGGGGCGGGTGCACGCTAGAGGCCTTACTTATTTCCATTCAGGCAACTTGGGAGGGACGAAGATTGGCTGAATTTAGACGCCGCAATAAGTCGTAGTAGCGAGCCTATGCGTACAGGAAGAAGAACGTCCAAGGATCGGGAAACACAGCAGCCCCTTTCTCGTCAAAACAGATCACCTCGAGAGGACAGGCAACAATAGGGAAATTCTCCGCGATCACATCAATTCCCCAGACTGAAAATGGCCATGGCGAAGTCATGTTGTACAGCTTCGACGACGGAATGTTCATGTGATTTGCATGAATTTGACATTTGTGGCATCGCCGAACAAAACCGATACAATCCTCATCCATGGTGGACCAGTAGTAACCCTTTCTGAGGATTTTCTGTGCTAGCATTACTCCGTTCATATGCGCACCGCATTCCTCTCCATGGATGGCCTCCATTAGGCGCTTCGATTCTTCAACATCGACACACAGCTTATGCATTCCTAGATGACCTCACTTATACAGCTTACCCCCACGGATGATGAACTGAACGGCCATTCTTCTAATTGCCCTTTTATCCTTGGCATTTACCTCTGGCGGGTATGCTTCTTTCTCCAAGAAATTCCAAATGTCGTAGTACCAGGGGTTTTCGTCCTGAACTTCATCTATAGCAGCAATCGACTCGTAAGCTGGCGCAAATTTTTGGTCAATGATGACTGGACGCATCCGGACTCCAAACGGGATGTCTATCATGGAAGATAGAGTTGCTAAAGAATCTGCGAACCTGTTGTTCTCTCTTAGTAGATGAGCAAAGTTTAGCTTCTCAAACCAAGGAATTAACAAATCCAAGGTCTGGTGATACATCATCATCTTTTCTTCTTTGACCGTCCAGTCTCCTTTTGCTTGAGACACAACAAGGTTCGAGTTCCCAATGACGTCCAACCGTCTTGCCCCTAGTTCCAGGGCTGCTTCTAGACCGGCAATGCATGCCTCATATTCTTCTTTGTTGTTCGAGACTTTGAATTGGAGTTTGAAGGCTAGAAGGATACAGGAATTGTCGGGTGCTATTAGCAACACCCCTATCCCATACCTCGATGTGCAAAATGGCTTCATCTGGAAATAAGTACTCGACGGCTTCACCCCCTTTCACTGGATGATCGGCTAAGAATTCTGCTACTGCTCTTCTCTTCACTGACTTGCGCGTTACATATTTCAGATCAAATTCGGAGAGCAACAGCAACCAATGAGCTAGCCTACCCGTAAGTGTTGGTTTCTCAAAAAGATATTTGATGGGATCGAGTGTGAAACCAACATTACGGAGTGAGCTAACAAGTAGTGCTGCAGCTTCCTGGTAGCCCATACCAAAGCTAAGCAAGCCTTCTCCAATGGCGTGTAGCGAGTCTCATACTCTAGCATCTTCTTGCTCAGATAGTAGATGGTTCTTTCCACTTTGTCCTCTGATTCTTGCGCGAGCATACAACCCATTGTAGTCTCCGTCACTGAAAGGTACAATATCAACGGTTTCCCTGGCTCTGGTGGTGACAACATGGGCGGGTTCTGTAAATATTCCTTGATCTGTTCAAAAGCAGCTTGGCATCAGCCGTCCCATTGGAATTTCTTTCCTTTCTTCAAGAGGCATAAAAGTGGTTCACAAGTCAAGGTTAATTTTGAGATAAACCGTCTTATGAATTGCACTTTACCTAGAAAGCCTCGCACTTCCTTTTCAGTCCTTGGTGGGGGCATTTCTAGGATGTCCTTGATTTTGGAAGGGTTGACTTCGATGCCTCTCTGTGTAATTAGAAACCCCAGCATTTTTCCCGCTGTAACATCGAACGTACATTTCTGAGGATTCAGCCGCAACCGAAATTCTCTGATCCTTTGAAAGAACTTTTGCAAGGCGGTGTAGTGGCCCTCTCTTTCTTTGGACTTGACAATCATGTCGTCCACATACACCTCAACCTCTTTGTGGATCATGTCATGCAATATTGTGGTCGCGGCCCGTTGATAAGTAGCTCCAGCATTCTTCAGCCTAAACGGCATTACTCTGTAGCAGTATGTCCCACACGAGGTGGTGAATGCAGTCTTTTCCCGGTCTTCTGGTGCCATCACTATCTGATTGTACCTTGAGAAGCCATCCATGAATGAAAGCAAAACGTGCCCCGCTGTGAAGTCCACTAACTCATCAATATACGGCAAGGGAAAGTCGTCCTTCGGACTGGCTCTGTTCAAATCCCTGAAATCCACGCATACCTGGATCCTACCGTCCTTCTTCGGTACTGGAACAATGTTGGCCAACCAATCGGGTATTCAGATACCAGCAGGAAGCCTGCGTCGATTTGCTTGGTGACCTCTTCCTTAATCTTGAGAGCCCAGTCCGGGCGGATCCTCTTGAGTTTCTGTTTGACAGGTCGGGCCTCGGGGTCAAAGGGGATCCGGAACTGTACAATCTCAGGATCGATCCCAGGCATGTCTTCGTAGGATCACACGAAAACATCTTTGAAATCTTTTAATGAAGCGACTAAGCGCTCGCGTTCCTCTGAAGACAATGTGGACCCGATCTGGACCAGCCGCGGGTCCTCCTCAGTACTAATATTCACGGTAGTGATTTCATCCATTAGGGGTTTAACAAATCTCTCTTGCTTTTGTTCAATTAAGCGTTGCAAAACCGGAGGAATTTATTCCTCGTCGCTTTCATCAAAATTTTGAAAGTCTAAGTTAATGCAACAAATCAAGGGCACAGAAAAGTACTCAGAAATCACAGTTACTTGATTCTCATTAAGCACATCCAAATCATCCGATTCCTCGGTTACAACAGACTCGAAAGAGAAAGAAAAAGACAACCTGGACAAGACTGTGGCATCCGGGTTATCATCCCCAGGATTACCAAACTCAGACTCAGTCGAGCTGGAACCTGATTTCGACTTACAAGACTCGGTGGAATCAAATTCCGGCTCACTACCTGACCCGATGCTGCTGGACAAAAATCCCTCTTCATATTGCCAAGTGAGAGAGGGTGCGATAGATGCATCCAAAATAGTTGCTGGTAGGCCCACAGCCGTTTCATTCCCAATCATGGAAACCGAGGAGTTATCCCTCAAGCACTTATGGTCGATCGAAGGATCTGAAAGTAGACATGCCAATGCTATCCCCATTTCAATTTCAGCGCCCTCGGAGTCCACTGCCTTATACTACTCAACCTCAGCCGATGGGTCTGTCTGCTCTTCGGCAATGTCATCCCCAGATAATGGTAGGTCGAAGAAGATCTCAAAACCTGGCACGCGCTTCCTCTTCGCGTTCAGCCACGGCTTTGGGAAGCCACAAAACGGAAAGTCCTCTCCCTCCCGAACGAAACGTCCGTTTAGGGTACCCTGAATGGACCAGTGCATTAAGTCAAAAGGCTTCCCCGCCTTCTTTGCTCTGGCTCTCCCAGCCACTTCCTTTCCCTTTGTTATCCAATCTTCTTTGGTAGGCAGATAACCTAATCTAAAGGTATGAGGGTTATGTGGCACTTCAGCCAATGCTACGATGCCCTTCCTGCCGCTCCTTCCTAATCCCATCCCGAGGATGTGTTGTAGCTTGTTCATGAGGTATACAGATTGAGCACTGACATGCACTCCCTCATTAACAGCCATGATGTTTTGCACCACCCGAGCCTCAGCTAAGGCAAAACCTGACAGAAACATGTCCTCCATGCCGTGCTCAATTTCTAGGACTGGTGTAGATACCTCCGGAGGTGGATGGATTGATGAATTCCCGAAAACATTGGCTACTCCCTTTCCATAGGGGTATTTCACCATCTGATGCAAAGTGGAAGAGACTGCCTTTACTTGGTGCAACCATGGCCGCCCCAAGAGTAGATTAAAGGTTGCAGAAACGTCCAAGACATGGAATTCAATGTTGTGTTGTCCTGGACCAACCTAGGTCTGAATTTTGACAGTCCTCATCACCTCCGTGCTGGTGTTATCATAGGCTCTGATCACTTGAGTAGTCGGCACGAAGTCCGCGGGCTTTAACCCGATTGCATATGCCATCCTTGACGGGCACACATTAATGGCGGATCCCGTGTTGACAAGAACCACTGGCACCCACTTGTCTCTACATTCCACAGAGATGTAGAGGGGTTTGTTATGATTTGCGCCCTCAGGCGGCAGTTCTTTGTCCGAAAAGGTTAACGTCGGGGAACCTCCTCCCGGAAAGGCCAGTCCAACTAGCTGCTCTGGTGTGGTATCTATAGAAAGTTTAGCCTTGTCCATAGCAGATAGGACTGCCTGTCTGTGCACTCGTGATGCCATAAGCAGTCCCCAGATGGAGATGTCTGCTTGTATCTTTTTCAGCTGCTTCAGTACAGCTTTTTCTTCAATCTACTTCTCTTTCTGCTTTTCAGTTTCTTTATCCTTCCCAGATGCCTCTGGTTGGTCCAGGTGCGAGGGCTTGAAATACCGCCCGCTTCTTGTCATGTGATCAACCTCATCGAGATACCAAGTGTCGTCTGGTTGATTGCTCCCCCAATCTTCGTCTGTGTGGGCAAGACATAAATCATCGTCTTCCCAACATATTCCGTTGGCATTCAAAAAGCACCTGTCTAGCTCCGGCATGATTGTATTCGCAACACTTTCAGCCCACATGCTCACAACATCTTCTGTCCTTGCGCCCACAGCATTTTCAATCCCCTCATGGGTTTTGGTTTTCCCGGTTCTCTCAAAACCCTGTTGTTCCACTAACGTCGTATGTTCATTGTTGCTTTCCTCAGATTCTGAGCGAAATTCTTCGTACCGGCGCTCTCCGGCAATGTACTCTGACTTCTGGCCCTTCCGACCACAACTGATACCCTCGCCCCTGCCGGGCCCTGTTGGAACTCTACAACATCCAGTTGATCATCCAGCCATCCAGTAGCCTCTGCCGATTCCTCATACTCAAACCAGTTGACTGCCGCATCCCTTGATTCTTGGTCATTGAAAAACTGGAGTTTGGCAAAGTCCCCCTCTACGGCCGTTAAATCCTCTGTCCCCTGCTCAAATCCATCCCCTTGGATCACACACAGTTCTACTTTCTCTGGCAATTCTACACTTGGTTCAGACTGGCCTGTTGACATAATGTAATAGCTCCGATCGTAGGCTTCCCCAGCAAAATTCCCAGACTGCTCAAACCCTGACTTAACAGTTCCATCCTCCTCTATACTTTCTTCAACAGCCACCACCACTAGCTCAGGTTAGGTTGTGGAGATGTCCATCATGCACAAAAGGTCAGTGCAATCGGGAAGGAGCACCTTCGGCTTAGGTAGATGGGAAGGAGTGATATAGCTACTAGGATCGTAAGACACGACCCTAGTCTGGATAAAGTTAATTCTTTTGGGAGGTGGAGCTTGGTTGTGTGTAGGGAGTGGGTTGGTTGTGACATTGGGTCTTTCTGGTGGCAAAATCACCTGTTTGTCAACGAGATCTTGAATCTCGTGACGCAACCTGAAACATTGGTCGGCGTCATGACCATGTTGCTGGTGATATGCACAATATTTGGCTGGGTTGTGGGTGGGGGGTAGTGGATTTGGTAACGGCCTCGGCTCCAGGGGTGTTAGATGTCCTTTTCTGATTAAGACCCCTAGAGCCTTGGACAGGGGCATGTACAATGGAGTGAAGGTTCTTTGGCCTCTGGGTTGGTATTTAGTGGTCTATGTATTGCTTCCGGATACACCGGAGAAGGGTGTGGCTGCCATGGGTCTTGGAAGGGGAGGGGAAATGGTGGCGACCGTGCTTACCTCTGAAGTTCTTGCTGTTGCAGCGCCACTCGGGCCTGCATTATTGTTGTGGTTAAAGGTTCTTCAAGGTTGCTCTCTGTCTTGGTCAATCAGACCCTGTTTCATTGCATCTTCGATTTGTACCCCCATCTCGTGTAGATCGAAAAAGGTGGGGAAGGGGAGCACAATCATTTTTTGCATCAGTTTTGGCTGGAGATTGCGCACAATCATCCTGATCTGATCCTTATCGGTGGGCCTTAAAGTCATCATTGAGGCCTTCGCCCTCCACCGGGTCACAAAATCTGAGAAGCTCTCTTTGGGCTCTTGCCTTGTTGTTTCGAGATCACGAGTTGTAATCTCAATTTGGGTGTTGTAAGAGTATTGTGTAACAAAGGCCTCGGCCATTTCATCCCAACTCTGATTGGCATCATCCTCCAACTTCGCATACTAGATAGCGGCTACACCCAACAGGGTCCGGCCAAATAGCGAAAGCTTTTGGGGTCTAGTGAGGCCCATTGGTCGTAATATATTTGAGAATAGCCGGAGGTGGACCATGGGATCACCAGATCCGTCGAAGCGATTGATCTGCGACATTTTGAATCTATCCGGTAGCGTCACAGCTACATCGGTATATCCATCCTCGATATCTGGGATAGCTTTTAGCCCCTGGGATTTTTTGAATAGCTTCTTGAGCTTACTCAATTTCAGTGCTGTAGGGTCCACTTCAAACTCAAAAGGAGAGTCCAGGTGGTTGACGGGTGTATGTACCTTGGACAGTTGAGGCGGGAGTGGGGGCGGAGCTGGCCCCATTGGAAGGTATGTGTCCTCCTGGATGTTCTGGACATTTGGCAAGGTGTTTTGGATGTTTGGCAGGACATTCTGGGTAGTTGGTGTCTGCTCGGGTACTGGGACCCCTGGTGGGGGAGGAACTGGATGTGAGGCAGATGCTCCGGCTTGCTACTGTAGCCGAGTAATTAGTTCCGCCTGCTGGGCCATGATTGTGGCCTGCTGTTTAGAGAACTCTGCTTGGCGGACGGCGTCCTCCTGCATCTGTTTCATACTCTCTTGGAGTTGGCGCATCATTTCTTCCATTCCGGCCATATTCTGCTGGTCCTGCTGACTGACTGGTATGTGTATTTCTATGGCAGAAACTGAGACCTCAGCCCGACTGTTCACTGCTAGGGTAGACCACTGCTCTGGTAACCTCTGCTCAGACACACTACGCTTTCTCGGCCTTCTTCTGACAACTGGGGATAGAGAATGGAACACTGGCTGTCCGTCAACCAGATCCTCAGATCGATTGAGCCAACGACCTCTTGTCCAAAGTGCTTGGGGAATATCTGCTGGGTCGGAAGCAATTGTGCTAAAACTGTCCTAGCAAAAAGATAAATAAAGCAATAAGGAAATAAATAACCAGATAAACAAACAGTATAACAGCTTAAAATAAATACACAACACACAGCTGGGCATAACAACACACGGTCGATAAGCTGAATATACACTGTCCTCAAACACTGATCACTATCCCTGAATCACTGTCCCCCAAGACTAAATTTGATACCCGCAGATAACTGATTCTCAAACACTGACTGATGCCTGCAGGCCTAATGCCCAGACTTGCAAACTGATACATGCATTTCCCTGTAGAGACGCACTCTAAAAGCACATAACAGATAAGTGAGAGCCAAAACACCCTTATGTTGGGGGTAAGGTTTCCCTGTCCTATTTTTTCAGGAGCTAGGGTTTCACTACACACGCAGTGGTTTCAAACAACCTATATCGGGTAAGCAACCTGTCCTAGCTTGGAATGGTCACTATAGATTCCGAATATGCACTAGGTCGAATGGTCAAAAGGGTGCCTCGATAAAACCGGGGTTTGTGTTCCCATACTAGGAGAGCCCGTAACCGGTAAGCCTTATGGCACGCAGCCTCTGGCAAACCGCTCAGGAATAGCAGATGGCAAACACGGTGTCCTAGGCGCACCAATGCAAATGCAATGCAAAGAAACACACAGGTGTAGTCAAAACCAGATATCATGAGTTCGAGTCAAGTTCTCTAAATCCCCAGCAGAGTCGCCAGAAACTGTAGACGTCCCCGAACGCCCCGGGAGGGATGAAGTCCCGTTCTGTTCATTTTTGGGCTCACTATAGTTCAGGACTCAATTTGTCACGGTTCTTAATCTGAACCAAAGAGTCCAAATCCGGCAAATCGTTTTGAGAAAACAAATTTTTCTGAAAGAAGTACCAAACATGGACTGCTTTGCCAGATACAGAGTCGCCACCTAAATATTTTATTTTTGGGAAATTTAGGAAACCCTGACTCGTTGCCTAAGGCCCCGTGTCCGTCATCACCAAAGTTACCTCGGCTCGAGATCTTGGGTACAATTGGGGAAGGTCACTTCGTGAGCACCCCCACTCGCCCGATCAAAGATCGGCCTCTACTAACCATGATATCTAGTTTTGAAAACATTATGCATTCTTATTCCGGTTATTAGCCTACATTTACTATGTGATGCGCACAGCATACAAGTATAGACTAGATCGCCTGAATTGGAACGACACATTTCACGTTTGTTTTTGAAAGATGGTTTGCTACTCGCAAGTAGGCTTAAAATGCAGATTTTGTCACCCTCGGGTGGGCTTAGAAAACATGATGATTTGCCACTATCTAGTGGGCTTAAAACTCACAGTCAATGCATTCTTCCAATCCAAATAACGCAACCTTCACCCACAGGCATTCAGGCAGTTATATCACATAAGCAAATAGCCTCATGGTAAGTATGCTATCATGGCAGTCACTCACACACATGCAAGGATGCTAAAGCATAAAAACTTACCGAGTACTCCAAGCCAAAACAGAAGCTAATTAGAAATCATGCATGATCCTAACTATACAGAAATGCCTAATGCAACACATGCAATAATGCAACTAAGATAGGCTCGGCTATTCTAAACATGGCATATGGAATGCTACAGCTAACAAGTATTCAACTTGGAATTGAAATACAATGTAGTGAGTTATGATGCACCGAGCCAACAGATGAATGAATGCAAACATGCTATCATACTGTATGCTAATTGAAACATGCCCTAATCTAACCATCATAAGCTGGTAAATAAAAGGGGGAGAAAGACGTGGGGTTGGAAGACATACATCACACGCACGCACACTTATTACAGTTGTGCCCTTGCTCGGAGGGTCCAAATAAATAATATACAGTCCCAAATGAAAAATCCATGGACCGCCTCAGCTCTGTTCCAAATGATGAATGATGCATGCTCGGATTGCTTGGCGCGGAAATCCATCGCGATGCCCCAATTAGCCTCTGTTTACAATTAAGCCCAGAATATTGCGCGAAGCCCCAAAAGATTGCCGGTTTCTGATTTGCTGCAACAGAGAGCAGGAAAGGGGCATGGCAATGTATTTTCACATATGTATGCTTGACCACTCTTCAGGGAGTGTAGTCCTCGATCCTAGTGCCACCAATCACGCATCTCGATGCATGATGGCTGAGGAGTCGATTTGCACGACTTAATATGAAATGAATGCACACATAAACACAACAAGACCGAGACTCCATCATGGATAATCCGGAGTGTCGGTGACCGAGAATTAAGACGCGCTCCGTTACTCGAAGTACGAAACGTCCCTCGTTTCCCGTGCTTGGGCTAACTCATATCCCAAACACAATGCAAATGAGATGGCATGCACTAAGAAACTAATATACAACCTAGCATACACAATGCTATGAAATGGCATACACAACGCACGATGTAACATGGCATACACGATGCTCTAATATGCAACCTAGCATACGCAATGCTATGAATTGAAATGGCATACGCAATGCATGATGGACTTACACCAACATGAGTGGACCTCAGCCACACTCACATCAGTGGCCATAAGATGAAAATGAGACACTTGAGATGCGTGCACACATACACGCAAACCGAGAACCGATCCTAAGGCACAAATGTCATTCTAACAAGGCATGGCAAGGCATGAAACATGGCATACAAACATGCAAGTTCCAGCACTGAAATGTGATGCAAAATGATCCCGAAACATGGAAATATGGTACCTGATGCATGGAATGGTCCCGAAACACAAAACTGGGCATATGCATCGACCTATAGCTATACAAAGCATGCATTATTTGATCATGAAGCATAAAGACAGAACCAAGGAAGTCCCAAAAGATAAACAATTCTAGTTCAAAGCATGGCCAAAAGATGCTAGCAAGATGGCCTAACATAGCATGCAATTTTGACTATCAAACATGGATTACATGACACATAGGAAGCAGGTGAGAACTCATCAAACCAGAAAAAATCAGTGAATAAAACATGCCAAAACATGCCGAAATAACCATGGAAAGGCAGCCAACACACGCACAAATGAAGGGCTCCTTTAGAGGGCATACAAAGGGGTTATTAAGCACATGCATCAAGGACACTTAGCATGCCACAAAAAACTCTGAAAATCAAATATTGTAACCCTAAAAATCACCAAATTGGCCCTGAAATCAGTCAACAAAGCATGCAAGATAGGGCCTCTTTGGAAGACCAAAACAACCATCAAACAAAACAAGGTGAGAGGGGGTCTCCCCCCTCTGATTTTGAGGTTAAAAAATGCATCAAAGCCACTGAAAATCCACTGGATTCCAGTGGCTAAGAGGCCAAACAAATCATGCAACAAGGGCTTAGTTGTAAGGCTCAAAATAAGAGACAATCAAGCATACAAGGGAGCATATGACCTCAAACAGAGAATAGACCTTAATAAAACATGAATATGATGTTAAAAAAAGACTTTTTTCAGTTTAGGTCAAGGTCCAAAGAGGCTCACAAGTAAGGCTAATGTATCATGCGAAAATAGCCCTAAAAGAGAGAATGAGCAAACAGGGCAGTAAATGACCTCAAAAAGAGAAGATCCCTTCAACAAAGTTGAATAGGGGCTCAAAAAAAGATACTTTACAGTTTATGAAAAATCCCAAATATGCTCACAAGTAAGGCTACAATATGATGCAAAAATGGCCCTAAAAGAGAGATAGAGAGTAAGAGGCAGTAGCTGGCCTCAAACAGTGAAGAGCCCTTCAACAAAGTTTAAGAGGGGATCAAAATAAGGCACTTTACATTTTGTCTTAAAGCCCAAAAATGCTTGCAAACAGGGCTAACATATCATGCAAGAAATAGGCCTAAAAGAGAGATAAAGGGAAAGGGGTAACAAATGGCCTCAAACAGAGAAAGTTCCTCGATCAAATATGAAAATGAGCTCAAAATAAAACTATTTCAATTTTGGGTCGGAGCCCAAAAATGTAAGAAAATATGGCTTATAGATGAAGCAAGAAAAGACTAGAAAATGGGAGAAAAAGGACTCACCCTTGAAGAGCAGCAAACCAGCAGCTTTTGGACCAAATTTGTGAGCTTCCAACCTTTTCAAATGTCTTCCAAATAGCTGGAATGAGTGATGGTGGTGTGGTGCTATAGGTTGTAGTGCAAATGGTGCAAGAAGCTTAGGGTTTTGGAGCTTGGAAGAGAGGGAGAGGGAGGATTGTATGCAAGGGCTCTAAACAATTTTTGTAACCCTTCAAAATGGAGCTGGGGTGCTGGTTTTATAGAGGAGAGGCCAAGGGAAAAGGGGGGGAAAACCAAATTCAAATTTCCCCCCCAAAAGGGCAAATCCCCAAGCAAAGGTCTGGGTCAAAACAGCTGGCACAGCTGTAAGGAACTAGGAGAGAGAAATCTGGCCGACCAGGTTTCAGGAAGTCCAGGTGGCTGGCCGGCCACCTCCCCTGGCCGGCTGGCCAAGGTCAAAAGGGTCAACAATGATTAGTGGCCGGCCACCCCAAAAAGGTGGCCTCCCATGTGTGTACAACACAGCTATGTGGAGAAAAACCAGGAAATGTAACCCAGGAGAGAGAAAAACCAGCTTTTTAGAGGGGTTCAAAAGGGTTAGGAAGAGTTGATGGCCGGCCTATCCATATTGGTGGCCTCCCAGGTGTGTACAACACAATGGTGTGGAGGAAAGTTAGAAAAAGTGGCCCGGGAATGGAAAAAGTCAGCTTTTTAGTGAAGAAAACGGGCGATAAAGAGCGATGAAGGAATAAAGCTGGTCTTCAAAACAATTGCTAGCCTCCTACCCTTCTACAACCTTCCTAGCAATGAAAATAAGGTCTCCACCAAAAATGAGCCCAAAGCAATGTAAAACGAAGGTTCAGGGGCCAAAACGCGCGGCCGAGGGCCTTGAAAACAAGCTGTTAAGCACCAGAGGTGGCGTTCGACCACGAAGTTGGTCTCTCAAGCCACAGTGTCCCTCAAAAGGGAGGAAACAAGGTGTATGCCAAAAACCGGAGCAAACAAAGGTGGTTAAGCGGTCCCGAACCAAGGCACACGATCGACGGCTCCGAAAATTGGGAACCGGGCTCCAAACGGGAAAAATGGCCTACGACCATGAAACGTAGCCTATGGCCATTGAGAGATGATCTACGAGACCTCTCCCTCCCTTTGGGAAGAGAAAATGGAGAAAATGGGACCTGGTTCGCAAACCGAGGTAGGGCACAAAAGAGTCCGGAGGCAAGGCTCGCAGTCGTGACTCTGCAACTTCAGAACGAGCACAATATGCAACATCACCGAGCACTCAGTTGGTGACGTCTGAGTCTTAAGGTCGGTCAAAAATGGGATGTCTACAAGGGGTTTTAGGACAGCCTGAAGGCTGGGATAGAGAAGACCAAACAAGACCTTGCCGAGGAGGTCTGCCGATGTGAAAATCGCGAATTTAAGCACGGCTGGATCAGGGCCCTTCAAACCGAGAAAGCTCTCGAAGCCGTGGGAATAGATTCGGCTTCCCCCCTGTATCATCATCACTACTTACCCTATTCCGATTTTGAAATTGAGAAGAGCGACGATGAGGGTGCCGAATAAACAGACTTCGTGCCGAACAAATAGAATTTCTTTTATTTTCGACGTCTGTATTTGGTCTTGAAATGTTTAATTAAACGTATTATTTCAACTTACTGGCCAGTTTTTGTGTTGCGTGGTGCAAATGTTTAAACATGCATTGATCGGCTAGAATTAAGAACAATTCTCATTGAATATTTATTCGGCCAGTGAAGTGCTCCAAATGCATCTCACAAAGGCTCCGAATCTAGAGACTTGGCCAATTGTGACATCCACGAAGGGCGCTCCGAATTCGGAGTCTTAATCGGCCTTAAGAGGCTTATTCGGCCTTAAGATGTCATGCCCTAAAGGGTGGCTCCGAATTCGGAGATTTTATTTTGGCCAAACGTGATGTCCATGAAGGGCGCTCCGAATCTGGAGTCTTAATCGGCCCCTAGGTGTCTTGCACTGAAAGGGCGCTCCGAATCCGGAGACAGCCAATCGTGACATCCACGAAGGGCGCTCCGAATCCGGAGACTTAATCAGCCCTAAGGTGTCGTGCACCGAAAGGGCGCTCCGAATCCGGAGACTGGCCAAACGTGATATCCACGAAGGGCGCTCCAAATCCGGAGACTATTTTGGCCAATCGTGACATTCACGAAGGGCGCTCCGAATCCGGAGTCTTAATCGGCCCCTAGGTGTCTTGCACCGAAAGGGCGTTCCGAATCCGGAGACTATTTTGGCCAATCGTGACATCCACGAAGGGCGCTCCGAATCCGGAGACTTAATCGGCTCTAAGGTGTCGTGCACCGAAAGGGCGCTCCGAATCTGGAGACTTGATTTGGGCCAATCGTGACATCCACGAAGGGTGCTTCGAATCCAGAGACTTAACTGGCCTTAAGGTGTCATGCACCGAAAGGGCGCTCCGAATCCAGAGACTTTATTTCAGCCTTAGATGGCTTATTTGGCCCTTAAAGGCTTGGGAGCGAGCTTGCGAAAAACGAGAAACTTTGTATTGCAACGGTGAAATATGTACAAGTATCAAGCCCATAAGTCGAGTCAGTGATAGAATTTACGTAAATGTGTTGAGTTCCAAGGCCGTGGCAGGCTTCTTCCTGACATGTCTGAGAGCCGATATGCCCCTGTTCTTGCAATAGATTCTATCTAATAGGGACCGTCCCAGTTTGGACCCAATTTTCCATCAGCCGGTCTCCGGTCGGCTAGAAGTACCTTCTGTAGGACCAACTCTCCTGGTGTGTATCGGCGTATCTGAACTCGCTGATTATACGACTTGGCGAGCTGCTGCTGATACCGTGCCATGGATGCCAGGGCGTGGTCTCTTCGTTCTTCGATTAGAATCAGATCTAGGGCAAGCATCATGTCGTTTTGGACCGTATCAAAAACTTGCGATTTCAGAGTTGGGAGGCCGATTTCCAGGGGTAAGATTGCCTGGGTTCCAAAGCATAGAGCAAACGGCGTTTCTCTAGTGGATCTCCTCAGCGTGGTATGATGAGCCCACAATACACTTGGCAACTCTTCGACCCATTTGCTTTTAGCTTTTTCCAACCTCTTTTTGATGCCATCCAAGATGGATTTGTTAGAGGCTTCAGCTTGACCATTGCTTTGGGGGTAGACCGGTGTAGAGAAGCAAGGCTGAATGCCATACTTGCTGCATAACTCTCGATATATGCCACAATCGAACTGGGTGCCATTATCTGAGATGAGAGCTCTCGAAATGCCGAATCGCGTTATGATGTTTCTCCATACAAAGCGTTTAATGTCGGCGTCTCGTATATGTGTTAAAGCCTTCGCTTCGACCCATTTTGTGAAGTAATCTGTCGCGACGATTAAGAATCGCTTGTTCCCCAGGGCCCTCGGCAATGGTTCGACGATATCAAGTCCCCACTGAGCAAATGGCCAAGGGCTGGTGATAGAGTTCAAGCCTTCGGTAGACAGATGGGTTAATGGAGAGAACTTTTGGTATTGTTTGCATTTTTTTACATAACTCTCCGCGTCAGCTCTCATTATCGGCCAATAATACCCCTGTGTTATAGCTCGATGGGCCCGGAAGCGTCCGCCAGCATGGGTACCACAACTGCCCTCATGTATCTCTGTCAGGAGCTCCTCCACTTTGTCAAGGTGTATGCATTCCAAATATGGACCAGAGAGGGATTTTTTATAAAGCCCTCCTTGCGGATCCAGATAGTATTGCAGGGCTTTATTTCGCAACTTGTGTGCTTCTTTTTTGTCCTCTGGGAGTTGTTCGGAAGAGAGGAATGCAACAATGGGGTCCAGCCAGCTTGGTACGGATTCTATAACGTTGACATAGATTTCCTTTGAAGGGCCAATACTCAGCTCCGGGATGAAACCTACTTCGATGATTCATTTGATCACAGAATTGATGGCGGAGGATAGGCATGCCAAGGCATCCGCGTGTGTATTCTGGTCACGTGTTATTTGGTTCAGTTCGTGATGGTCAAATTTTGCCAGCAAGGAGTTGGCCGTTCTCATGTAGGCCGCCATACAATCGTTTCTTGCCGCATACTCCCCCTTTAGTTAATTGATTACCAATTTTGAATCACAAAACACAAGGTGCGCATTTCGCAGACCGGCTAGAAGGGCTTCGTATTTTGCTTTGTTATTTGATGCTTCGAAGCCAATCTTGACAGCCTGCTCAATTACTGTGCCATCTGGAGACATGATTACAACTCCGGCGCCGCTGCCCCTTTGATTAGATGATCCATCACAGTATAATTGCAAAATATTCCCGACATAAATTCTCCAGTTCGGCTTTGGTCGAACTTTAGCCTTTGGTTGAAGTTCGTCAGGTTTGAGGTTGGCAACCTCGCCGGTGAATTCGGTAACAAAGTCGGCCAACACTTATCCCTTGATTGCGGTTTTAGGTAAAAACTAAATGTCGTATTGGCCGAGTTCAAGAGCCCATTTTGACACACATCCTGATGCTTCTGCACTCCGTAGTACTGATCGGAGGGGATAATCTGTTAGCACCTCAATGCTATGTCCCTGGAAGTAATGCATCAGTTTTCTTGCCGCCATGACTAG
Source organism: Camellia lanceoleosa (assembly GCA_025200525.1). NCBI lineage: Eukaryota > Viridiplantae > Streptophyta > Magnoliopsida > Ericales > Theaceae > Camellia > Camellia lanceoleosa. Next base: position 877,730 of record JANUSC010000052.1, read on the forward strand.
GGCTAAGATGAGTTTTTCCAGCGGAAGGTAGCGTGTTTCGGCGTCAACCATTGCCTTGCTCACATAATACACTGGCCGTTGCTCCCCCTCCTCTTCTTTTAGCAGTATGGCACTGACGGCCCTATCGAAAACTGCCAGATATGGAATGAGCAGGTCACCAGCAGCGGGTGTTGTCAAGAGAGCTATTGAGTGGAGGTAGGTCTTGAGTCCGTTGAAAGCTGTTTCACATTCGGCGGACCATTCAAAAGCCTTACCCTACCGTAGTGTCTGAAAAAATTGTCAGCAGTATCTGTAGACCGGCTGATGAACCTGTTGAGTGCAGCGGCCATCCCCATCAACTTTTGGACTTCTTTTATTGAACGGGGGGAGCCGAGTTCCAAGATTGCTGTGACTTGCCTCGGGTTGGCTTCGATTCCTCGGTGATTGACGATGTAACCTAGGAATTTGCCAAAGCCGATTCCGAACGCACACTTGGAAGTGTTCAGTTTCATTCTTTATTTGCGTAAGATGCTGAATGTCTTTTCTAGATCGGCTATATGATTTTGTTCTTCTTTGGACTTGACCACCATATCATCGATGTATACTTCCATAGTGTGGTCGAGTTGCTCTTTGAACATGGCGGTGACCAGTCTTTGGTAGGTTGCCCCTGTATTCTTTAGCCCAAAAGGCATAACTTTGTAGCAATAGGTTTCTCTTGGGGTGAGGAATGCAGTTTTGTCCTGGTCATCTGGATGCATGGCGATTTGATGGTAGCCTCTGTAAGCATCGAGGAAGCTCATGCGTTGATAACGTGCCGTCGCATCGACAAGCTGGTCGATTCTGGGTAGAGGGAAATAGTTTTTGGGGCAAGCTTTGTTCAGATCCGTGAAATCAACGCACACTCGCCAAGTCCCATTTTTCTTCTTCACCACGACTGTATTGAAGAGCCAAGTAAGGTAAGTGACTTCTCTAATTGCCCCGTCGTCAAGCAGTCTGTCAACCTCCTCAACAACGGCAGTAGTGTGATCCGCGGCCGACCGTCGGCCTTCTGAATGATCGGCTTACATTTGGGATCGACATTCAGATGGTGCTGTGAAACTAATGGGTCTATTCCCGGCATTTCGTACGGAGTCCACCCAAAGACGTCGAGGTTGTTGAGCAAGAAAGAGATCAACTGCTGCCTGTTGGCTTGATTCAGAGAGGCGCCGATCATGAAGAACTTTTCTGGGCTTCCATCGATGTCAACTCGGTCTAAATCTTTCGTGGCCTTCTCATTTGGATGCCGCCCAACATCATCAAGGATCTCCCGATTCGGCACCTCGATGGAGTTTACTTGCAGTTCCTTTGGCGTTCTGGTGGCAAGGAGATAACATACTTGTGCCGATTTTTGGGACCCGCAGATTTGTTCAATGCCGTGTTCTATTAGGAAACGTAGCAGTTGATGATAGGTGCTTGGGACGGCCTGCAAGGTATGCAACCACGATCGCCCCATGATGAGATTGTACGGCGATGGCAGTCTAACGACTAAGAATTTCACATCCACCGTTCTGGAACCTGCTCGAACGAGTGAGTTGATCTTTCCTAACGGGTACTCTGGATTGGCATTGAAGCCGAATAGTGGATAAGGAGCTGAAGTCAGGTCTGACTCGTTGAATCCTAGTTTGGTGAAGGTTTTATAATACATAACTTTCGAAGTACTGCCCTGGTTGATAAGAACACATTCGACAATGAACCGGTTCACGCGTAGCTCAATAACCAATGGATCGATGTGAGGGAGCGTTACACCGATCAGATCAGAGCCGTCAAAGGCGATACTTGGCGTTTCTCGGAGCTGCTTTGCTAGCATGAGTTGCTGTTGGGGACCTGGATGTGATTGGATTGCATGCACGGCCGGGGCTGCTGGCAGGCTGTATATCATGTGGACGGTATTAGGCGGAAATGCATCCTTTGGAAGGGCAGGTGTTTTGATCGCACTCCTCCGGACGCATTGTTAGAGACGTTCGTCCTTTGCCAGCTCCTCAAGATGATCTGTTGAGGCATAGCGGCCGCCAGTTGTTTGATGTCGGGCTCGAGATCGTCTAACATCTGCCCTCAGGGGTCGCACAGAAGCCTGGTGCGTTGTTTGTTTGGATTTTGCTATTTCCGAGGCCAGATCGCGACGAAGGTGTTCGTTCTCAGCGATGGCGTTGTCCAACCTCTGTTTGGTTTGCCTAGCTTGTGCCATGGTTGCTTGTATTGTCTTTTGCGTTGGGTTTGAAGATGAGTAGAGGTCCAAGGCAAGTCTTGCTGCGATGGTTTTTGGTCCAAGCGAGTTTGCTGGAGTGAGGTCATTTCTCTGTGTGGTCTCGTCAGTGGCTATCAGAGGATCTTCAGTCACGCCTGCCATGGATGTATTTGAGTATTCCCACAGACGGCGCCAATTGTGGAGAAGTGGTTTGGAAATACTCTTCAGATCCTGGGAGATGCTAGTGATCCTCAGCTTGTCACCTGAAAAGATACAAACACTCCGGTCGGGGATGCCGGAATTAGCACTCCGATAGACAAGTCAGTTCAGACACTCAAGATAGCTTGTTTACTAAGTTAAGTGAAGTGATTCTTACATGCCTTTCTAAATCTGTGGTTCTTGTATTTATACTTGCTTCCTAGGCCTCGGGGCCTAAGCCTACTTTTATCCCATTCCCCTTTTGTTTATTCAAAGCTACTGCCCTCCGGCTATTCGGCCTTCATAACGTATTCGGCATCCTAGTCACGCAATATGGAGCCGAATAATATCTGATTTCTGGGGTATGCACCTTCTGACTCTTCTATTTATTTAGCTCCCACAACATGAATCTTATCTACATTATATGCTCTTGTTCTAGTTTATTAGGGTAGCATTAATATGTAATGCGCACAAAAGTATAGACTAATTTGCACAAATTAAAATATTTGATTCATGTTTGTTTGCAAAAGTATAGACTAATTTGCACAAATTAAAATATTTGATTCATGTTTGTTTGCAAAATTGTTTCGAATATGTACCATTTGAAAAAAGTGATCGCATATAAACATTACTCAAATTATTCCAATTCAAGCAATTAGCCTCCATCCACAGACATTCAAGCAATTTATCATTTAAGCATTTAGCCTCATGGCAAGCATGCTAGATATGGAAACAATCACACATATGCAATTATACTAAAGCAAATAAAAGCTCACCTAGTACTCCAAGCCAAAAAGATGAAAGAGTTAGAACAATGCATGATCCTAACTATGCAATATGACTAATACAACACATGTGATATGCAATTACTAAGCTCGGCTACTAATATGGCATATGAATCAGTTTTGATAACTTGTGATCTAAGCATGTATTCAAAGAAGTATTTAAACGACAATACAAGTTAGAATGATGAACCGAGCCTTGGTGCATGCAAAACAAGTGGGTGCAAACATGGATTATGCTAAACAAAACATGATGCCCTAAACTGACTATCGTAAGTAGTTAAATAAAAGGGAGAAATATGTAGGGTTGGAAGACATGCAAATTATTACACATTGCGCTCTCACGAAGGAGAGACCGAATAAATAAGCTAACTAACCAACTAGCTAAAGCTAAGCTAATTAATTAACTATTACAAACCCAAATGAATAATTTAGCTAAACTACTTAACTAATTATTACAAACCGAATTAATTAACTATTCTAGCTAATTAATTATTACAACAAACCAAAATGAACTAATTATTTACATGAATACAACAAGAAAAGAGTGCTAAACTATCAATTCTAATTACTCCGCCTTGGGAAACGAAGAATGCTCATGCATGCACAGACTTCCACCCAAAAAAGGCCACTATTGCTGCAGCTAAATGCCTCTGTTACACAGTTGAACACTTGCACTGTTTTCTACCTCAGAACTTGTTTTATTCTGCTTCAAAAGTGTACTTTGGATTTTGCACTGGTGGCCGGCAGATGGCCTGTCGTCCAGTGGTGATGGCCTGCCGACCACTGATGACTGGATTATCCTACTATAACAGAGAGCAAACAGAGTAGGGACAGGATATTCTCAAGGTTTTGTTTGCACAATTTACCCCTCCTTATCATCTCTTGAAGAGAAGTACCAATTCTAGGCAACAAATCAAGACAAACACACCCTCAAGAGCTCAAACAAGGCTTAAAGGTACCTTAACTTGAAGATGAAGAGGTTTGGTTAAGAGTGTATAGGCAAAGGTGAAGAAATTTGCACAAGAGAGAGAGAAAGGAAAAATTTTGCTCCAAAATTTTTCTAACCCCATGGCAAGAGGGGAGGCCTCCTATATATAGAAAACCAAGAAACTCCCTCAGAAACATCCATCCATACATTTGGGAACAGATGCACACATCTGTGCAAACAACTGGCACAATTGGCAAAAAATATCTACAAAACACATTGGTGGCCGGCAACCATAAGCAATGGCTGACAGCCCAAAGAAGTGGCCGACAGGCCACAAAAGGTTGCAGGCTTGAAGATCCAAGGTTTTGGTCCAAAAACAAGACAACAAGGGTGCCAGGTTTGGAGGGCTCAAAGCTGTGGCATTTGGCTAAGGACCCTGAACACTTTACAAGCATATTCACTCATCATTGGGTGTGCAAGCGATGACATCCAAGTTGTAAAGGCAGTCAAAAATGGGGTGTCTACAGTTAGCCTAACCACCACAACTTTTGGATGTTCAAAATGTGTTTCATGTATCTATGCTTAGGAAGAATAAACCCGACCCTTCTTATGTCCTAGATTAGGTTGACTTGGAGATAGATGAGGATGCCTCTTACAAAGAGCGACCAGTGCAAATTTTAGACACCCGGGAGCAAGTGTTGAGGGGAAAGATCATACCGTTGGTAAAGGTGTTGTGGAGGCACCATGGGGTTGAGGAAGCGACTCGGGAACAGGAGGCGAAGGTCTGCTCCAAGTATCCAGATTTGTTTGAAAATGCTTAGTTGTTTTAATTTGTAATATTTCCTAGTGTTTGAGGGAAATGTATTAAAACTGGTAACCATGTATTGTTATGTGTATTGTTATTTAAAGGCATGAGATTACTATAAATTGCCATTATTGTTGTTAGAGAGTTTCTTGCTTGTGTGGTATCACGAACCGTTGTTGTTAACATTGTGACTTAGGCACTTGGAAACCATGTCGATAATGGTGAACTTTGGTTGAGAATTGATATTGCCTTCGTTTGGGAAGCAAGATTTGGGCTAAAATAGCCATATAAGACAAAATAGGCTATTTTATCCCAATAAGACAAAACATCACATCCAACCCATAATCATTACATGCTTTCTCTCACAAAAAGTCAAAAAAGCCAAAAAGCCCTTCCTAAATGAGGCTTTTTAGCCCCAAGCTAAAATAGCCAAAAAGCCAACCCACTTTCCAAACAAACCCATTGTGGCTTGAAATTGTGATAGTGTGGTTTTGTTTGCTTGTAGCCCTTTTGTTTGGGTAGTTGGATTTAATTTTGGGGACGAAATTTCCTATGATGGGGAGGTTGTGATGATCGGGTACGTAATTCGCCTCATCTTCTTTGAGTTATGTTGGGTTTACTCTTATTAGAGTGTCGGGTTTTAATATGAGGTCTTATCAGCTGTTTGGTTCATTGTTTTAAAAAAAACCTTTTTCTCTAAATTCTCATTCTTTCTTATTTCAATTCCGAGTTTCACTTTTTTCGAAAGTTGCGAGGTTGGATCCAGGGTGTCACAGGTCGAGCCGGGAAATTTTATGGCTGGTAGGCAGAATCGCACGTGCGGGGGCTTGGGCCGCACGTGCGAAGTGGGGGCCGTACGTACGGGAGGTGAGGTCGCACGTGCAGAGAAAAATGGAGGGTGTTCATGGTGCATTCTGCTTTATATGCACGAGTGGAAAGAGGGTCAGGAGAGAGTGCTGCACGTGCGGGAGAGAGTGTTGCTACACTTGGATAGATATAAATCCATACATGATATGTTATGAAATTGCATTGGAAAGGAAAATGGAAATTGTGATTGAAATGGAGAAATTGTGTGGAAAATATTGCAAATGGAAGACTATTATAATGCCTTGATATATATTGCATTAGTATTTCAATTTATTTGGTTGTTACAAATTTTAAATTGAGATTTGAAAACTTTTGCTTTGAGAAAAGAATGTTGTGATATAAGATCTCATTGAAATGCTTTGGGGTAAATACGTTGGTAAGTCCGGATAAAGGATGTAGATGAAAGTGATTAAGTTGGCCTGAGTGTCCAGGGTGAAAGACCGAAAACATGCGCGGAGGAGGTACCACGGGCCGTCCGGTTAGCTACCGGTAAAGTGGAGTTTTGGTAGTGCTAGTTATGTCTATTTGCAGACACCAACCTACGGATTACCTGAGTCGTATTTACTGCCCCTTGAACTTGATTTAAAAATTGTTGAATCTTGTTCAAATTTTAATATTTCATTGTGCATGATGGTTTTCAAATGATGAAAATGAGACTTGCTTTTAAAGGCATGGCATAGCATGTACATTCCATTTCATGAGACTGGTATAAAATGTATATACTTTGTTATGAATCTTTCCTACTGTGTTTTATGCTCACCGTATGGGATTTTGGTGCAGGAAAAGATGTGGTAATTTCGCCAAACTAAGGGCATGGATGTGTACGTTGGGAGCACGAAGCTTTTGTTTTGTTGTGAATGTATTTTTGCCAAGGGCTATATTTGTACAGGTTCGAGTAACCATTTTGTGTAACCAAGCTTAAGCCTTGGACTTGGTGGTCCTTTAGGGCATATATTTACTTTTGATGGGTTATTTCTCATGCTATAGATTATGTACTAAGGTCGTTGAATGTATAATCGCATGTGGAAACTTTTGTAAAACTCTCATGATTATGTATATGCAAATGTTGGAGATTTGGGTCTGACATGTTTATTAGAGATTATTGTTATTATTATTATTTTTTAATTTTATTATTATTATTATTATTTTTTTGGGCGTTACAAGTTAGGCGAAACTTGTTGACTAAGCTACATTCAAATGTAAAGCACTACGTGCAACTGTTTGGTTCACAAGAAATGATTGATGACCTTACCTCTATCTTATCCTACTTCAAACCTGGCCCTAGATTTAATCATTGGATGACTATGCCCTACATGGGCCATTTGATAGCATCATACTACCAAGTCGTTCTTTATCATTTATCTATGCAATAATGCTTGACATTTCTACCACTTAGAGTGGTATCGATTGCAACACCTGATCAAAGAGATATCTGCATAGGATTTATAAATGAAAACCATTTCGTGTAGGTAACTACCGAGCCTACTTTGATCATTACCATGTCTTATTTTGTAATTCTACTTATTGATTTCTTTGTTATATATTTATTTGCAACCTGGTCATCCAGTACTTCTGATAGCAAATAATTGGATTCATTTTCATCACCCGTATGCTAGTGGATGGGAGAAAGCATATATTATCCATATTCATCAATTCCGCACTCTTGTCAGCTCCGATGTAGTTACTACCGAAACTATCAATATAGACGAATTGTGATAACATGTTTGATTAAAATATGCAAACAATGTCAGATTTTATGGATGCTTTTATGGATATTCATACACTAATTTTTTTAATGAATAATTTTATGGATACTTTTTATCTTTGATTTTATGGATACGTGTTTGATTTATGGATGTTTGAAGAAAAAAGTAAATCTTTCAATGTACAACGACAAGTGCCTAAACAAATATATTATAGTTTGGCAACATGACACTAGAGTAATCCAATTTGTATAGCAATGTATAGCGACAAAACACTATGATCAATATGATCCAATTTCAAATAATTATGTATATATAGCGTTCATTTGGAAGAAAGTGCCTCTGTAAATGTATAGCAACAAAACGCTAGACAAACCTATTTTTCCAAGTAACATAACACCAGAAGAATGTAAATTGTCTAGTACTGTGTAACCGAATTGACACTTCACTATGGGCTCCACCAAACCCCTCATCTTCCCTGTTTTCTCTTTTCCTCTACTGCCATTTTAAAAAATAAGAAAATGTATGTATATTTTTGGCATATTTATTTGTAAAAAATTTATGTATTTATATTAAAAATTCTTACACAAATAATTAACTATATTTATGCATGGAAAAATTATATAATATTGGGTCAACCTAAAATATAAAATTTATTCTAGTTTTATGTTGGAGTCAATTTAAAAATTGATCAGTTAATTAGTGAAAATAGTTAATAATAATTAATTTAAGTTCATGTGTGATTAATTTGTTAAGTTATGATAAATATGAGCTAATATTTAAAGTAATGTACAACTGAATTTGATTGATTTTTATGCTATACATCAATCCAATTTTTAAAAAAAATCTTTTTGGTTCATGCCTACCCATCACATTACCCACTTATTTATTTTTTAAAATGGCAAAAATATAATAAAATTTTTTATAACCAAAATAATAAAAAAATATATGAATATATATATATATTTGGCATATTTATTAATATTCTAAAACTTCAATTGAGAAATTATATATTTATTCTTAAAATATGTCTAATATTAAATTATATTTACATATGAAAGAATTATTTAAGATCAGATTAATTTAGTTCATAGATTTTATTTTTTAGTATAGAATTTGATCAAAGAAGTGAAGTCTCAAAACAAATCATAATTTTAAATTAAAATTTTAATAAATTTTTATTTAATACAAATTTTCACATAAAATGTTTTAATATTTTAAAAATAATTAATTATTTGTGAAATTAAGTTACCATTATAAGAAAATACTAAAAATATTATCTTTTAGTAGTGTAAAAATCCATTAACTAAATATTAAATTGATGAGAGATATAAATTTTTTTTTTTTTTTGAAAACAAAATCAATGAATGTGGTTAATAGGAAGGGTGCTTATAATCATAATTTCTTTTCACACCTATCACATATATTAAAAATTTATAATTTAGGTATAAATATTAGTACATATGAGTGTACAAATCAAATCAAAAAAGAAAATAATAGTGTGCAAAAGAAATTAAATGTGTGTAATTAAATCAATATATTTTGAAGTTTCTTAATTTTTATCATAAATTTTAAAGATTTGAGAGTAATTATATATGGTATGAACAATATAGTAATATTATAAGCAAATTTTAATTTTTTTTAAAGGAAATAAAAATTAGTAGGAGAGGATTAGGTAGGAAAAATATAAAATATTTTTTTTTTCTCTTTCTTTTTGAAACTATAAATTATGGAATTATTAATATTTTGAAAACTATTCACTTTGTTTGGTTGTTATTTTTCAAACTCAGTTTTTTGAAAATTTTGGAGTATTTGTTTGGTTATTCAGAAAACTAAACACACTTTTCAAAAATGCATTATTGTAAATTGAAGTTTCCCTCCAATTTAAGGAGAAAGACAATTTTGAAAAAAAAAAAATTATCACATCAAAAAATACTCTCATCTTAGGTTTATATATATGTGTTTGTATGTGTGTGTACATGCTATGTGATGCCCCAAAAATTGCGAACTTTAGAGAATATATTATCAATTAAATACAGGGTTTATCTAAGGTTAGAAGTCTAGGAAACGGCACTAATGAGTCCTATATTATCAACTAATGAGTCCTATGGCCAATGACTGAGTAAGATCCCAGATCGCCAGAGGAATCAAGTTAGCTTCCCTTCTAAGTCCAGCTTTCTTACGTGGCGCACCACCCTTTTGACAGATCTTAAAAGGCATTGACGCAAGGTCTCATAAGCAACGCAGAGATAGGCATAGGATTACAAAGTAAATAATAATTACAACGTCTCAAATTTTAAATTTACAAAATGAGTTCCATTACTATTACAATCCAAAAAGAATAAATAAAAGCACAATTAGACTAATGAGAGAAATGGTTCCAAACTTTCTCTAAGGAAAACTTAAGTCTTCAAATGTCTTTGACTCTTTGTTGGCTTCGTACGTTTCTTCGATACTTGGCATCAAACGCCATGAGCTTTGAATGCCCAGTAAACGCATACACAACCCATCCCTTTTTCCCAATCCAATACACTATCACAATTATAACAAGCAAGTAATGAAGCATGATAATCATTCAATAATAAAGGATTACAAGGTTAGATGTTAGAAATCTAGAAATCCCCCAAAGAAATTTCGTCCTCCCAACCACAAGAATCGAACGTGGATTATTCGATATGCCTCCTCTTTTGCTGCTTTGTTGCTAAACTAACCTCGGATGCCTACCAACGGTTATATACCGCGTAGCGCCAACTGCAGGGCCTCAAAAGCGACGGTAATAATGGGCCTTACCCAAATCCTCCTTACACCAAATACTTAGGGTCCGAATACAACCGCTCCATTCAAGGGTTCCGAAAGCCACTTGCGCAAGACTTTAACTTCCAAATAGGGAACGCATCCTGTCAACCAATCAATATCTTAGTAATCTTGTCCAAAAATTCGCAACCCATTACCACCCATTAAGTTTCCCGTTTGAGTTAGATAATTTAAGTCAAAGTTAGGACATGCTCTTAAAACAACATCTATTGCACAAGTTTGAAGAACTAAATAGCACAAATAGAAGGAAATAAGGTTACAATACATGAGATTCACATGTGAAGATAGGCACAAGTACCTTTAGGCATATTCAAGTAGTTAAGGGAATAAATTCGCACATGAATATAATTTCCAGATTTGCATAAGTGTGAGTGCCATCAAAGGATTAAAATAAAATACATAAACCTACGACATGTGAAATATCATGTCGAGACACGATCATAAATTAATAAGCATATTCATGAACACAAGAGCATAAAACACTAATCAAAACAGAATTTCCAGATTCAGTACTACCTAAAGATTATACTCAAAAAGGCTATTTCATATTTTTTCCAGAGCCCGGTGTAGACATGCCCGAACGTCCCGAGCTCCGCGCGCGAGATGGTGCGAAATCCGGTTTGTTCATTAGCATACTACAGTTTGGACACAGTGTCACGGTTTTGAATCTAATCTCGCAAAGTGCAATGCAAGACCGATAAATCACCAAAGAGTTCAAATCTGGCAAATCGTTTTGGAAAAATGATTTTTATAAAGAAATGCCAAACATGGACTACTTTGCTAGATACAGAGTCGCCACCTAAATATTTTATTTTGGGAGAATTTAAGAAACCCTGACTCATGCCTAAGGCCACGTGTCTGTCATCACCAAAGTTGCCTCGGCTCGGAAACTTGGGTACGAGAGGGGAAAGTCATACAATGAGCACCCCCGCTTTCCCAATCAAAGATCGGCCTTTACTAACGTGATATTTTGTTTTTGAAAACACATGTGTTCTTATTCCGGTTATTAGCTAGCTTTACTATGTGATGCGCACAACACACAAGTATAGACTAGATCGCCTAAGTTGGAACAAAACATCTCATGTTTGTTTGAAAATGGTTTGAAATTGCTACTCTCAAGTAGGCTAAGACGTGGATTTGCCACCCTCAAGTGGGCTTAGAAAACATGATTTTGCCACTCTCAAGTGGGCTTAAAACTCTCATTTTGATGAATTGTTCCAATTCAAGTAATCCAACCTTCACCCACAGACATTCATGCAGTTAATCACTTAAGCAGTTAGCCTCATGGGAAGCATGCTAACATGGCAACACTCACACTCATGCAAGATGCTAAAGCATAAAAGCTTACCTAGTACTCCGAGCCAAAACAATAGCTAGTTAGTAATCAATGCATGATCCTAGCTATATTAAAGATGGCTAATGCAACACATGCAAAATGCAACTAGAAATAGGCTCGGCTATTCTAAGAAGGCATATGAGATGCAACTTGATAATCATGTATTCAAATCGGAATTGAAATACAATGCAGTTAGTATGATACGCCGAGCCCAGTGCATGCAATACAGATGAATGGATGGAAACATGCAAGCATAGGGATACTAATCAAAATATGACCTAGAACTAACCATCATAAGCGGTTAAGTAAAAGGGAGAAAGACGTGGGGTTGGAAGACATTCACATACTCACGCACACTTATTACAAAATTCACCCTCTCGACTGAGGGTTCGAATAAATAATAAAAATCAACTAATTAATTAACCACCCTAGCTAATTAACTATTACAAAACTCTTAACTAATTAAGAAAATTAATTAGGTTACAAAATAGTTAAAGCGGCCTAAAGAAGAGGGACAAATGCATGCTCGATCAGCTTCGCTCGGAAATCCGTTGCCATGCCCCATGTTGCCTCTGTTTGCACAGTTATACTCCTCTGAAAACTATGCCAGCTTCTGTGATGCCTCTAAACCATCTCATGGACACTCTGAGAGTCCATCGGCCAAAAGATATGGCCATTGGCCAAGGGAAAGGGGTCATCGACCACTTTTTAGTCTATCGGCCAAAAATTGTTAGCCGATCGGCACTGAAGATAGCCGATCGGCCATCTATTCCTGCAGACTGCTCCTTTTGCTGCAGTAGAGGACAAACAAGGGCATGGCAATACATTTGCAAGAAAATGTTGTGCAATGACACCCCTTATCATGTTTGGGACTCAAAGGAGTGTAGTGCTCGACTCTCGAGCCATCAATCATGCATTTCGAAGCATGGTGGCCAAAGAGGCCGAATTGCACAAATCAATATGGAATGAATGTACAAAAAAAACACATGAATGCCTCACACTCTATCATGTTGGATCAAGAGTGTCGGCGATCGAGGATTGAGACACGTTTCGTCACTTCAAGTATGAAACGTCCCTCGGTCCTCGTGTTTGGTTTAACACCCCAAACCAAACACAATGCAACCCATGCAACATAGAAAAGCTATGCAATGCAACATAAGTATGCCAAATGCAATATGACTCGAACATGCATGCAAGGCTAAGGTAACAAGCATGCCAAATGCAATGCAACCTAAACAAGCATGTGACAAAATGCAAACTAGCAAGCATGCAAAATGCAACCTAAGCATACAAACATACATGGCATGCAAAGATGGAGAAGCCTGCAACAACATGTAACATGGTAAATGGACTTAAACTAAAAATGGACAAACCTCAGTCATGCCCAAAATCAGCGGCCAAAAGTGCCAAAATGATGGTATGAAAAGCATGAAAAGGCAAGACAAGTATGCATGCCAATTGGCTCAAGGACTATAGCATAAAGATGCAACTCTTAAGCACACTTAAAAAGTGACAAGCATGGATATGTGATAGCACCATAAGCTCTGAAATCATGTTAGGAATGATGCCAAATCAACCAAACAATGCAAGTATGGCATGCAAGAAAGCTCAAAGCTTGAAACTAACAAAGGGACTTGAACCATGGCCATACAAAGCAAGCCCAAAAGGGCCAAGGGCACCCAAAACAGTCCCAAGGCAGGTCAATACAAGACCAAAAGCATGCTTGAACCTAGCCAACACAAGCTAGAACAAAAGACCAAAGCATGAAGCATGCAAGGCTAACAAGGGGTGTTACACTACACCTATTACAACAAAGCATGGCATGACTTAATCAATAAAAATCAAAGTTATGGCATGTCAAAATAAGCCCAAAAACCCATTGAGATGGCATCCTAAAGACCTAAGCATAGAGGCATGCACATGATCCACTCTTAAGGCATAAAAAACCAACTCTTCAAAACATTGAAAGGATGACAAATGCAAGTGTATGGCTACACTATATGGACTGAAATCACATATGAAATGATGCCAAATCATGAAAATGGTCTAAGCAACGCATTCTAATGACTTGGACACTCAAAGCTAACAAGCTAGATTGAACCATGGCTATACAAAACAATGCATGCATGACCAAGACAATGCAAATCAGAGCTAGAGCATGGTGAAACATGACTAAAATCTTCTTTGAGTTGAGCCAAAATATGCAAGAATGATTGTCTAAATGCATGGTGCATGTTAAGGCAAATGAGGGAATTGCACTACAAGTGCATGATGCATGTAAGAGGCTATTAAACCAACTTTAGAAAGAGGTGTAACATGCTAAAAATAACACCAAATACTTGCTGAAATGAAGCCAAAGCATGCTACTATTATTGGCCATTAATGCAAGCATATGAGACACAAGGAGAGGGGGGTGTCCCTTTCCTATTCAAGACTCCAAAACCACCTTTCCACCACTAAAAATCCTTTGGATTTCAGTGGTAGAAAGGTCAAAACAAGATGGTTCCAAAGCTCAAAACTTAAAGCACAAAACAAGGCCAAACAAGGCCTAAGAGGGGGTAGACAACCCCCAACACAAAAGTGACCTTAAACAATCATCTTAAGCATACAAAATTAGAACTTTTTGTACTTTAGAGTTAAGCTTAAAACAATATGAAAGTAGGTCTAAAAGCTTAAGCCAAAATGGGGTATCAAAAGGTTGTTTACTCACCCTTGAAGAACACCTTCAAGAACACCACTCCAGCACCTTTTCTGAGCTTAAACCACTCCAAGAACTCTAAAACCAACTCCTAAGGACCTCAACAACCAAAGGATGGTGTTCTACTAGGTGTTTGTGTGCAATAGTACGAAGATTCTACACTTTTGAGCACAAACAAAGGTAAAACAAGAGATAGAGGTAAAATATATAGAGAGAGATATAGAACTTTGTATCTCAATTTTCTGAACCTCTGGAAAGGGAGGGGAGGCTCCTTTCTTATACAATTTCAATCCTCAAGCTTGAGTCTTGAATGCAATCCCTCCATACACGTGTATGGAGGATGAGAATTGTGCACACTAGTTGTCACAGTTGGCAGAAAATATATGCAAAAAGCAGATGGAAAGGTCTAGGCTCAAAAATATGGCCGATCGACCAAAAAGAGTGCCAATCGGCCAACACTTATGGCCGATGGTAAGAAAACATGGCTGATGGCATCATGCCTTAGCCAATGGGTTGAGGGGATGGCCAACAAGCCACATTCTTCCCTTAGAAGCAAAACCGCAAGCCCTTGGTGCACAACCAAGCACAAAACAGACAAGTCGAGAGATCTTGAGGCAAGGCGCGCGGCTGAGACCTCCGGGAACTCAAAACGAATGCGAGCATGGATGATCGTCAAGTGTTCAAATGATGACGTCCAAGTCTTGAGGACGGTCAAAAATTGGGTGTCTACAGTTCCCCCTCTTTGATAGAACTCAAAAGTCATAAGATGACGGGAGTGAATGTCAAAGCCCAGAGACGACCCATTTTTGACGAGGCCGAAGACTTGGACAAGCATACAAGACAAGAAAGATATGCGCCCGCAGGCAAGGGCAAGATGCAAAGGACATGCACGATGCAGAGCATAACTTATGATCATGCAAAGAGAGCTGTAACAAAGCATAACTTGCAATAGTTTAAGCAAGCGAATAAGAATCAAACTACATTTCATGCAGAAAGGATGTAAGAGAATTATACAATTCTCGCTACATCTCACGCGGAGTACATATAATACCGTCTGGTTCGTCTAGTTACGCCAGCTTCAAATGAACCGTACATACAATATTGTGCCTACATAAGAAAGAAGCTTAACATGTACAATATCATTAGAAACATGCATAGCAATGCTAGTGAAAAGTGCGTGACAACGCAAGTGAAGGGGTGCATGACAATGCAGCCTAAGTGTGATGCATAACAATGCGAAGGGGTGCATGATAATGCAACCTAAGTGTGTGCATAACAATGTGAAGAGGTGCATGACAATGCAACCTAGGCGTGACGCATAGCATACTGAGGGGTGCATGACAATGCAACCTAAGTGTGACGCATAACAATGCGGAGGGGTGCATGACAATGTAACCAAAGTGTGACGTATAACAATGCGGAGGGGTGCATGTGCGAAAACGCAAGCCGAGGGATGCATAACAATGCAACTGAAACAGGGATAACAATTCCAGTAAAACATGCGTGACAACAGAAGTAAGGGAATGCATAACAATACAGTTTTAAAACAGGTATAACAATGCAAGGAGGGCATGCGCGATGACGCGAGCCGAGAGGGACGTATAACAATGCAATTTGAAACAAGCAAAATAATGCAAGGAGGGCATGCGCGACGACGCAAGCCGAATGGGATGCATGACAATGCAATTGAAGTGTACGCATAACAATGCGAGCAAAGCATAACAACATATGTAAGTAAAGTATACGCGACAATGCAAGCAATATGTAAAGCAAGAAAGGCATAAACACATGTAAATAAAGCATGCGCGACAACGCATAACAATGTGTAAAGCAAGAAAGGCATAAACATATGTAAGTAAAGCATACGCGACAACGAATACAATGTGTAAAGCAAAGAAAGGCATAAACACATGTAAGTAAAGCATGCGTGACAATGCAAGCAATGTATAAAGCAAGAAAGGCATAAACACATGCAAGTAAAGCATATGCGACAACGCATACAATGTGTAAAGCGAGAAAGGCATAAACACATGTAAGTAAAGCATGCGCGACAATGCAAACAATGTGTGTAACAATGCAAGAAAGGCATAAACACATGTAAGTACAGCATACGCAACAACGCATACAATGTGTAAAGCGAGAAAGGCATAAACACATGTAAGTAAAGCATGCGCGACAACGCAAGCAATGTGTGTAACAATGCAAGAGAGGCACAAACACATGTAAGTAAAGTATACCCGACAACGCATGCAATGTGTAAAGCAAACAAAGGCATAAACACATGTAAGTAAAGCATGCGCGACAATACAAGCAATGTGTGTGACAATGCAAGCAATGTGTGTAACAATGCAAGAGAGGCATAAACACATGTAAGTAAAGCATACACAACAACGCATACAATGTGTAAAGCAAAGAAAGGCATAAACACATGTAAGTAAAGCATGAGCGATAACGCAAGCAATATGTGTAACAATGCAAGAGAGGCATAAGCACATATAAGTAAAGTATACGCGACAACACATACAATGTGTAAAGCAAAGAAAGGCATAAACACATGTAAGTAAAGCATGCGCGACAACGCAAGCAATGTGTATCAATGCGAGGATAAGCATAAACACATGTAAGTAAAGCATGCGCAACAACGCAAGCAATGTGTAAAGCAAGAGAGGCATAAACACATGTAAGTAAAACATACGTGACAACGCATACAATGTGTAAAGCAAGGAAAGCCATAAACACATGTAACTAAAGCATGCGCGACAACGCAAGCAATGTGTGTAACAATACAAGAGAGGCATAAACACATGTAAGTAAGACATACGCAACAACGCATACAATGTGAAAGCAAAGAAAGGCATAAACACATGTAAGTAAAGCATACGCGACAACGCAAGCAATGTGTATCAATGCGAGGATAAGCATAAATACATGTAAGTAAAGCATGCGCGACAACGCAAGCAATGTGTAAAACAAGAGAGGCATAAACACATGTAAGTAAAGCATACGCGACAACGCATACAATGTGTAACGCAAGAGAGGCATAAACATATGTAAGTAAAGCATACGTGACAATGCATACAATTTGTAAAGAAAATCAAGAAAGAGATTTGCATGACAATGCAACCATGACGGAGGTATGTTATTCATGATGTTGAGATGTAACTTCAACACAAGACAAGGCATGCTCAATGCAAGAGCGAGAAGACGCATAACAACCGCACTTATTACAAACATGACAAAACACTATAATGCGACATATTGAAGGCGATTTTCGAATCTCGCAATATACAAAGGATACGAAAAAAGGATACACCATGCGCATATTATGTGCCGCACACGGGGAACACGGTTTGAGGTCAACACGAAGGCCGGTTAAGTTTCAATAGTGTATTTTCATGCACTGTCTTGAGAGATAAGGGTACCAATAACATAAATGACCCAAACAAGGGCATTGGAGGTGCATCGACCACAAGGGGAGGCCATCGGCCATGCATCGGCCACAAACAGAGTTCATCGGCCAACAATTTAGCCGATCGGCTAACAATTTTGCCGATCGGCCAAAAGTGACAATTTCGGGGTAGTTTTGTCCATTCACCTCAGGTCTTTAAATATAGAGTTCCAAACCTTATATTTTCACTTCCTCCAGCTCGAAAATCATTTTCCTACCTCTCTAGGTCATTTTCCTCACTTCGATTTTTTTTTTCTTTGTTTTCAAGCCTTCCGCATCGTCCGATTCGCTAAACCTTCGTTGTTCCAAACACTTTGAACAGAACGAAACACGATTTTGGAGCCCCATTCTCGATTTTCTTCACTTGGGGTTTGTTTCCCCTGAGTTTACCTCGATATTCATGCCTTTTCCCACACTATGACCTTTTCTCCCATTTTTCACCCCTCGGGGCTGACTTTTGGGTTGACTTTTTGCATTTTCACCCATTTTCCACACTTTCGACCATTTTCGCACCTTTCTCGAGATGGCGGATGACATTCCACGTGGTGGCACTCCCTTGGAGATGGATGTGGATCCCGAGCTCGAGCTCTTGCCGTTGAGCGTTTGACCGTTCGACCCGGCGACATACCGGCCGGCGATATACATATTGCCTCCTAATAGCATCCGTCAGTTCAGGAGCTATGCACGAGGCGCACAATTGGAGCTCTTGCTACGCGAGTAGAAGTCGCACCTCTCTTACGGTACTGCTGAGGTACATTCTTCCCCTCTTTCATTTTCCGCAATGTAGAACATATAACTGTGATAGTTGATACTGTTTTTTAACTGAACAACCCGTACACACTGATACATCACATGCTTAGTTCACCGTGAGCACACCCACACCTGATATCTGTGTAAACTCGAACACATGCACAAACGCAGCATTTTCATCAACTCTGAACGCATTCAAACACGGTATTTCTAACATTGCTTCGCAACTGTTTGTTTTTGAACACAAGGAGATTCCCATGCCTTCCGGGGGTATGGGAACACCATTACCCGAGGTTGGTACAAGGAGCTGCCCGATGCGGTTCACCACATTGTTGATCAGGTTGGCTTCGGCGTCTTCTGCATAGGACTCTCGAACCTTACTGCGAGTAGGCCCCTTTTAGGTGCCCTGGTGGAGAGGTGGTGGGACACCACTGATTCCTTCCACCTTTCTGCTATAGGGGAGATGACGATGACTCCCTTCGACTTCTCTATGCTCACCAGCATCGGAGTAGGGGGTGATCCGATTCCCTTTGACACTGATATAGATGAGTGGGACGCCGCCCAGATGTTCTTGCTCGGCGCTCGGTCACCTCTCTCCCGGCTAGGGTTCGTAAGGTATTCTTGATTCGAGAACCACTTTAGGGTACGCCTACGACCGGGGAGGAGGAGGAGCAGTACGCTCGAGGGTTCATCATGTTCTTGCTGGGGACTACCCTCTTCGCCGACCGGGTGAACACTGTCACCCTTTATTTGCTAAGCGCGCTAGTGGATGTGACAAGGATCCGGCGCTACGACTGGGGTGGCGCAGGCTTCGCCATGCTCTATGGATATATGAGCACTTTATCCTGCCGTAGCGGACATCTGCTCGGAGGCTACTGTCGAGCGTGGGAGGTACATTTTCCCTTTCTACTTTTTCAATTCTACTCTACATTATCTGTACACCACACACACTGCACACACGCAATCTACTTTACACTGGCTGTACACTGCACACACTGCACAATACACTTCACATGCTGCACAATACACTGTATACACTACATAATACACTGCACAATACACTTCAGATACTGCACATGATTCTGATTTCTACTTTATCTGCATACTGCCTTACTGATAAGCATACTCATTCTTACCCTGTTACATTCTGTAGTTGTGGGTGTATGCGTACTTTCCTAGGCTTGCTCCCGAGCCGAGGTGGAGATGGCTCTTGCCATTCTATTTCCCACCGATTTGACATGAGGTGCGAGCAGAGGCCGCGAGAATCTTTTCTGTTCTTCCGCAGATACTTCGACACCGTCACCGCAGCTGAGGTATGTCAAACATTTAAGCTTATTTGAGCTTCACTTTGGATTGTACCTTCAGTAAAAGATAACAAACTGTATATCCCATTATTTATAGATCACTTGGAAGCCCTGGGCTCTATTGCCTGACACAGTGAGGGAGCAATATGCCGGTGCTTGAGAGACTGCCCGGTTCAGGGTTTTGTTGGAGGGTCCAGTCTGCCGGGCTTGGTACCTGGGGGAGCGCTTCTTGCGGCTGACCCTGGGTTTGCCAGAACAGATAGTCCCGACGCCACCTCCCACTCACATGAGGCACACAGAGAGGTACACCCCAAAGCAGATGATCAATTACACGATCGGCTGGGACTCTGAGTTTTTCATAGATGAGGGAGACTACACCGAGTTCATCCACACTTCTCTGATGCAGCCTTTGACCGGTGCTTGCCGAGTCAAAAGAGAGAGGCCTGCAGCGCTTGTGAGAGGAGCGGGAGCACCGAGGACGACTCAGGCCCGTAGCATGAGTGGGTCCCGGAGGGGATACGGAGTTGGGTGGCCAGAGTTGTCTACCACCACGACATGCTGAGGACAGGGTGGGAAGACTTACCAGCTACCCATTCCTCCTCCTTCGGCAGATCATGAGCTTGTCGGAGTTCGCAACTCGACCCCGGTATGTACTATATTTTGCATTCTGTACAGTTATTTCATTTCATTTAATATCCCGCAGAATACTAATGATTTCAACAGTCTTGCAGGCTTCGATCAAGTAAACTAGTCAGTCTCTAGAGCTGACAGCTTCAGTGATGGGGATGCTTCAAAGGAGTTTTGACCTGTTGACCATCTATGGCATCCCGGTAAATCCCTTCAACCTCAGTCCCAAAACTTCGCACATTCTATTCCATATTGATCTGATACATCACATTATCAATATGGTACTTAATACACTGCATTCATATACCACTCACAGCACTGATACGGCACTCATAGCATTCATACACTACACTCGGCATTCACACACTACGCACAACATTCACACACTGTACTCATAAATTGTATTCAGTATTCACACTCGACTTTGCATAGCACAACTGATGCGTTTGCCAATTGTCCTTTTCAGGCCCCATTCCAGATACCGGCCATAGGAGGCGCTCCCGCAGGACCTTCAGCGCCTCCCCAGAACAACAAGGGGAGCCAGGCAGGGGATGACGATCCACAGCCGAGGCAGACACAGGCGAGGTCGTGCTGAGAGTAGTTCACAGGAGCCTTCCCCTGATGACGACGAGTCTGATGCAGAGGTGGAGTCGTCTCAGGATGAGGTTGGAGATGACTCAGACAGCGGAGCTGGTGGTGATCCTGGAACTTCGTCCAAGAAGAGGACCAAGACGAACTCCCGCACTTGAGGCTATCGGCACAGATCCAGACATTTTGCTTTTTTTTTTCTTCTTCTTCTTTTTTGCTTCATTTTCCTTTTTATTGGTAGTTTTGCACATTGTACTGCCTCAGGCAAGTTTTGCTTTCTTCAAAACTATGTACTTTTGCAAAAGAAAATGATGAAATGAAATAGCCCTTTTTTCCCAAAAAGTGTTACATTTGTACATTCTAAGCATCACATCGCATTACATTACAATGTAAATGAGGTTGAACTTGTTTTGAAAACCAAACACTCGAATTGCATTAATCAGGCAGTGAGCCAACTAACAACAAAACAACTCGATAAACAAAACAAAGAACTTGACTAGCTAACCAAATGTAAATATAACTTGATAAGCAAGACAAAGACTTATGAACACAAAATGCAACTCGATAAACAAATGTACAACAACTCGATAAACAAATTGAAGTAACACAGGCGCGACTTCGCAAAATCATCACCGGAAGGCATTAAAAGTGGTACCAATCACAAGTTCTCAACATCTTCAACACTTAGATAGCTCAGAGAACAAGAAGAGAGGCCATCGGCCAAAGGAAGAGGCCGTCGTCCACAAGAAATGGCCATCGGCCATCATTACTAGCCGATTGGCCAAAAAAGATGGTCGGTCGGCACTCTTTTTAGCTGATCGGCCAAAAATGGCAAGCACCTCCAGAATGCCGACACTTGTCTTCCACTCAACACCTTATCTTCTACAAAAGCCTCAGCTTCGTAGTTTTCTGCATTTCAGCTCTGTTTTTGCACCAAATGAAAGCATTTCTTGTCCAAAATCTCACAAATTGGATTGCCAACTTGGATGGCTCGAAAAAGCTGAATTTCCAGTGCTTTGGCATAAATGCACTATTTACGCTGAGTCGCACCCCGCTGTGTTTTCTGTCCCACCATGCCATGGTAAGGTTTTGGAATCCGGTAACACACGTCTTTAGCTTTGGCGGACAAGAGATGTGTCCCACTTTCGAGGATTTCCAAGTTTTAATGGAATCCGAGTGCAATGAAGAAATCTTGCCTCAATTCCAGTTCGGCTACGTCCAAGCCTTAAGACAAATGTGCGGCCTTACTTTGCATGACGCTCGGTCATTGATTTACGATGGAGAGCTGGACATTCCGAGCTTGGTTCGTCAGTTTTCCGATGCCGGTGACCGCGGTGACCATCACTGGCAGGGTTATCGGCGACATGCACTTTGCTTGTGCATGCTGTCTCATTTCTTACTCGCCCCAGGCTGCGGTGGGTTTAGCACTCGTTTGATTGAGGTTGCCGAGGGCTTGAAAGAGGGTAAAAGCTGGATCGCCATGACACTAGCCGAAACATTGATGGGTTTGGACGCTTTTCATCGCCGAGAGACGACTAGATTCGTGGGGAGTCCACTACTACTGCAGGTAATGTTTCCCACCCCATCTCACATATATTTCTCACATCACTCGGCCCTCAGGCTTGGTTTTTCTCTCAAAACCCTTTTCTCACTTTTTCTCTCAACGTACACCTCTCTATTCTTTAATCTCTCATTTATCATCCCTCCCCAAGTATGGTTGATGGACAAGTTGAGAGTGGTGGACTCATGCCTGGCATATTCAACTCGCAGCTATTTCTTCCAGCGACGCTTAGTTGATGCCCCGGATGAGGGATGGTGGTGCAACTGGATGTGCAGTTCGTCTACTCTCGACATTGCTTGGCACTGCCCTTGGCTTAATTTACCGGCGATGAGCTACAGCATGACCCGCCAGCCCGGGATTCAGTTGATTGGTCTGACACACTGTGTTCTTTGCTTCCCTTTTCCGGATCTGGTGCAAGTTTGGACATGATTAGATTTGCTTAAAAGAGGGGATTGAGTACCCTGCTGCATTTTTTGTCTGAGGCGCACAATTAGCTCAGTATGCCACAGCATGGAGGATGAGAGAGCTTCTAGCCCCCGCTCCCATTTTCAGTAGCACCCTCTCTGATGAGTGCATAGCTTGGCTTGATGAGGAGGCGCAGATCGAGCCCACTTTGGCATCAGAGGCTTCCACAAGCTCTGGGAGGGAACGCAGGAACACCTGACTATGCCCCAAATTTATTTGCTTTAATCAGAACTTTCAAGTTTTCTTTATGAATGTAATAAAAAAGCAACTTCAATTTGTATTTAAGAGTAGGAGAACTCTGTATTGAAATCAATGAAATTGAAGGTTGTGGGTACTGAAAATTTTTCGTTTGGTCCAAAAATGGTCTAAGTCGTAAAAAGATTAATTTGAGCAAAATCAACTTTTATTAAGACTTTTCAAAACCATTTTCGATATGGATCACAAATGGACACGCCCGAGATCTATCGCTGAGATGTACAACCCTGGATTCTAGCAACTAGAAAGTTGCCCCCAGTCTAAATAGCACTACACTGGTGATCACAACCGAGCTCTTGAATGCAAAAAGACAAAGATGGCCAAACATGATCACGTGGACAAAGTTGATCGGGGAAGTGTTTATGGCTAGACTTCAAGATGAAGTTGCCTACGTATCCCAAAGATGGGAATCAAGCCTTACGTAGTTCGGCTCGGGTTCACTCGTGTATTAACTCTCTCCTTTTGTGCTCTAACTTCTGCCAAGGCCGCCCTTTCTGGGTTTTCAACCTTGCGAGCTGAGTTTTTATAATTTCAAATTTTATGTGCTCTAACTTTTGCCTAGGTCGCCCTTTCAGGTTTTCAGCCTACCGAGCCACTCAGGGAAAATATTTCTTCAACTTGTCCATGTTGATCAGTTGGGAGAACTGTAGGCCATCTAGGTCCATCAGAACGACAGCTCCACCCAACCAAACTAACTTGATGATGTAAGGGCCAGTCCAATTAGGTCTGAACTTGCCCCTAGGGTCGTGGATGGGAGCTCGGTTGTCTTTGAGCACCAAATCTCCTTCTTTCAAATTCCTGGACTTAACCTTCTTGTTGAAAGCCCTGGCAATTTGTCATTGATAACCCTGAACATGGTACAGTGCTTTCAGTCTTCTCTCGTCAAAGAGCATGAGTTCTTCGAACCTGCTTTGCTACCAATCTGCCTCAGCTATCTGACACTCAGCCAGTACTCACAATGACGGAACCTCAACTTCGATAGGCAGAACAGCCTCCATCCCATAAACCAAGGAATACAGAGTTGCCCCAGTAGAAGTTCGAATTGAAGTCCGGTAGCCCCACAAAGCAAACGGCAACTTATCTGGTCAGTTCCGGTATGTTCCCACCATCTTCTGCAGAATGTGCTTGATGTTCTTGTTGGTGGCCTCAACTGCTCCGTTGGTTTGCGGCTGATATGTTGATGACTTATGAAAAGTCACGTTGTACTTGTCCAACAAGTCGATCACTTCCTTCTTGAAGTGAGAACCATTATCTGAAATAATCTCATTCGGGACCCCGTAGCGACAGATGATGTTGTTCCTAATGAACTTAGCAACATGCGATGCCTTCAACACCGCATAAAATTGGGCCTCAACCCACTTCGTAAAATAGTCTATCGCGACCAGAATGAACTCATGCCCATTGGACCGCTTCAGAGTGACAGCCCCGATCACATCAATCCCCCAAACTGAAAAAGGCCATCACGAAGCCATGTTGTATAGCTTTGACGGCGGAATGTTCATGCGGTTTGCATGGATTTGGCATTTGTGGCATCGCCGAATAAATCCAATACAATCCTCCTCCATGGTGGACTAGTAGTAACCCTGTCTGAGAATTTTCCGGTCTAGCATCACCCCGTTCACGTGCGCTCCGCATTCTCCTCCATGGATGGCCTCCATCAGGTGCTTGGATTCTTCAGCATCAACACACAGTTTATGCATCCCGAGATGACCCCTCTTATACAATTTACCCCCACAGATGATGAACTGAGCAGCCATTCTTCTAATTGCCCTCTTATCTTTGGCATTTGCCCCTAGTGGATACACCTCTTTTTCCTAGAAGTTCCAGACATCGTAATGCCAGGGATTTTAATCTTGTACCTCATCTATGGCAGTAATCAGCTTGTAGGTCGGCACAAATTTCTAGTCAATGATGATCGGACGCATCCGGACTCCAAAAGGGTTGTCTATCATAGAAGATAGAGTTGCCAATGAATCTACGAACCTGTTGTTCTCTCTTAACAGATGAGTGAAGTTCAGCTTCTCAAACCAAGGAATTAGCAAGTCCAAGATCTGGTGATAAATTCTCATCTTTTCTTCTTTGCCTTTCCAATCTCCCTTAGCTTGGGATATAACAAGGTTCGAGTCCCCGATGACGTCCAACCGTTTTGGCCCTAGTTCTAGGACGGCTTCTAAACCAGCGATACATGCCTCATACTCTACTTCGTTGTTCGAGACTTTGAACCGGAGTTTGAATGGTACAAGGATACGGGAATTATCGGGTGCTATTAGCAACACCCCAATCCCATACCCGTATTGGTTTGATGCTCCGTCAAAGTACATCGTCCAAGTTTTGTCTTCGACATGCAAAATGGCCTCGTCCGAGAATAGGTACTCAACTATTTTATCCCCTTCCACTGGGTGATCGGCTAGGAACTCCGCTACCGCTCTCCCCTTGACTGACTTGCGCGTCACATACTTCAAATCAAATTCGGAAAGCAGAAGCAACCAACGGGCTAGCCTACCCGTAAGTGCCAGTTTCTTGAAGAGATATTTGATGGGATCTAATCTCGAAACCAGTATTACAGAGTGAGCTAACAGGTAGTGCCGCAGCTTCTTGGTAGCCCATACCAAGGCCAGACAAGCCTTCCCTAGCAGAGTGTAGCAGGTCTCATAATCCAGCATTTTCTTGCTCAGGTAGTAGATAGCTCTTTCCACTTTGTCCTCAGACTCCTATGCAAGCATCCAGTCCATTGTAGTTTCAATCACTGAAAGGTACAGAATCAATGGTTTCCCCAGCTTAGGCGGTGACAACATAGGTGGGTTCTGTAAATATTGCTTGATCTATTCAAAAGTAGCTTGGCATCGGCTGTCCCATTGGAATTTCTTTCCTTTCTTCAGGAGACCAAAGAGTGGTTCACAAGTCAAGGTTAATTTTGTGATAAACTGTCTTATGAATTGCACTTTACCCAGAAAGCCTCGTACCTTCTTTTCAGTCCTTGGTAGTGGCATTTCTAAGATGGCATTGATTTTGGAAGGGTCGACCTCAATACCTCTCTATGTAATCAAGAACCCCAGCATTTTCCCTGCTGTAACACCAAACGTACATTTCTGAGGATTCAACCGCAACCGATATTCCTTGATCCATGGAAAGAATTTTTGCAAGGCGGTGTAGTGGCCCTCTCTTTCTTTGGACTTGACAATCATATTGTCCACGTACACCTCAGCCTCCTTATGGATCATATCATGCAAAATCGTGGTCGCGGCCCGTTAATATGTAGCTCCAGCATTCTTTAGCCCAAATAGCATCACCCTATAACAATAGGTCCTCCACGGGGTGGTAAAAGCAATCTTCTTCCGGTCTTCAGGTGCCATCAATATCTGATTGTAGCTAGAAAAGCCAACCATGAATGAGAGCAATGCATGCCCAGTAGTGAAGTCCACTAATTCGTCAATATGCGGCAGAGGAAAGTCGTCCTTCGGACTGACTTTGTTCAAATCCCTGAAGTCCACATATACTCGAATTCTGCCGTCCTTCTTCGGCACTGGAACTATGTTGGCCAACCAAGTTGGGTACTCAGATACTAGCAGGAACCCTGTGTCAATTTGCTTGGTGATCTCTTCTTTGATCTTGATAGCCCAGTCCGGGCGGATCCTTCTGAGCTTCTTCTTAACAGGTCGAGCCTCTGGGTCAAGAGGGATTCGGTGCTGTACAATCTCAGGATCGATTCCAGGTATGTCTTCGTAGGACCACGCGAAAACATCTTTGAAATCTTTTAATAAAGGGACTAAGCGCTCGCGTTCCTCCGAAGACAACGTGGACCCAATCTGGACCAGCCGCGGGTCCTTCTCAGTACCAACACTAATTTGGGTGATTTCATCAACCAGCGGTTTTACAAACCTCTCCTGCTCTTGTTCTAGCAAATATTTCAAAACCGGAGGAATTTCTTCCTCGTTGTTTTCATTAAAATTTTGAAAGTCCTAATTAATACAATAAATCAAGCGCACAGAAAAATACTCAAAGGCCACAGCCATTCCATTCTCATTAACCACTTCCAAGTCGCCTGATTCCTCTGTTACAACAGACTCAAAGGAAAAAGAAAAATATGACCTAGACAGGACTATGGCATCTGGGTTGTCACCCCCAGGAATACGGAACTCAGACTCGGATGAGGCGGAATTTGATTCCGACTCCACAAACTCAGTGGAATCAGATTTCGGCTCACTACCTGACCCGGTGTTGCTCAATAAGAATCCCTCTTCGTACTGCCAGACAAGGGAAGGTGCGATGGACGCATCCAAAATGTTTAAAGATGGGCTCGAAACCGTTTCGTTCCCAATCATTGACACTGAGAGGTCATCCCCCAAGCACTCATGTACGATCAAAGGATCTGAAAGTAGACAAGCCAGTGCAACCCCCATTTCAATCTTAGTGCTCTCGGAATCCACTTCCTTACACTGCTCAACCTCAGCTGATGGGTCTGTCTGCTCTTTGAAAACATCATCCCCAGACAACTGCAAGTCGAAGAAGATCTCAAATCTCGGCAGCCACCGCCTCTCTGCATTTAGTCACGGCTCTGGGAAGCCGCCAAATGGAAAGTCCTCCCCCTCCCGGATAAAGCATCCGTTTAGGGTGCCCTAGATACGCTGATGCATTAACTCAAAATGCTTCCCAGCCTGCTTGGCTCTGGCTCTTCCGGCCATCTCTTTGCCTTTCCTTACCCAATCCTCCTTGGTAGGTAGATAGCCTAATCCAAACGTATGCGGATTGTGCGGCACTTCGACCGATACAGTAATGCCCTTCTGGCCACTTTTTTCTAGTCCCATCCAGGGATGTGCTGGAGCTTGTTCATGAGGTACACAGACTGTACGCTGACATCTAACCCCTCATCAACAGCCAAAATGTTCTATACGACCCGGGCCTCAGCTAGGGTAAATCCTGACAAGAACACATCCTCCGTGCCATGCTCAATTTCTAAAACCGATGTAGACATCTCTGGCGGCGGATGGATTGACGAATTCCCAAAAACGATAGCCACCCCCTTCCCGTGGGGGTATTTCAACATTTGATGTAGGGTGGAAGAGACTGTCTTCACCTGGTGTAGCCACGGCCGCCCTAGGAGTAGATTAAAAGTTGCGGGAACATCTAAGACATGAAAGTCAATCTCCTGTTGTCCTGCACCAACCTGAGTCTAAATCTGCACAGTCCTCATCACTTCTCTGCTAGTATTGTTGTAGGCCCTTATCACCTGGGCAGTTGGTACAAAATCCATGGGCTTCAACCCGATTGCATATGCCGTCCTTGACGGCACACATTGATGGCAGATCCCGTGTCGACAAGTACCACCGATATCCACTTGTCTCTACACTCGACAGAGATGTAAAGAGGTTTGTTATGGTTCGCGCCCTCAGGCGGTAGCTCCTTGTCAGTAAAGGTCAACGTTGGGGAAGCTCCTCTCGGAAAGACCAGTCCTACCAGCTGCTCAGGCGTGGTATCTATTGAAACTTTGGTCTTGTCCATTGTAGAAAGGATAGCTTGTCTACGTACTCTTGAGGCCATAAGCAGTCCCCAGATGGAGATGTCTGCTTGTATCTTTTTTAACTGTTTCAGCACAGCCTCCTCCTTGAACAGCTTTTCTTTCTGCTTTTATGCCTCCTTGTCCTTTCCGGATGCCTCTGGTTGATCTAAGTGTGAGGGTGGAGGGGGGGAGGGGCTTAAAATACCGCCCGCTCCTAGTCATGTGGTCTACTTCGTCAACATACCAGGTATCATCTAGCTGGCTTTCCCCCCAGTCTTCATCGATGTGGGCAAGACATAGGTCGTCATCTTTCTACCACATGTCTTCGGCAGCCGATAGACACCTGTCCGGCTCCGTTATAACTATTCCTATGCTCGCAGCACCTTCCGCTCCTATGCACACAACACGTTCCATCCCTGTAGGGGCCTTGGCCTTTCTGGTCCTTTCAGAATCTTCGATCCTTTCCCGCTCAGACTGTTTCAACGCAGCTTGCTATTCAATATCTATTGTATTCAAATTGCCCAGATCCCGAGCGAAATTCTTAACACCGGCGCTCTTCAGCGATGCACTCTGTTCTTCAACCCTTCCGGCCACTGTTGATGTCCCCGTCCCTAACGGACCCTATTCTAGCTGAGGTTGTTCAAAAACATCCGGCTAGTCGTCAAGCCACCTAGTAGACTCTGCTGCCCTATCCAAATCAAACCAGTCGACTGTTACGTCTCCCGGATCCTGTTCATTGAAAAACTAAAGGTTAGCAATGTCTTCTCCTAGATCCACTAGGTCATCTAGCCCCTGCTTAGGTCCATCTTCCCGTACTACACAAACCTCTGCCTCCACTGACAATTCCACATTTAGCCTGGCCTGGCCTGCTGATGTAATGTAACTGCTTGGGTTGTACATGAAGCTCACAAACCCCTCAGGCTCTGTATAATCATTCTTATCTGCCCCCACAGTCGACCCAATTTCATCTTCGATAGCCACCACCACCGTTTCAGGTTGGTTTTGGGAGATGTCCAACATGCACAAGTCGGTGCTATTAAGAATAAACACCTCCGGCATGGGTAGGTGAGAAGGGATGATATATATGCTAGGGCCGTATGACACAACCCCAGTTTGGATCGAATTGATGCATTTGGGAGGTGGAGCTTGGTTATGTAGTGGGAGAGGGTTGGTTGTGACATTCGGTTTCTCCGGAGGCACGATCACCCTGTTGTCGATGAGGTCCTGAATCTCGTGACGCAATCTAAAGCACTGGTCAGTGTCGTGACCATGCTGTTGGTGAAACACGCAATACTTCGCCGGGTTATGGGAGAGGGGAAGTTTTTCTAGCAACGGCTCAAGTGCCCTTTCCTGATCAAAACCCCCAATGTGCCCTTTCCTGATCAAAACCCCCAAAGCCTTGGACAAAGGCATATATAGTGGGGTGAAGGTTCTTTAGCCTCGGGGTGAAAACTTGGTTGTTTGTGAGCTACTTCCGGACGCACCGGTGAATGGTGTAGCTGTAAGGGTACTTGGGGTGGTGGTGGTGACCATTCCCACATCTGAAGCTCTGGCAGCTGCAACACTACTTGTGCCTATATTTGTACTGCGGTTGAATGCCCTCTTGGGCTGCTCTCTTTCAT
Organism: Camellia lanceoleosa; assembly: GCA_025200525.1. Taxonomy (NCBI): domain Eukaryota; kingdom Viridiplantae; phylum Streptophyta; class Magnoliopsida; order Ericales; family Theaceae; genus Camellia; species Camellia lanceoleosa. Next base: position 908,184 of record JANUSC010000052.1, read on the forward strand.
GGTCAATCAGACCCTGTTTCATGGCGTCCTCGATCTGCACCCCTATCTCATGTAGATCTGCAAATGTGAAGAGGGGGAGGACAATCATCTTCTGCATGAGCTTAGGCTGGAGGTTGCGCACAACTATCCGAATTTGGTCCTTGCCAACAAGCCTGATGGTCATCATCGAGGCTTTGGCCCTCTACCAGGTCACAAAATCAGAGAAGCTCTCCTTTGGCTCCTGTCTAATTGTCTCAAGATCATGAGTTGTGACCTCGATCTGTGTATTATAGGAGTATTGAGCTATGAAGGCCTCAGCCATCTCCTACCAACTCCTCTTGACAGAGTCCTCCAGTTTTGCATGCCAAATAGCCGATACACCCGACAGGGTCCGGCCAAACAAGAAAAGCTTCTGCAATCTGAAGAGGCCCATCGGCCTTAGTATATTTGAAACAACCGCAAATGCACCATAGGATCTCCAGACCTGGCAAAACGGTCTATGTGCGGCATTTTAAACCAGTCCGGCAGAGTCACGGCCGAGTCGGTGTACCCGTCCTCAATGTCTGGAATGGATTTCACGCCCTGAGACTTCTTGAACAACTTTTCTAGCTTGCTCAGTTTTAGCGCTATGGGGTCCACCTCGAACTCAAAGGGGGAATCCGGTAGGTTGGTAGGTGCTTTGGATAGCTAGGGTAGAATTGGGGGCGGAGCCAGCCCTGTTGGAATGTCCATATTATCCTGGATGTGTGCGGTCTCCCCAAGTGTGGGAACTCTTAGTGGACAAGGAACCTGGTGCGAAGCGAATGCTCCGGCTTGCTGTGGTGGTTGTTGTTGCTACAGTCTAGCAATCAACTCTGCCTGTTGGGCCATAACCTCGACCTGGCATGTGGCAAATTCTGCTTGACGGGCAGCATCCTGCTGCATGGCTTTCATACTTTCCTGGAGTTAATGCATCATCTCTTCCAAGCCTGCCATATTATCTTGATCTAGCTGAATAACCGATATATCTGTCCCTATAGTAGAAATTGAGACCTCAACATGACTATTCACTAGTGGGGTAGACCACTGATCTGGTGACCACTGTACCGATAAACTGTGCCTTTTTGACCTCCGTCTGGTAACCGGGGGTAAAAAAAAGAACACTGCTTGTCCATCTATCAGATCCCTGGATCAATTAAGTCTACCACCTCTAACCCAGAGTGCTCGGGGGATATCTGCCTGGTCGGATGCAATGGTGCTAAACTGCCTTGCAGAAAGATAAATAAAGCATAATAAGGAAACAATGAACAAAAAAACGGACAGCATAACAGCTTAAATAAAGACAACACACAGTTGGCAAAACACAAGCTGAAAGAACTTTTCTCAACCACTGATCATTGTTTCCCAAAATCACTGCCCCAAGTCTGAATCTGATACCCACAGGTAGAATTGATTCCCAAATACTGATGCCCGCAGGCCTGATACCCAGACTTGCAAACTGATACGTGCATTCCTGTAGAGGCCAACTCTAAAAGTACATAACAAGCAAGAGAGAGCCAAAACACCCCTATGGAGGGGTAAGGTTTCCCTGTCCTATTTTGTCAGGAGCTAGGGTTTCACTATGCACACAGTGGTTTCAAACAACCTACAATCGGGTAAGCAACCTGTCCTAACTTGGAATGGTCACTACGGTTTCTGATATGCACTAGGTCGAATGGTCAAAAAGGGTGCCCCGGTAAAAACCGGGGTTTGTGTTCCCGTCGTGGCAGAGCCCGCAACCGGTCAGTCTTATGGCACGCTTCTCAAAGCGGGCCTCCGGTAAACTGTTCAGGAATAGCATACGGCAAACACGGTGTCCTAGGCGCACCAATGCAAATGCAATGCAAAGAGACACATAAGTGTAGTTAAAACAAGATATCATGAGTTCGAGTCAAGTTCTCTAAATCCCCAGCAGAGTCGCCAGAAATTGTAGACGTGCCCGAACGTCCCACGTTCCGCGCGCGAGATGTTGCAAAATCTGGTTTGTTCATTAGCATACTACAGTTCAGACTCAGTGTCACGGTTCTAAATCTAATCTCGCAAAGTGCAATGCAAGACCGATAAATCACCAAAGAGTCCAAATCTGGCAAATCATTTTGGAAAATTGATTTTTATAAAAAAGTGCCAAACATGGACTACTTTGCCAGATACAAAGTCGCCACCTAAATATTTTATTTTGGGAGAATTTAGGAAACCCTGACTCATGCCTAAGGCCACGTGTCCGTCATCACCAAAGTTGTCTCGGCTCGAGAACTTGGGTACGAAAGGGGAAGGTCATGCAATGAGCACCCCCGCTCGCCCGATCAAAGATCGGCCTTTACTAACGTGATATTTTGTTTTTGAAAACACATGTGTTCTTATTCCGATTATTAGCTAGCTTTACTATGTGATGCGCACAACACACAAGTATAGACTAGATCGCCTAAGTTGGAACAAAACATCTCATGTTTGTTTGAAAATGGTTTGAATGTGCTACTCGCAAATAGGCTAAGACATGGATTTGCCACCCTCAAGTGGGCTTAGAAAACATGATTTTGCCACTCTCAAGTGGGCTTAAAACTCGCATTTCGATGAATTGTTCCAATTCAAGTAATCCAACCTTCACCCATAGGCATTCATGCAGTTAATCAATTAAACAGTTAGCTTCATGGCAAGCATGCTAACATGGCAACACTCACACTCATGCAAGATGCTAAAGCATAAAAGCTTACCTAGTAATCCGAGCCAAAACAATAGCTAGTTAGTAATCAATGCATGATCCTAGCTATATTAAAGATGGCTAATGCAACTAGAAATAGGCTCGGCTATTCTAAAATGGCATATGAGATGCAACTTGATAATCATGTATTTAAATCGGAATTGAAATACAATGCAGTTAGTATGATGCTGTGATATCCCTGTTCCGTAAAATGTTAATTGATCCTTAATATGAGCATGATTATGTGTTTAATATGATTTTGTGTGCCATTATGTGCAAATATGTGGTTTTGAATTTCTATCTGTTCGCCGTAGGAATATCTGTTTGATTGTCTGCTTTGGAAATTAAATTGAAGGCCGTATCGGCCACAGAACCCGAAATTGATTGCGCCAATGTGATTAGCATAATTTTTAAAACCTACGGTGAAATTTAATTGAAAATTGATTCAGATTAGAATTAATTGATTTAATTGATGAATTAGTGCCCAATTATTTAATATTGATAAATTGATTTAGTGGGACTTTTATAAAAAGGGCAATACACACTCAATTCCTCTCTGTGTTTCATTTTTTGGCTAATTTAGCTCTCTAGCGGGGGAGAGACCCGAAATTAGAGAGAGAGAGAGAGGGGAGAAAATTTATGTTTTGCTCTTGAAGCTTGGAGGTCTTGAAGTTAAACTCAAGAATTAACGATTGATTGGGAAGATTGGGCTTCTAGGTAAGCAATTGATTTTGAATTCATGAGTTTAATATGTAATTTTGTATATTCAAAGTTGATTAATGACCAAGAGTAAGAATTGAAATGAAATTGAGTTGTATTTGTTGAATTTAAAGTCAATAGATGCATGCATGTAAGAAATTACTATGAATTTCCATATTTGAACACAATGTGGATAATCTATGTTGAATCTTGTTTGAAATCCATGTATTTGATCATCTCTTCACCCATTTAAGTTGTAATGAATGAATATTTCTCACATGCAAGAGTAGATCATGGAGGTATGAGCTTTGCATGTTTGAATTTGATGTGTTGGTGATGAGTTTGGTTTAATTTGAGACATGCATGTAAGTAATTCAAGGAATTGAGCTTCATTGTCTTGTAATTTGGTGTTGGTATCATGTTAGTATATGTATATGTGAAATTAGAGCCATGGCATGCAAGAAATGTTGGTTAGAGTGTTGAATTCGAGCTTAAGAACCATCTTGGAAAACCCAGAATTTTTTATGTCCGCTCGAGTGGGGGAAACGCCACTCGAGCGGGGATTTCGAGCTCCCAATATTTTCTTGCAGGCATGGTGTCTGCTCGAGCGGGGAAATTCACGCTAGAGCGGGGAGCTATGTAGGATGAACTTCTACTTGAGCGTCCGAGTTCACGCTCGAGCGTAAAAATGATACAACCAGCACTTTTGCAGACCTAATGGGTCCGCTCGAGCGGGGAATCCCACGCTCGAGCAGAGACCCTATTTTTTGAAATTTTGAAAGTATATTCTATGTTTCGTTTTCTGTTCTCTTTCACTTGCAAGCACTCTTAGGCATGCATTAAGCATTGTAATTGAGTTAAAGAGATAAGAATGAAGCCTAAAGAAGAATATGTGAATTAAAGAACGGATTGAATCGTTTGTGACCCATATGTGCTATATGATGTGTAGGGTCAAGCTCCAGGGCAAATCGACAAGCCGATCATTGTGAGTAATATCGATATTTTGAAACTTGTCATTTGTCCAATTGCTTATTTCCTTATAAGCCTTATAAGTTGCTAGTTTGAATTGTGGACAAATGTTTGATATGAATAACTAAATGGGCCGAAGGCCAGTTTGAAATAAATGAATGAATGGGCCAGAGGCCAGTCTGACATGAATGAATGGGCCAAAGGCCAGTTTGACATAAATGAATGGGCCAGAGGCCAATTTGACATGAATGAATGGGCCAGAGGCCAATTTGACATAAATGAATGGGCCAGAGGCCAGTTTGACATTAATAAATGGGTCAAAGGCTAGTCTGACATGAATGAATGGGCCAGAGGCCAGTTTGACATAAATGAATGGACCAGAGGCCAGTCTTACATGAATGAATGGGCCAAAGGCTAGTTTGACATGAAAGTCTGAATGGGCCAAAGGCCAGTTTGACAAATGAAAGATAAATAGGCCAAGGGCTAGTATGTTTGGAACTACAGCCACTTGATTTAAATTGTGCGCGTATATGTTAAATAGAAATATGAATTGGGCCCAAGGCCGTTTGAAGTATGTTGTTCTACATATCGTTCGTATAACTTCTTTATTTGATATTATTCACTAGGCTATCACTCACCCTCATTCATGTGTTTATAGGTGAGCCAAGAGAAGTCCAAACCCAACCCCAGTGAAGTCTGTAAGGAACAACAAAGGTTTTGAAGAGTCAGCCCTTGCATCTCACGCACAAGACCCGTCTTTGCCTTTTTGTCATTCAGTTTTATTTTGTCACATGGGCGAAGTCTTTGAATATGTTGTATATAGTTTTGTTCGGCTAACTTAGGCCTATAGGATCTTGTATGTACAGAGCTTTGTGTAATACATGTTTTGATGTGAGCTATTAATGTGCATATGTATGGTTTGTTATGATGTGCCATGTAAGCACAGCTCTATGGACAAAGTTTTAAATTGCTTCCGTTTGGCCCCCATTAACTCTATTAAAATACGTTTTGCTTGGTTTGAGGCCGTAGGTAATCTCATGATTATTGGCCGGTTATGTCCTTAACCCTTGGGGGCAGGTTCGGGTCATGACAGATGCGCCGAGCCCGGAGCATACAATATAGATGAATGGATGCAAACATGCAAGCATAAAGATGCGAATCAAAATATGACCTAGAACTAACCATCATAAGCGGTTAAGTAAAAGGGAGAAAGACATGGAATTGAAAGACATTCACACACTCACGCACACTTATTACAAAATTCGCCCTCTCGACGGAGGGTCAGAATAAATAATACAAATCAACTATTTAATTAACTACCCCAGCTAATTAATTATTACAAAACTCTTAACTAATTAAGCAAATTAATCAAGTTACAAAACAGTTAAAGCAGCCTCAAGAAGAGGAACAAATGCATGCTCGATCGGTTTCGCTCGAAAATCCGTTGCCATGCCCCATGTTGCCACTGTTTGCACACTTATGCTCCTCTGAAAATTATGCCAGCTTCTGTGATGCCTCTGAACCATCTCATGGACACTCTGAGAGTCCATCGGCCAAAAGATATGGCCATCGGCCAAGGAAAAGGAGTCATCGACCACTTTTTAGTCTATCAGCCAAAAATTGTTAGCCGATCGGCACTGAAGATAGTCGATCGGCCATCTATTCCTGCAGACTGCTCCTTTTACTGCAGCAGAGGACAAACAAGGGCTTGGCAATACATTTGCAAGAAAATGTTGTGCAACTACACCCCTTATCATGTTTGGGACTCAAAGGAGTGCAGTGCTCGACTCTCGAGCCATCAATCATGCATTTCGATGCATGATGGCCAAAGAGGCCGAATTGCACAAATCAATATGGAATGAATACACAAAAAAACACATGAATGCCTCACACTCTATCATGTTGGATCAAGAGTGTCGGCGACCGAGGATTGAGGCACGTTTCGTCACTTCAAGTACGAAACGTCCCTCGGTCCTCGTGTTTGGTTTGACACCCCAAACCAAACACAATGCAATACATGCAACATGGAAAAACTATGCAATGCAACATAAGTAGGTCAAATGCAATACGACTCGAACAGGCATGCAACGCTAAGGTAACAAGCATGCCAAATGCAATGCAACCTAAACAAGCATGTGACAAAATGCAAACTAGCAAGCATGCAAAATGCAACCTAAGCATACAAACATGCGTGGCATGCAAAGATGGACAAGCATGCAACAACATGCAAACTAGCAAGCATGCAACAACATGCAACATGGTAAATGGACTTAAACTAAAAATGGACAGACCTCAGTCATGCCCAAAATCAGTGGCCAAAAGTGCCAAAATGATGGTATGAAAAGCATGAAAAGGCAAGACAAGTATGCATGCCAATTGGCTCAAGGACTATAGCATAAAGATGCAACTCTTAAGCACATTTAAAAAGTGACAAGCATGGATATGTGATAGCACCATAAGCTCTAAAATCATGTTAGGAATGATGCCAATCAACCAAACAATGCAAGTATGGCATGCAAGAAAGCTCAAAGCTTGAAACTAACAAAGGGACTTGAACCATGGCCATGCAAAGCAAGCCCCAAAGGGCCAAGGGCACCCAAAACAGTTCCAAGGCAGGTCAATACAAGACCAAAAGCATGCTTGAACCTAGCCAACACAAGCTAGAACAAAAGACCAAAGCATGAAGCATGAAAGGCTAACAAGGGGTGTTACACTGCACCTATTATAACCAAGCATGGCATGACTTAATCAATAAAAATCAGAGTTATGGCATGTCAAAATAAGCCCAAAAACCCACTGAGATAGCATCCTAAAGACCTAAGCATAGAGGCATGCACAATGACCCACTCTTAAGGCATAAAACACCAACTTTTCAAAACATTGAAAGGATGACAAATGCAAGTGTATGGCTACACTATATGGATTGAAATCACATATGAAATAATACCAAATCATGAAAATGGTCTAAGCAACGCATGCTAATGACTTGGACACTCAAAGCTAACAAGCTAGATTGAACCATGGCTATACAAAACAATGCATGCATGACCAAGACAATGCAAATCAGAGCTAGAGCATGGTAAAACATGACTAAAATCTTCTTTTAGTTGAGCTAAAATATGCAAGAATGATGGTCTAAATGCATGGTGCATGTTAAGGCAAATGAGAGAATTGCACTACAAGTGCATGATGCATGTAAGTGGCTATTAAACCAACTTTAGACAGAGGTGTGACATGCTAAAATAACACCAAATACTTGTTGAAATGAAGCCAAAACAAGCTAAGCAAACATGCTACTATTATGAGCCATTAATGCAAGCATATGAGACACAAGGAGAGAGGGGTGTCCCTTTCCTATTCAAGACTCCAAAACCACTTTTCCACCACTGAAAATCCTTTGTATTTCAGTGGTAGAAAGGTCAAAACAAGATGGTTCCAAAGCTCAAAAAGAAAAGCACAAACAAGGCCAAACAAGGCCTAAGAGGGGGTAGACAACCCCCAACACAAAAGTGACCTTAAACAATCATCTTAAGCATACAAAATCAGAACTTTTTGTAGTTTAGAGTTAAGCTTAAAATAATATGCAAGTAGGTCTAAAAGCTTAAGCCAAAATGGGGTATTAAAAGGTAGTTTACTCACCCTTGAAGAACACCTTCAAGAACACCACTCCAGTACCTTTTCTGAGCTTAAACCACTCCAAGAACTCTAAAACCAACTCTTAAGGACCTCAGCAACCAAAGGATGGTGTTCTACTAGGTGTTTGTGTCCAATAGTATGAAGATTCTACACTTTTGAGCATAAACAAAGGTAAAACAAAAGAGAGGTAAAATATATATATAGAGAGATATAGAACTTTGTATCTCAATTTTCTGAACCTATGGAAAGGGAAGGGAGGCTTCCTTCTTATAAAATTTCAATTCTCAAGCTTGAGTCTTGAATGCAATCCCTCCATACACGTGTATGGAGGATGAGAATTGTGCACACCAGCTGTCACAGCTAGTAGAAAATATCTGCAAAAAGCAGATGGAAAGGTCTTGGCTAAAAAATATGGCCGATTGACCAAGAAGAGTGCCGATCGGCCAACACTTATGGCCGATGGCATCATACCTTAGCCGATGGGTTGAGGGGACGGCCAACAAGCCACCCTCTTCACTTAGAAGCAAGACCGCAAGTCCTTGGTGTACAACTAAGCACAAAACAGACAAGTCGAGAGATCTTGAGGCAAGGCGCGCGGTCAAGACCTCTGAGAACTCAAAACAAACACGAGCATGGATGATCATCGAGTGTTCAAATGATGACGTCCAAGTCTTGAGGACCATCAAAAATGGGGTGTCCACAGTTCCCCCTCTTTGACAGAACTCGAAAGTCATAAGATGACGGGAGTGAATGTCAAAGCCCAGAGACGACCCATTTTTGACAAGGCCGAAGACTTAGACAAGCAAACAAGACAACAAAGATATGCGCCCGCAGATAGGGGCAAGATGCAAAGGACATGCACAATGTAGAGCATAACTTATAATCATGCAAAGAGAGCTGTAATGAAGCATAACATGCAACAGTTTAAGCAAGCGAATAAGAATCAAACTACATTTCATGCAGAAAGGATGTAAAAGAATTATACAATTCTCACTATGTCTCACGCGGAGTACATACAATACCGTCTGGTTCGTCTGGTCGCGCCAGCTTCAAATGAATCGTACATACAATATCGTGCCTGCATAAGAAAAAAGCTTAACAGGTACAATATCGTTAGAAACATGCATAGCAATGCTAGTGAAAAGTGTGTGACAACGCAAGTGAAGGGGTGCATGACAATGCAACCTAAGTGTGATGCATAACAATGTGAATGGGTGCGTGAGAATGCAACCTAAGTGTGTGCATAACAATGTAAAGAGGTGCATGACAATTCAACCAAGGCGTAACGCATAACAATACGGAGGGGTGCATGACAATGCAACCTAAGTGTGACGCATAACAATGCGGAGGGCTGCATGATAATGCAACCTCTAAGTGTGACGCATAACAATGCGGAGGGATGCATGCGCGACAATGCAAGCCGAGGGATGCATAACAATGGAACTAAAACAGGGATAACAATGCCAGTAAAACATGCGTGACAACGCTAGTAAGGGAATGCATAACAATACAGTTTTGAAATAGGCATAATAATCCAAGGAGGGCATGCGCGACGACGCAAGCCGAGTGGGACGCATAACAATGCAATTTGAAACAAGCAACACAATGCAAGGAGGGCATGCACGACGACGCAAGCCGAGTGGGACGCATGACAATGTGAATGAAGTGTACGCATAACAATGCGAGCAAAGCATAACAACATATGTAAGTAAAGCATAAGCGACAATGCAAGCAATGTGTAAAGCAAGAAAGGCATAAACACATGTAAGTAAAGCATGCGCGACAACTCATAGCAATGTGTAAAGCAAGAAAGGCATAAACATATGTAAGTAAAGTATATGCGACAATGCATAAAATGTGTAAAGCAAAGAAAGGCATAAACACATATAAGTAAAGCATGCGCGACAATGCAAGCAATGTGTATAGCAAGAAAGGCATAAACAAATGTAAGTAAAGCATACGTGACAACGCATCCAATGTGTAAAGCGAGAAAGGCATAAACACATGTAAGTAAAGCATACGCAACAACGCATGCAATGTGTAAAGCGAGAAAGGCATAAACACATGTAAGTAAAGCATGCGCGACAACGCAAGCAATGTGTGGAACAATGCAAGAGAGGCATAAACACATGTAAGTAAAGCATACGCGACAACGCATAAAATGTGTAAAGCGAGAAATGCATAAACACATGTAAGTAAAGCATGCACGACAACGCAAGCAATGTGTGTAACAATGCAAGAGAGGTATAAACAAATGTAAGTAAAGCATATGCGACAACGCATACAATGTGTAAAGCAAAGAAAGGCATAAACACATGTAAGTAAAGCATGCGCGACAATGCAAGCAATGTGTGTAACAATGCAAGAGAGGCATAAACACATGTAAGTAAAGCATATGCGACAACGCATACAATGTGTAAAGCAAAGAAAGGCATAAACACATGAAAGTAAAGCATGCGCGACAATGCAAGCAATGTGTATCAATGCGAGGATAAGCATAAACACAGGTAAGTAAAGCATGCACGACAAGGTAAGCAATGTGTAAAGCAAGAGAGGCATAAACACATGTAAGTAAAGTATATGCGACAACACATACAATGTGTAAAGCAAGGAAAGGCATAAACACATGTAAGTAAAGCATACGCGACAACTTAAACAATGTGTGTAACAATGCAAGAGAGGCATAAACACATGTAAGTAAAGCATATGCGACAACGCATACAATGTGTAAAGCAAAGAAAGGCATAAACACATGTAAGTAAAGCATATGCGACGAAGCAAGCAATGTGTATCAATGCGAGGATAAGCATAAACACATGTAAGTAAAGCATGCGCGACAATGCAAGCAATGTGTAAAGCAAGAGAGGCATAAACACATGTAAGTAAAGCATACGCGACAACGCATACAATGTGTAAAGCAAGAGAGGCATAAACACGTGTAAGTAAAGCATACACGACAATGCATACAATGTGTAGAACAAAGCGAGAAAGAGATGTGCATGACAATGCAGGCATGACATAGGTATGTTATTCGTGATGTTGAGATGTAACTTCAACACAAGACGAGGCATGCTCAATGCAAGAGTGAGAAGACGTATAACAACCACGCTTATTGCAAACTTGACAAAACACTGTACTGCGTCATATTAAAGGCGATTTTTGAATCTCACAATATACAAAAGGATACGAAAAAAGGATACACCATGCGCGTATTAAGTGCCACACATGGAGAACACGGTTCGAGGTCAACACGTAGGCCAGTTAAGTTTCAAAAGTGTATTTTCTTGCACTATCTTGAGAGATTAGGGTACCAATCAACATAAATGACCCAAACAAGGGCATTGGAGGTGCATCGACTACAAGGGGAGGCCATCGGCCATGCATCGACCACAAACAGAGTTCATTGGCCAACAATTTAGCTGATCGGCTAACAATTTGGCCGATTGGCCAAAAGTGGCAATTTCAGGGCAATTTTGTACATTCACCTCGGGTCTTTAAATATAGGGTTCCAAACCTTATATTCTCACTTCCTCAAGCTCGAAAATCATTTACCTACCTCTCTAGGTCATTTTCCTCACTTCGATCCTTGTTTTTCCTTTGTTTTCGAGCCTCCCACATCGTCCGATTCGTGAAACCTTCGTTGTTCCAAACACTTTGAACCGAACGAAACACGATTTCGGAGCCCCATTCTCAATTTCCTTCACTTGGGGTTTGTTTCCCCCGAGTTTACCTCGATATTCATGCCTTTTCCCACACTCTGACCTTTTCTCTCATTTTTCACCCCTCGAGGTTGACTTTCGGGTTGACTTTTCGCATTTTCACCCATTTTCCACACTTTCAACCATTTTCGCACCTTTCTCGAGATGGCGGATGACATTCTACGTGGTGGGACTCCCCTGGAGATGGATGTGGATCCCGAGGTTAAGCTCTTGCCGTTGAGCATTTAACCATTCGACCCGGCGACATACCGGCTGGCGATATACATATTGCCTCCTGATAGCATCCGTTAGTTCAGGAGCTATGCGCGAGGCGCACCATTGGAGCTCTTGCTACGCGAGTCGGAGTCGCACCTCTCTTACGGTGCTGCTGAGGTACATTCTTCTCCTCTTTCATTTTCTGCAATGTAGGACATATAACTGCGATAGTTGATACTGTTCTTTAACTGAACAACCCGTACACACTGATATATCACATGCTTAGTTCACCGTGAGCACACCCACACCCGATATCTGTGTAAACTCGAACACATGCACACACGCTGCATTTTCATCAACTCTGAACGCATTCAAACACTATATTTGTAACATTGCTTCGCAACTGTTTATTTTTTAACACAGGGAGATTCCCATGCCTTCCGGGGGTATGGGAACACCATTGCCTGAGGTTGGTACAAGGAGCTGCCCCATACGGTTCGCCACATCGTTGATCAGGTCCGCTTCGGCGTCTTCTGTATGGGACTCTCGCACCTTACTGCGAGTAAGCCCCTTTTAGGTGCCCTGGTAGAGAGGTGGTGGGACACCACTGATTCCTTCCAACTTTCTGCTATAGGGGAGATGACGATGACTCCCTTCGACTTCTCCATGCCCACCGCCATCGGAATAGGGGGTGATCCGATTCCCTTTGACACTGATATAGATGAGTGGGACGCCGCCCAGATGTTCTTGCTCGACGCTCGATCACCTCTCTCCTGGCCAGGGTTCGTGAGGTATTCTTGGTTCGAGGACCACTTCAGGGTACAGGCGCCTACAACCGGGGAGGAGGAGGAAGAGCAGTACGCTCGAGGGTTCATCATGTTCTTGTTGGGGACTACCCTCTTCGCCGACCGGGTGAACACTGTCGCCCTTTATTTGCTGAGTGTGCTAGTGGATGTGACACGGATTCGGCGCTACGACTGGGGTGGCGCAGGCTTGGCCACGCACCATGGATATATGAGCTCTTCATCCCGCCGTAACGGACATCTGCTTGGAGGCTACTGGCGAGCGTGGGAGGTACATTTTCCTTTTCTACTTTTTCAATTTTGCTCTACATTATCAATACACCACACACACTACACACACGCAATCTACTTTACACTGGTTGTACACTGCACACACTGCACAATACACTTCACATGCTGCATAATACACCGCACACACTGCATAATACACAGCACACACTGCACAATACACTTCACATGCTGCACATGATTCTGATTTCTGCTTTATCTGCATGCTGCCTTACTGATAAGCATACTCATTCTTACCCTGTTACATTCTGTAGTTGTGGGTGTATGCTTACTTTCTTAGGCTTGCTCTTGAGCCAGAGGTGAAGATGCCTTTCGCCCGTTTCATTTTCCCACCGATTCGACGTGAGGTGCGAGCGAAGGCCGCAGGAGTCTTTCATGTTCTTCCGTAGATGCTTCGGCACCGTCACCGTAGCTGAGGTATGTCAAACATTGTAATTTATTTAAGCTTCGCTCCGGATTGTACCTTCAGTAACAGATAACAAACTGTATATCCCATTATTTACAGATCACTTGGCAGCCCTGGGCTTTGTTGCCTGACACAGTGAGGAAGCAGTATGCCGATGCTTGAGAGACTGCCCAGTTCAGGGTTTTGTTGGAGGGTCCAATCTGCCGGGCTTGGTACCTGGGGGAGCGCTTCTTGCGGCAGACCCTGGTCTTGCCAAAGCAGATAGTCCCGACGCCACCTCCAACTCACATGAGACACACGGAGAGGTACACCCCAGAGGAGATGATCGATTACACGATCAGCTGGGACTTTGAGTTTTTCAAAGACGAGGGCAACTACACCGAGTTCATCCAGGCTTATCTAATGCGGCCTTTGACCGGTGCTTGCCGAGTCAAGAGAGAGAGGCCTGCAGCGCCTGTGAGAGGAGCAGGAGCACCGAGGACAACTCAGGCCCATAGCAGGAGTGGGTCTCAGAGGGAACAGGGAGTTGGGTGGCCAAAGCTGCCTACCACCATGACATGCCGAGGACAAGGTGGGGAGACTTACCAAATACCCATCGCTCCTCCTTCGGCTGATCATAAGCTTGTCAGAGTTTGCGGCTTGACCCTAGTATGTACTATATTTTGCGTTCTATACAGTCATTTCATTTCATTTAATATCCTGCAAAATACTACTGATTTCAACACTCTTGTAGGCTTCAATCAAGTACACTAGTCAATCTCTGGAGCTGACAGCTTTAGTGATGGGGATGCTTCAGAGGAGTATTGACCTGCTGACCTTCTATGGCATCCTAGTAAATCCCTTCAATCTCAGTCCCAAAACTTCGCACATTCTATTCCATATTGATTTGATGCATCACATTATCAATACGGTACTTGATACACCATATTCACATACCACTCACGGCACTGATACGGCACTCATAGCATTCATACACTGCACTCGGCATTCACACACTGCGCACAGCATTCACACACTGTACTCATACACTGTATTCAGTATTCACACTCGACTTTGCATAGCACAACTAATGTGTTTGCCAATTGTCCTTTTCAGGCCCCATTCCAGATACCAGCCATGGGAGGCGCTCCCGCAGGACCTTCAGCGCCTCCCAGAATAGCAGGGGAAGCCAGGCGAGGGATGACGATCCACAGCCGAGGCATACACAGGCGAGCTCGTGCTGAGAGTAGTTCATGGGAGCCTTCCCCTAATGATGACGAGTCTGATGCAGAGGCGGAGTCGTCTCAAGATGAGGCTGGAGATGACTCAGACGGCGGAGCTGGTGGTGATCCTGGACCTTCGTCCAAGAAGAGGACCAAGACGGACTCCCGCACTTGAGGCTATCGGCACAGATCCAGACATTTTGCTATTTTTTTTTCTTCTTTTTTTTTTCTTTATTTTCCTTTTTTCTAGTAGTTTCGCACATTGTACTGCCTCAGGCAAGTTTTGCTTTCTTTAAAACTATGTACATTTGAAAAAGAAAATGATGAAATGAAACAGCCCATTTGTTCCAAAAAGTGTTACATTTGTACATTATGAGCATCGCATCGCATTACATTACAATGTAAATGAGGTTGAACTTGTTTTGAAAACCAAACACTCGAATTGCATTAATCAGGTAGTGAGCTAACTAACAACAAAACAACTCGATAAGCATTAATCAGGTAGTGAGCCAATTAACAACAAAACAACTCGATAAGCAAAACAAAGAACTTGACTAGCTAAACCAAATGTAAATACAACTCGATAAGCAAGACAAAGACTTATGAACACAAAATAAAACTCGATAAACAAATGTACAACAACTTGATAAACAAATTGAAGTAACATAGGCGCAACTTCGCAAAATCATCACCGGAAGGCATTGGAAGTGGAACCAATCACAAGTTCTCAACATCTTCAACACTTAGATAGCTCAGAGAACAAAAGGAGAGGCCATCGGCCAAAGGAAGAGGCCATCGGCCACAAGAAATGGCCATTGGCCATCATTACTAGCCGATCGGCCAAAAAAGATGGTCGGTCAGCACTCTTTTTGGCCAATCGGCCAAAAATGGCAAGCACCTCCAGAATGCCGACACCTGTCTTCCACTCAATACCTTATCTTCTACAAAAGCCTCAGCTTCGTAGTTTTCTGCATTTCAGCTCTGTTTTCGCACCAAATGGAAGCATTTCTTCTCCAAAATCTCACAAATTGGATTGCCAACTTGGATTGCTCGAAAAAGCTGAATTTCTAGTACTTTGGCATAAATGCACTATTCACGCTGAGTCACACCCCGCTGTGTTTTCTGTTCCTCCATGCCACGGTAAGGTTTTGGAATCTGGTAACACACGTCTTTAGCTTTGGCGGACAAGAGATGTGTCCCACTTTCAAGGATTTCCAAGCTTTAATGGAATCCGAGTGCGATAAAGAAAAGAAATCTTGCCTCAATTCTGGTTCGGCTACGTCCAAGCCTTAGGACGAATGTGTGGCTTTACTTTGCATGACGCTTGGTCATTGATTCACGATAGAGAGCTAGACATTTCGAGCTTGGTTCATTAGTTTTCCGATGCCAGTGACCATCACTGGTAGGGTTATCAGCGACATGCACTTTGCTTGTGCATGCTGTCTCATTTCTTACTTGCCCCAGGCTCCTGTGGGTTTAGCACTCGTTTGATTGAGGTTGCCGAGGGCTTGAAAGAGGGCAAAAGCTGGATCGCCATGACCCTAGCCGAAACATTGATGGGTTTGGACACTTTTCATCGCCGGGAGACGACTAGATTCGCGGGGAGTCCACCACTACTGTAGGTAATGTTTCCCACCCCATCTCACAATATTTCTCACATTACTCGGCCCTCAGGCTTGATTTTTCTCTCAAAACCCTTTTCTCACTTTTTCTCTCAACGTACACCTCTCTATTCTTTAATCTCTCATTTATCATCCCTCCCCAGGTATGGTTGATGGACAAGTTGAGAGTGGTGGACCCATGCCCGGCATATTCAGCTCGCAGCTATTTCTTCCGGCGACGCTTAGTCAATGCCCCGGATGAGGGATGGTGGTGCAACTGGATGTGCAGTTTGTCTGCTCTCGACATTGCTTGGCGTTGCCCTTGGCTTAATTTACTAGCAATGAGCTACAGTATGACCCGCCAGCCCAGGATTCAGTTGATTGGTCTGACACACTGTGTTCTTTACTTCCCTTTTCGGATTCGGCGCCAGTTTGGACATGATCAGATTTGCCTAGAAGAGGGGATTGAGTACACTACTACATTTCCCGTTCGAGGCGCACAGTTAGCTCGATATGCCACAGCATAGAGGATAAGAAAGCTTCTGGCCCCCGCTCTCATTTTCAGTTGCACCCTCTCTGATGAGTGCATATCATGGCTTGATGAGGAGGCGTAGATCGGGCCCACTTTGGCATCAGAGGCTTCCACAAGCTCTAGGAGAGGACGCAGGAACACCTCACTATGCCCCAAATTTATTTGCTTTAATCAAAACTTTCAAGTTTTCTTTATGAATGTAATAAAAAAGCAACTTCAATTTGTATTCAAGAGTAGGAGAACTCTATATTGAAATCAATGAAATTGCAGGTTGTGGGTACTGAAAATTTTCCGTTTGGTCCAAAAATGGTCTTAGTCGTAAAAAGATTAATTTGAGCAAAATCAACTTTTATTAAAACTTTTCAAAACTATTTTCGATATGGATCACAAATGGACACGCCCGAGATGTATCGCTGAGATGTATAACCCCGGATTCCAGCAACTGGAAAGTTGCCCCTAGTCTGAATAGCACTGCACTGGAGATCACAACCGAGCTCTTGAATGCAAAAAGACAAAGATGGCCAAACATGATCACATGGACAAAGTTGATCAGGAAAGTGTTTGTGGCTGGACTTCAAGATGAAGTTGCCTACATATCCCAAAGATGGGAATCAAGCCTTACGTAGTTCAGCTCAGGTTCACTCGTGTATTAACTCTCTCCTTTTGTGCTCTAACTTTTGCCAAGGTCGCCCTTTCTGGGTTTTCAACCTTGCGGGCTCAGTTTTTATAATTTCAAATTTTTTATGCTCTAACTTTTGCCTAGGTCGCCCTTTTGGGTTTTCAGCCTAGCGAGCTACTCAGGGAAAGTATTTCTTTAACTTGTCCATGTTGATCGGTTGGAAGAACTCTAGGCCATCTAAGTCCATCAGAACAACAGCTCCACCCGACCAGATTGACTTGATGATATAAGGGCCAGTTCAATTAGGTCTGAACTTGCCCCTAGGGTCGTGGATAGGAGCTCAGTTGTCTTTGAGCACCAAATCTCCTTCTTTCAAATTCCTGGACTTAACCTTCTTGCTGAAAGCCCTGGCAATTCGTCGTTGATAACCCTGAACATGGTACAGTGCTTTCAGTCTCCTCTCGTCAAAGAGCATGGGTTCTTCGAACCTACTTTGCTGCCAATCTGCCTCAGCTATCTGACATTCAGCCAGTACTCGCAATGACGGAACCTCAACTTTGATAGGCAGAATAGCCTCCATCCCATAAACCAAGGAATACGGAGTTGCCCCAGTAGAAGTTCGAATTGAAGTCTGCTAGCCCCATAAAGCAAACGGCAGCTTATCTGGTCAGTCCCGGTATGTTTCCACCATCTTCTGCAGAATGTGCTTGATGTTCTTGTTGGCGGCCTCAACTGCTCCGTTGGTTTGCGGCCGATATGTTGATGACTTATGAAAAGTCACGTTGTACTTGTCCATCAAGTCGATCACTTCCTTCTTGAAGTGAGAACCATTATCTGAAATAATCTCATTCGGGACCCCGTAGCGACAGATGATGTTGTTCCTAATGAACTTAGCAACATGCGATGCCTTCAACACCGCATAAAATTGGGCCTCAACCCACTTCATAAAATAGTCTATCGTGACTAGAATGAACTCATGCCCATTGGACCACTTCAGAGTGACAACCCCGATCACATTAATCCCCCAAACTGAAAAAGGCCATCGCGAAGCCATGCTGTATGGCTTTGACGATGGAATGTTCATGCGGTTTGCATGGATTTGGCATTTGTGGCATCACCGAACAAAGCCAATACAATCCTCCTCCATGGTGGACTAGTAGTAACCCTGTCTGAGAATTTTTTGGGCTAGCATCACCCCGTTCACGTGCGCTCTGCACTCTCCTCCATGGATGGCCTCCATCAAGCGCTTGGATTCTTCAGCATCAACACACAATTTATGCATCCCGAGATGACCCCTCTTATATAGTTTACCCCCGTAGACGATGAACTGAGCAGCCATTTTTCTAATTGCTCTCTTATCTTTGGCATTTGCCCCTGGTGGATACGCCTCTTTTTCCTAGAAGTTCCAGACATCGTAAAACCAGGGATTTTCATCTTGTACCTCATCTATGGCAACAATCAGCTCATAAGCCGGCACAAATTTCTAGTCAATGATGATCAGACGCATCCGGACTCTGAAAGGGATGTCTATCATAGAGGATAGAGTTGCTAATGAATCTGCGAACCTATTGTTCTCTCTTAACAGATGAGCGAAGTTCAGCTTCTCAAACTGAGGAATCAGCAAGTCCAAGGTCTGGTGATAGATTCTCATCTTTTCTTCTTTGACTTTCCAATCTCCCTTAGTTTGGGATACAACAAGGTTTGAGTCCCCGATGACGTTCAACCATTTTGCCCTTAATTCTAGGGCGGCTTCTAAACCAGCGATACATGCCTCATACTCTGCTTTGTTCTTTGAGACTTTGAACTGGAGTTTGAATGCTACAGAGATACGGGAATTCTCAGGTGCTATCAGCAACACCCCTATCCCATACCCGTATTAGTTTGACGCTCTGTCAAAGTACATCATCCAAGTTCGTCTTTGATATGCAAAATGGCCTCGTCCGAGAATAGGTACTCAACTGCTTCATCCCCTTCCACTGGGTGATCGGCTAGGAACTCTGCTACCACTCTCCCCTTGACTAACTGGCACATTACGTATTTCAGATCAAATTCAAAAAGCAGAAGCAACCAACGGGCTAGCCTACCCGTAAGTGCCAGTTTCTCGAGGATCTAATCTCGAAACCAGTATTACAGAGTGAGGTAACAGGTAGTGCCATAGCTTCTTGGTAGCCCATACCAAGGCCAAACAAGCCTTCTCCAGCGAAGTGTAACGGGTCTCATAATCCAGCATTTTCTTGCTCAGGTAGTAGATAGCACTTTCCACTTTGTCCTCAGACTCCTGTGCAAGCATGCAGCCATTGTAGTTTCAGTCATTGAAAGGTACAAAATCAACGGTTTTCCCAACTCAAGCGATGACAACACAGGTGGGTTCTATAAATATTGCTTGATCTGTGCAAAAACAGCTTGGCATTGGCCGTCCCATTGAAATTTCTTTCCTTTCTTTAGGAGACCAAAGAGTGGTTCACAAGTCAAGGTTAATTTTGCGATAAACTATCTTATGAATTGCACTTTACCCAGAAAGCCTCGCACCTTCTTTTCAGTCCTTGGTGGTGGCATTTCTAAGATGGCCTTGATTTTGGAAGGGTCGACCTCGATACCTCTCTATGTAATCAAAACCCCAGCATTTTCCCTGCTGTAACACCAAACGTACATTTCTAAGGATTTAACTGCAACCGATATTCCCTGATCCGTTGAAAGAATTTTTGCAAGGCGGTGTAGTGGCCCTCTCTTTCTTTGGACTTGACAATCATGTCGTCCATGTACAACTCAACCTCCTTATGGATCATATCATGCAAAATCGTGGTCGCGGCCCATTGATATGTAGCTCCAACATTCTTCAGCCCAAATGGCATCACCTTATAACAATAGGTCCCCCACGGGGTGGTAAAAACAATCTTCTTCCGGTCTTCGGGTGCCATCAATATCTGATTGTGGCCAGAAAAGCCATCCATGAATAAGAGCAACGCATGCCCAACAGTGAAGTCCACTAATTCATCGATATGCGGCAGAGGAAAGTCGT
Organism: Camellia lanceoleosa; assembly: GCA_025200525.1. NCBI lineage: Eukaryota > Viridiplantae > Streptophyta > Magnoliopsida > Ericales > Theaceae > Camellia > Camellia lanceoleosa. The sequence continues at coordinate 928,567 of JANUSC010000052.1, forward strand.
CCTTTGAACTGGCTTTGTTTAAATCCCTGAAGTCCACACATACTCAAATTATGCCGTCCTTCTTCGGCACTGGAACTATGTTGGCTAACCAAGTTGGGTATTCAGATACCAGCAGGAACCCTGCGTCAATTGCTTGGTGACCTCTTCTTTGATCTTCATAGCCCAGTCCGGGCGGATCCTTCTGAGCTTCTGCTTAACAGGTCGGGCCTCTGGGTCAAGAGAGATCCGGTGCTATATGATCTCAGGATCAATTCCAGGCATGTCTTCGTAGGACCACGCGAAAACATCTTTGAAATCTTTTAATAAAGCGACTAAGCGCTCGCGCTGCTTCGAAGACAACGTGGACTCGATCTGGACTAGCCGTGGGTCCTTCTCAGTACCAACATTAATTTGGGTGATTTCATCAACCAGCGATTTTACAAACCTCTCCTACTCCTGTTTAAGGAAATATTTCAAACTAGAGAAATTTCTTCCTCGTCGTTTTCATTGAAATTTTGAAAGTCCTAATTAATACAATAAATCAAGGGCATAGAAAAATACTTAAAGGCTACAGCCATTCCATTCTCATTAATCACTTCTAAGTCGCCTAATTCCTCTGTTACAACAAACTCAAAGGAAAAAGAAAAAGATGACCTAGACAGGATTGTGGCATCCGGGTTGTCGCCTCCAGGAATACCGAACTCAGACTCGGACGAGGTGGAATTTGATTCTGACTCCACAGACTCGGTGGAATCAAATTTCGACTCACTATCTGACTCGGTGCTGCTTGATAAGAATCCCTCCTCGTACGGCCAGATGAGGGAGGGTGCGATGGACGCATCCAAAATGTTTGAAAATGGGCTCGCAGCCGTTTCATTCCCAATCACAGACACTGAGAGGTCATCCCCCAAGCACTCATGTATGATCGAAGGATCTAAAAGTAGACAAGCCAGTGCTACCCCCATTTCAATCTTGGTGCTCTCGGAATCCACTTCCTTACACTGCTCAACCTCAGTTGATGGGTCTGTCTGCTCTTCGGCAACATCATCCTCGGACAACTGCAAGTCGAAGAAGATCTCAAATCTCGACAGCCGCCGCCTCTCTACATTTAGCCACGACTCTGGGAAGCCACAGAATGGAAATTCCTCCCCCTCTTGGACGAAGCGTCCATTTAAGGTGCCCTGGATAGGCCGATGCATCAACTCAAAATGCTTCCCAGCCTGATTGGCTCTGGCTCTTCCGACCATCTCTTTGCCTTTTCTCACTTAGTCGTCTTTGGTAGGCAGATAGCCTAATCCAAAGGTATGTGGATTATGCAGCACTTTGGTCGATACAGTAATGCCCTTCCGACCACTTTTTCCTAGTCCTATCCCAGGGATGTGCTGGAGCTTGTTCATGAGCTACACAGACTACGCACTGACATATAACCCCTCATCAACAGCCAAAATGTTTTTTACAACCTAGGCCTCGGCTAGGGTAAATCCTAACAGGAACACATCCTCCGTGCCATGCTCTATTTCCAAAACTGGTGTAGACACCTTTAGCAACGGATGGATTGACAAATTCCCAAAAATGATAGCCACCCGCTTCCCGTAGGGGTATTTCAACATTTGATGCAGGGTGGAAAAGACCACATTCACCTGGTGCAGCCACGGTTGCCCTAGGAGTAGATTAAAGGTTGCGGGAACATCCAAGACATGAAAGTGAATCTCCTATTGTCCTGGACCAACCTGAGTCTGAATCTGCACAATCCCCATCACTTCTCTACTGGTATTGTCGTAGGCCCTTATCACCTGGGCAGTTGGCACAAAATTCGCGGGCTTCAACCCGATTGCATATGCCATCCTTGACGGGCAAACATTGATGGCGGATCCCGTGTCGACAAGAACCACCAGTATCCACTTGTCTCTACACTCGACAGAGATGTAGAGAGGTTTGTTATGGTTTGCACCCTCAGGCAGTGGCTCTTTGTCAGTAAAGGTCAATGACGGGGAAGCTCCTCCCGGAAAGACCAGTCCTACCAGCTACTTAGGCGTGGTATATATTGAAACTTTGGCCTTGTCCATTGCAAAAAGGACAGCTTGTCTATGTACTCTTGAGGCCATAAGCAATCCCCAGATGGAGATGTCTGCTTGTATCTTTTTTAATTATTTCAGCACAGCCTCCTCTTCGAGCAGCTTTTCTTTCTGCTTTTCTGCCTCCTTGTCTTTTTCAGATGCCTCTGGTTGATCTAAGTGTGGGGGCTTAAAATACCGCCCGCTCCTAGTCATGTGGTCTACTTCGCCAACATACCAAGTATCATCCGACTAGCTTTGCCCCCAGTCTTCATCGATGTGGCCAAGACATAGGTCGTCATCTTTCCACCACATGCCATCGGCAGCTGACAGACACCTATCCGACTTTGTTACAACTATTCCTGTGCCCGCAGCACTTTCCGTTCCTGTGCCCGTAGCACATTCGGTCCCCACAGGGGCCTTGGCCTTTCTGGTCCTCTCAGACTGCTTCAGCGCAGCTTGCTGTTCAATATCTCTTGTATTCAAATTACCCAAATCCCGAGCGAATTTCTTAACACCGGTGCTCTCCAGCGATGCACTCTGTTCTTCGGCCCTTCCAGCCACTGTTGATGTCCCCGTCCCTAACGGACCCTGTTCTAGCTGAGGTTGTTCAACAACATTCGGCTGGTCGTCAAGCCACTCAGTAGACTCTGTTGCCCCATCCAAATCAAACCAGTTGACTGTCACGTCTCCCGGATCCTGTTCGTTAAAAAATTGAAGGTTAGCAATGTCTTCTCCCAGATCCGCTAGGTCATCTAGCCCCTGATTAGGTCCATTCTCCCGTACTACAAACCTCTACCTCTACTAACAATTCCACATTCGGCCTGGCCTGGCTTGCTGATGTAATGTAACCGCTCGGGTTGTATATGAGGCTCGCAGACCCCTTAAGCTCTGTATAATCATTCTCATCTGCCCCCACAGTCGACCCAATTTCATCTTCGATAGCCACCACCACCATTTCAAGTTGGTTTTGGGAGATGTCCAACAAGCACAAGTCAGTGCTGTCAGGAATAAACACCTCCAGCTTGGGTAGGTGAAAAGAGGTGATATATATGCTAGGGTCGTATGACACAACCCCAATTTGGATCGAATTGATGCGTTTGGGAGGTGGAGCTTGCTTATGTGGTGGGAGAGGGTTGGTTATGACATTCGGTTTCTCCGAAAGCACGATCACCCTGTTGTCGACGAGGTCTTGAATCTCGTGACGCAATCTAAAGCACTGGTCAGTGTCGTGACCATGCTGTTGGTGAAACGCGCAATACTTCGCCGGGTTATGGGAGGGGGGAAGTTTTTCAGATAACGGCCGCGGCTCTAGGGGCTTCAAGTGCCCTTTCCTGATCAAAACCCCCAAAGCCTTGGACAAAGGCATATATAGTGGGGTGAAGGTTCTTTGGCCTCAGGGTGAAAACTTGGTTGTTTGTGAGCTACTTCCAAACGCACCGGTGAATGGTGTAGCTGTAAGGGTTCTTGGGGTGGTGGTGGTAACCATTCCCACATCTGAAGCTTTGGCAGCTGCAACACTGCTTGTGCCTGTATTCGTACTACGGTTGAATGCCTTCTTGGGCTACTCTCTTTCATGGTCAATCAGAGCTTGTTTCATGGCGTCCTCGATCTACACCCCTATCTCATGTAGATCTGCAAACGTGGGGAGGGGGAGGATGATCATCTTCTGCATGAGCTTGGACTGGAGGTTGCGCACAACCATCCGAATTTGGTCCTTGTCAATAGGCCTGATGGTCATCATCAAGGCTTTGGCCCTCCACTAGGTCACAAAATCAGAGAAGCTCTCCTTTGGCTCCTGTCTAGTTGTCTCAAGATCACGAGTTGTGACCTCGATCTGTGTATTATAGGAGTATTGAGCTATGAAGGCCTCAGCCATTTCCTCCCAACTCCTCTTAACAGAATCCTCCCGTTTTGCATACCAAATAGCCCCTACACCCGACAGGGTCCAGCCAAACAAGGAAAGCTTCTACAATCTGGAAAGGCCCATCGGCCTTAGTATATCTGAAAACAGCCGCAAATGCACCATAGGATCTCCAAACCCATTGAAACGGTCTATGTGCGGCTTTTAAAACCGGTTCGGCAGAGTCACAGCTGAGTCGGTGTGCCCGTCCTCAATGTCCGGAATGGGCTACACGCCTTGAGACTTCTTGAACAACTTTTCTAGCTTGCTCACTTTTAGCACTGTGGGGTCCACCTTGAACTCAAAGGGGGAATCCAGTAGGTTGGTAGGTGCTTTGGATAGCTGGGATAGAATTAGGGGCGGAGCCGGCCCTTTTGGAACGTCTGCATCATCCTGGACATGTGCGGTCTCCCCAAGTATAGGAACTCTTGGTAGGGGAGGAACCTGGTGTGAAACGGATGCTCCGGCTTATTGTGGTGGTTGTTGTTGCTGTAGTCTAGCAATCAACTCTGCCTGTTGGACCATAACCTCGGCCTGGCGTGTCGCAAATTCTGCTTGACGGGCAGCATCCTGCTGCATGGCTTTCATACTTTCCTGGAGTTGACGCATCATCTTTTCCAAGCCTGCCATATTATGCTAATCTAGCTGAATAACTGGTATATCTATCCCCATAGTAGAAACTTAGACCTCAGCCTAACTGTTCACTGGTGGGGTAGACCACTGATCTGGCGACCGTTGTACCGATACACTGCGCCTTTTTGATCTCCGTCTGGTAATCAGGGGTAAAGAAAGGAACACTGCTTGTCCGTCTATCAGATCCCTGGATCGATTAAGTCTACGACCTCTAACCCAGAGTGCTCGGGGGATATCTGCCTGGTCGGATGCAATGGTGCTAAACTACCTTACAAAAAGATAAATAAAGCATAATAAGGAAACAATGAATAGAAAAACGGACAGCATAACAGCTTAAATAAAAACAACACACAGTTGGCAAAACACAAGCTGAAAGAACTGTTCTCAACCACTGATCACTGTTCCCCAAAATCACTGCCCCAAATCTAAATCTAATACCCGCAGGTAGAACTGATTCCCAAATATTAATGCCCGTAGGTCTGATACCCAGACTTGCAAACTAATACGTACATTCCTATAGAGGCCAACTCTAAAAGCACATAACAAGCAAGAGAGAGCCAAAACACCCCTATGGAGGGGTAAGGTTTCCCTGTCCTATTTTGTCAGGAGCTAGGGTTTCATTACGCACACAACGGTTTCAAACAACCTACAATCGGGTAAGCAACCTGTCCTAGCTTGGAATGGTCACTACGGTTTCCAATATGCACTAGATCGAATGGTTAAAAAGGGTGCCCCGGTAAAAACTGGGGTTTGTGTTCCCATCGTGGCAGGGCCAACAACCGGTCAGCCTTATAACACGCTTCTCAAAGCGGGCCTTTGGCAAACCGTTTAGGAATAGCATCCGGCAAACACGGTGTCCTAAGCGCACCAATGCAAATGCAATGCAAAGAGACACATAAGTGTAGTTAAAACAAGATATCATGAGTTCAAGTCAAGTTCTCTAAATCCCCAGCAGAGTCGCCAGAAATTGTAGACGTGCCTGAACGTCCCGAGCTCCACGAGTGAGATGGCGCGAAATTCGGTTTGTTCATTAGCATACTACAGTTCAGACTCAGTGTCACGGTTCTTAATCTAATTTTGCAAAATGCAATGCAAGACCGATAAATCACCAAAGAGTCCAAATCCGGCAAATCATTTTGGAAAACTAATTTTTATAAAGAAGTGCCAAACATGAGCTGCTTTGCCAGATATAGAGTTGCCACCTAAATATTTTATTTTGGGAGAATTTAGGAAACCTTAACTCGTGCCTAAGGCCACGTGTCCGTCATCACCAAAGTTGCCTCAACTCGGAAACTTGGGTACGAAAGGGGAAAGTCATACAATGAGCACCCCCGCTTTCCCGATCAAAGATCGGCCTTTACTAACGTGATATTTTGTTTTTGAAAACACATGTGTTCTTATTCCGGTTATTAGCTAGCTTTACTATGTGATGCGCACAACACACAAGTATAGACTAGGTCGCCTAAGTTGGAACAAAACATCTCATGTTTGTTTGAAAATGGTTTGAAGGTGCTACTCGCAAGCAGGCTAAGACGTGGATTTGCCACCCTCAAGTGGGCTTAGAAAACATGATTTTGCCACTCTCAAGTGGGCTTAAAACTCGCATTTCGATGAATTGTTCCAATTCAAGAAATCCAACCGTTACCCACAGGCATTCATGCAGTTAATCACTTAAGTAGTTAGCCTCATGGCAAGCATGCTAACATGTCAACACTCACACTCATGCAAGATGCTAAAGCATAAAAGCTTACCTAGTACTCCGAGCCAAAACAATAGCTAGTTAATAATCAATGCATGATCCTAGCTATATTAAAGATGGCTAATGTAACACATGCAAAATGCAACTAGAAATAGGCTCGGCTATTCTAAGATGGCATATGAGATGCAACTTGATAATCTTGTATTTAAATCGAAATTGAAATACAATGCAATTAGCATGATGCACCAAGCCCGGTGCATGCAATACAGATAAACGGATGCAAACATACAAGCATAAGGGTGCTAATCAAAATATGATCTAGAACTAACCATCATAAGCGGTTAAGTAAAAGGGAGAAAGACGTGGGGTTGGAAGACATTCACACACTCACACACACTTATTACAAAATTTGCCCTCTCGACAGAGGGTCCGAATAAATAATACAAATCAACTAATTAATTAACTACCCTAGCTAATTAATTTTTACAAAACTCTTAACTAGTTAAGCAAATTAATTAAGTTACAAAACAGTTAAAGCGGCCTCAAGAAGCGGGACAAATGCATGCTCGATCGGCTTCACTCGGAAATCCGTTGCCATGCCGCATGTTGCCTCTGTTTGCACACTTATGCTCTTTTGAAAACTATGCCAACTTCTGTGATGCCTCTGAACCATCTCATGGACACTCTGAGAGTCCATCGGCCAAAAGATATGGCCATCGGCCAAGGGAAAGGGGTCATCGACCACTTTTTAGTCTATCGGCCAAAAATTGTTAGGCAATCGACACTGAAGATAGCCGATCGGCCATCTATTCTTGCAGACTGCACCTTTTGTTGCAGCAGAGAACAAACAAGGGCATGGCAATACATTTACAAGAAAATTTTGTGCAACAACACCCCTTATCATGTTTGGGACTCAAAGGAGTGTAGTGCTCGACTCTTGAGCCGTCAATTACGCATTTCGATGCATGATGGCCAAAGAGGCCGAATTGCACAAATCAATATGGAATGAATGCACAAAAAAAAACACATGAATGCCTCACACTCTATCATGTTGGATCAAGAGTGTCGACAACCGAGGACTGAGGCACGTTTCGTCACTTCAAGTACGAAACGTCCCTTGGTCCTCGTGTTTGGTTTGACACACCCCAAACCAAACACAATGCAATACATGCAACATGGAAAAGCTATGCAATGCAACATAAGTATGCCAAATGCAATATGACTCAAACATGCATGCAAGGCTAAGGTAACAAGCATGCCAAATGCAATGCAACCTAAACAAGCATGTGACAAAATGCAAACTAGCAAGCATGCAAAATGCAACCTAAGCATACAAACATGCGTGGCATGCAAAGATGGACAAGCATGAAACAACATGCAAACTAGCAAGCATGCAACAACATGCAACATGGTAAATGGACTTAAACTAAAAATGGACAGACCTCAGACATGCCCAAAATCAGTGGCCAAAAGTGCCAAAATGATGGTATGAAAAGCATGAAAAGGCAAGACAAGCATGCATGCCAATTGGCTCAAGGACTATAGCATAAAGATGCAACTCTTAAGCACACTTAAAAAGTGACAAGTATGGATATGTGATAGCACCATAAGCTCTGAAATCATGTTAGGAATGATGCCAAATCAACCAAACAATGCAAGTATGGCATGCAAGAAAGCTCAAAGTTTGAAACTAACAAAGGGACTTGAACCATGGCCATGCAAAGCAAGTCCGAAAGGGCCAAGGGCACCCAAAACAGTCCCAAGGAAGGTCAATACAAGACCAAAAGCATGCTTGAACCTAGCCAACACAAGCTAGAACAAAAGACAAAAGCATGAAGCATGCAAGGCTAACAAGGGGTGTTACACTACACTTATTACAACCAAGCATGGCATGACTTAATCAATAAAAATCAGAGTTATGGCATATCAAAATAAGCCTAAAAACCCACTGAGATGGCCTTCTAAAGACCTAAGCATAGAGGCATGCACAATGACCCACTCTTAAGGCATAAAACACCAACTCTTCAAAACATTGAAAGGATGACAAATGCAAGTGTATTGCTACACTATATGGACTGAAATCACATATGAAATGATGCCAAATCATGAAAATGGTCTAAGCAACGCATGCTAATGACTTGGACACTCAAAGCTAACAAGCTAGATTGAACCATGGCTATACAAAACAATGCATGCATGACCAAGACAATGCAAATCAAAGCTAGAGCATGGTAAAACATGACTAAAATCTTCTTTGAGTTGAGCCAAAATATGCAAGAATGATGGTCTAAATGCATGGTGCTTGTTAAGGCAAATGAGAGAATTGCACTACAAGTGCATGATGCATGTAAGAGGCTATTAAGCCAACTTTAGACAGAGGTGTAACATGCTAAAATAACACCAAATACTTGCTAAAATGAAGCCAAAACATGCTAAGCAAACATGCTACTATTATGAGCCATTAATGCAAGCATATGAGACACAAGGAGAGGGGGGTGTCCCTTTCCTATTCAAGACTCCAAAACCACAGTGGTGGAAAGGTCAAAACAAGATGGTTCCAAAGCTCAAAAAGAAAAGCACAAAACTAGGCCAAACAAGGCCTAAGAGGGGGTAGACAACCCCCAACACAAAAGTGACCTTAAACAATCATCTTAAGCATACAAAATTAGAACTTTTTGTAGTTTAGAGTTAAGCTTAAAATAATATGCAAGTAGGTCTAAAAGCTTAAGCCAAAATGGGGTATTAAAAGGTAGTTTACTCACCCTTAAAGAACACCTTCAAGAACACCATTCCAGTACCTTTTCTGAGCTTAAACCACTACAAGAACTCTTAAACCAACTCTTAAGGATCTCAGCAACCAAAGGATGGTGTTCTACTAGGTGTTTGTGTCCAATAGTATGAAGATTATACACTTTTGAGCACAAACAAAGGTAAAACAAGAGAGAGGTAAAATATATATAGAGAGAGAGATATAGAACTTTGTATCTCAATTTTCTGAACCTCTGGAAAGGGAGAGGAGGCTCCCTTCTTATAGAATTTCAATCCTCAAGCTTATTCAACAAGCTTGAGTCTTGAATGCAATCCATCCATACACGTGTATGGAGGATGAGAATTATGCACACCAGCTGTCACAGCTGGCAGAAAATATCTGCAAAAAGTAGATGGAAAGGTCTCGGCTCAAAAATATGGCCGATTGACCAAAAAGAGTGTCGATCGGCCAACACTTATGGCCGATGGCATCATGCCTTAGCCGATGTGTTAAGGGGATGGCCAACAAGCCACCCTCTTCCCTTAAAAGCAAAACCACAAGTCCTTGGTGCATAACCAAGCACAAAAATAGACAAGTTGAGAGATCTTGAGCCAAGGCGTGCGGCCGAGACCTCCGGGAACTCAAAACGAACACGAGCATAGATGATCATCGAGTGTTCAAACGATGACGTCCAAGTCTTGAGGACGGTCAAAAATAGGGTGTCTACACCCGGCCTTCCTATGGTTCGTAGGGAATTTTATCTAGGTTTCAGAAACTTTTTCAGAAATGAAATAGCTCTACTAGCTTTGTAGTTATTTCAAAAATACTCCAGCTCTGTCCAGATTCATCGACCGTTATGAAAATCAGATTTTTTCACAAACCGCTCTCTCGTTCTTAATGAAACCAATTTTCCTTGAAAGAAAACTCCTTAATAAAGATTTTGACATAAAATAGAGGTCCATAATATTTTTATACATTTTTCTACAATTTTCGTAAGGTGGCTGCAAAACAGATTTTTCTGGCATTGTTCTTAAAAATAGAAAGTTTATGAGAAAAAAGGTCAGCTAGGGGAAATTTTCCACTTATCTTGTGATGAAAACATGTTAAATAATATGTATTAAACTCAAAAACTTAAGGTGAAGGTGTGCCTTTGAAAATTTTGAGAGATTGAAAGGGAAAAATGTAGTCTTTTACTGATCAAGAAAAATAGAAGAAGGGCAGAATCAAGGCTCAATTCCTTTCATTTTTTACACAAGAATACCATTATAACACATCTAAAAATACCATTTTAAACTTCTAATAACATGTATTTGAAAAAGGAAAATAGAAGAGAGAGTTGTGTTGTGGCTTACTTGAGGGTTGTTGGAATTGCTAGAAAACTTCTTCTCCTATCTTCCACCAAGCTCACCCTCCTCCCTCTCTTCTCTCACTTGAATATAGTATGGGTGTTTGTGTGGGTGTGTATATGTGCTCAACAAATGGGGATGAGTGGTATATTTATAGAGAATTTGGTGTGAAAAGTCCCAAATGCCCATTGGTTCCAATTCAATTGAATAGTGCCTTGATTTCGTTTAAATGTAATGGAATGAGGGAGGATTAGAACCTTAATTATGTATTTAATTATGATCTAGTTAGGTTTAGGACTAATTTAAATACCTTCTAGTTAGAAGTACATACATATATATAGCAAATCTATATAGGTACCAAAGTCAATATTGCTCCAAGATTTCAAGGGATTATTTGTACTAAATAAATCCTATAAAATCCTATAGTATCTTAGGGAAAACGGGTGGTTGGTCCATTCTAGATTTGAGAAATTATGTATACAGTTTGATGTGATATTTGTAGACAATAGTTGATTATGGTATAAACATATATATGATTTGATTCTCATTATAACCTAAGGGGGTTATGATGGTTGGCCAAGATGAAGATTTGGAGAGATTTTATGAATTTATTTTGTGTACCATTGCATATATATATATATATATAAGTTTGTAACCAAAGTCAAAGATTTCCCTTAAATTATGCAAGTTTGTCTCAAAAGTACACTCATTGTATCTATGTAGGTATGGCCGGCCATATGATGGTGATTTGAGGGACTTAGTTTATTATTTTCTTGTGTACAAATATTGGAAATTGTAAAGTATGGTGTATAAAAATAGATTTTAGGGTACAAGTGTATATATATAATGTTTACTTGTTTGGGGTCAATTAGTGATTTGATAAAAATGTGAGGGCTTTGGGTTTAATTCATGTATAGGAACATTTATTTAAGTGCGGTATTTAATTTAATTAGGGTTTGGAACTTCAATTCGGTTAAAGTTTCTTTATTTCGAATTAAAGGGCGTGTCATAATGAGAACCGAAAGCAAAAGATTTTTGATTGGCAAATCTAGTTAGAGGATTAATTTAATTATTATTATTACGATTTTGGAAGGATCCCTGAGTTCTCGGGTTCAATCAAGGCTTGCGAGTTTTTTGTTGGTGTGCGTTTTCGGCTCTATAGCTAAAATTGGAAATAAATAGGGGATCGAGGGTCTATATTGAAATAATTCAAAAGTAAGGGTCTAAATAAAATTACAAAGGTTAGCGGCCTCATAATTAAATAATTAATATTAGTGAGTAAAAACGATTACTAACACTATCGGGGTCGATTTGGTTTTGTACGGGTTAATTTGCGATTCGTTTTCGATTCTAGGGTTATATTTGTGAATAAACGGAGAACTAAGGGATTTATTATAATAACTCAAAATTTGGGGACTTAATAGGGTATACAAAAGTTAGGGATCTCACAATCTATCCCCCTTAAATAAATTCCGTCCTCGAAATTTTAGCCATTCTTCATGTCTCCAAATGTTGTGGGCAATTGCATCCTAGTGCCGCCAACGTATTTTAAATCATTCAGATCATCTTCTCCTCTTAAGTTCTTCTCCATTCTGTTTAGAGTCACCATTGGTCTCATAATAGTATTTTGAATCAAATTCCTCCCTTATTAATGACTAGGGAGATGTGCTAATCTTCCACGCTTGTTGAACTGTTCATTATATGGGTAATGACGTTGCTACTCCAATGTGAGGGCTTGTATTGCCAAATTCTTGATGTGGTGATCTACACTTTCCATTGTGTTATTGATTTGTTGAATCATGGAAATTAATATATCACTCTTAAATAATAAAAGCATTCCGTTGGATGGGTAAGTCATCTCCTTCTATGGGTAACTATTGATAATAGCTAAGGTACGAGTAACAATTCTATTTCTAAGATGAGATCAAAGTAAGGTGTCTTCATGTCTTAGGATTTGAAAATTAGTCGTACAAACATTTCCTAATAACATCTTCCCTAAGTTAGTCACTAATCATATCCATCCATTATTGTTTACACCTCACATAAGGTGCTAATGTGGTCTGGTTTCTATTGTTCTTTCGTCCTTTTCCTCTTGAATAGTCGTCCTTGACTTCTTTCCGTAAAATTCCTTCACCTTTCTATCTTGGAGTATGGTGTGGTATCCTTCCGGTTGCTCCTTTTGGTCCTTCATGAAGTTGGTTTCCTTTCCACAAGGTCCAAATCCTCTTAGATTCTACCTCCTCTCATTCTTAAGTCAATGTTGTGCCAACTATTTTCACAAAGATGGCAAGACTCCCCCAAAATTTGATTCTTAAGAGGGTTTGGGATTTTTTTGGTCACGGTTACTAGTCCATTCTTAAGGTTTCAATTTCCTGGTACCGCATTCCTATCATTGCTTGCGAGCTCGTGTTATTACTTGTCTTGGACTGTGGTCAACCATTTGTCATTCTTCGAATGGGGTAAGGCGTAAGTCGAGTTCTAACTACATAGACAATTCCTTATGGGCAATCAACTAATCTTAAGTTAGAGTTTAATTATCCCAAGGGTTCACACAACACAACTTCATATATATATATAGACAAAATAATAACTACAAGAGTTTTAGACTGGACTAATGGAAGGAATGAAAGGATATGAAGCAATTATAGCATCAATTAACGTAAGAATCAACTGAAATATGAATGAATGGTATTATGTTATGGTTTCAAACTTCAATGTGATCAAGGTTATAGAGGTAGTGACTAAACTAGATATTTAACTTGAAACTGTGTTGGCCATCCGCATTTCAACTGAATATCTAAGATTCATCACTAAGTAAAGAAAATGAAATTATTTGCAAGAAGCCTTGGTCTAAATAAAATAATCAAGGCTAAAAGAAGGTCAATTTTACAAATAGTAGTATATAAAATAGGACTAGATGGATATGACTCAATCTTGGAAAAGAATGACATCGAATAAAGGTTGTGAATACACGATGAGGGTATGATGATCGATAGAAGACGCGTAGAACTAATAATACCCCTATTGTGTGATGTGAGGCATTGTCCAAAGTTAAAACCACCTCCCGATCCCGAAATACGTCCTCAAGAATTGATATTGCTATGCCCAAAATTCGAAGAAACACCCTAAGGTAAGTCGAGAAAATTTCTATTTTTGATGTCTTTTAGATGATAGAATATATAATGTTATGACAATATAACATAGTCGAGGCATGGTAGTCTCTAACCGTTGGTTGAAACGCGTGGGTAAGGGTTGAACCTAGGCTCTGATACCAAGTTATGATGCCCCAAAAATCGCAAACTTCAGAGAATATGTTATCAATTAAATACAGGGTTTCTCTAAGGTTAGGAGTCTAGGAAATGACACTAATGAGTCTTATGGCCAATGACCGAGTAAGATCCCAGATCGCCGAAGGAGTCAAGTTAGCCTCCCTTCTAAGTCCAGCTTTCTTAGATAGCGCACCACCCTTTTGACAGATCTTAAAAGGCATTGACGCAAGGTCTCATAAGCAACGCAGAGATAGGCATAGGATTACAAAGTAAATAATAATTACAGCATCTCAAATTTTAAATTTACAAAATGAGTTCCATTGCTATTACAATCCAAAAAGAATAAATAAAAGCACAATTAGACTAATGAGCGAAATGGTACCAAACTTTCTCTAAGGAAAACTTTAGTCTTCAAATGTCTTTGACTCTTTGTTGGCTTCGTATGTTTCTTCGATACCTGGCATGAAACGCCATAAGCTTTGAATGCCCAGTAAACGCAGACACCCCCCATCTCTTTTTCCCAACCAATACACCATTACAATTATAACAAGAAAGTAATGAAGCATGATAATCATTCAATAATAAAGGATTACAAGTTTAGATGTTAGAAATCTAGAAATCCCCCAAAGAGACTTCGTCCTCCCAACCACAAGAATCAGACGCAGATTATTCGGTATGCTCCATCTTTTGCTGCTTTGTTGCAGAACTAACCTCGAATGCCTACCAATGGTTATATACCGCGTAGCGCCAACTGCAAGGCCTCAGAAGAGATGGTAATAATGGGCCTTGCCCAAATCCCTCCTTACACCAAATACTTAGGGTCCGAATACAACTGCTCCATTCAAGGGTTCTGAAAACCACTTGTGCAAGACTTTAACTTCTAAATAGGGAACGCATCCCGTCAACCAATCAATATCTTAGTAATCTTGTCCAAAAATTCGCAACCCATTACCACCCATTAAGTTTTCCGTTTGAGTTAGATAATTTAAGTCAAAGTTAGGACATGCTCTTGAAACAACATCTATTGCACGAGTTTGAACAATTAAATCGCACAAAAAGAAGGAAATAAGGTTACAACACATGAGATTCACATATGAAGATAGGCACAAGTACCTCTAGGCATATTCAAGTAGTTAAGGGAATAAATTCGCACATGAATATAATTTCCAGATCTGCATAAGTGTGAGCACCATCGAAGGATTAAAATAAAATACATAAACCTATGACATGTGAAATATCATATCGAGACATGATCATAAAATAATAAGCATATTCATGAACACAAGAGCATAAAACACTAATGAAAACAGAATTTCCAAATTCAGTACTACCTAAAGATTATACTCAAAAGGGCTATTTCATATTTTTTCCAGAGCTTGGCCTCCCTATGGTTCGTAGGGAATTTTATCTAGTTCTCAGAACATTTTTTGGAAATGGAATAGCTTTTCTAGATTTGTAGTTATTTTAGAAATACTCCAGCTTTGTCCAGAGTCGTTGACCGTTACGAAAATCAGATTTTTTCACAAACCGCTCTCTCGTTCTTAATGAAACCAATTTTCCTTGGAAGATAACTACTTAAGAAAGATTTTGACATAAAATGGAGGTCCATAATATTTTTATACATTTTTCTACAATTTTCGTAAGGTGGCTGCAAAACAAATTTTTCTAGCATAGTTCTTGAAAATAGAAAGTTTGTGAGAAAAGAGGTCAGCTAGGGGAAATTTTCCACTTATCTTGTGATGAAAACATAGTAAATAATATGTATTAAACTCAGAAACTTAAGGTGCAGGTGTGCCTTTGAAAATTTTGAGAGATTGATAGGGAAAAATATTGTCTTATACCGATTAAAAAAATAGAAGAAGGGTAGAATTAAGGCTCAATTCCTTTCATTTTTTACACAAGAATACCATTATAACACATCTAAAAATACCATTTTAAACTTCTAATAACATGTATTTGAAAAAGGAAAATAGAAGAGAGAGTTGTGTTGTGGCTTACTTGAGGGTTGTTGGAATTGCTTGCAAACTTCTTCTCCTATCTTCCACCAAGCTCATCCTCCTCCCTCTCTTCTCTCACTTGAATATAGTGTGGGTGTGTGTGTGGGTGTGTATATGTGCTCAAAAAATGGGGATGAGTGGTATATTTATAGAGAATTTGGTGTGAAAAGTCCCAAATGTGCCTTAATTTAGTTTAAATGTAATGGAATGAGGGAGGATTAGAACCTTAATTATGTATTTAATTATGATCTAGTTAGGTTTACGGCTAATTTAAATACCATCTAGTTAGAAGTACATACATATATATAGCAAATCTATATAGGTACCAAAGTCATTATTGCTCCAAGTTTTCAAGAGAGGGTTTGTACTAAATAAATCCCATAAAATCCTATAGTATCTTAGGGAAAAGGGGTGGTTGGCCTATTCAAGATTTGGGAAATTATGTATACAATTTGATGTGATATTTGTAGACAAGAGTAGATTATGGTATAAACATATATATGATTTGATTCACATTATAACCTACCAGGGGAAGGGAGGGTATGATGGTTAGCCAAGACGAAGATTTGGAGAGATTTTATGAATTTATTTTGTGTACCATTGCATATATATATATATATATATATAAGTTTGTAACCAAAGTCAAAGATTTCCCTTAAATTATGCAAGTTTGTCTCAAAAGTACACTCATTGTATCTATGTAGGTATGGTCGGCCATATGATGGTGATTTGAGGGACTTAGTTTATTATTTTCTTGTGTACAAATATTGGAAATTGTAAAGTATGGTGTATAAAAATAGATTTTAGGGTACAAGTGTATATATATAATGGTTACTTGTTTGGGGTCAATTAGCGATTTAATAAAAATGTGAGGGCTTTGGGTTTAATTCATGTATAGGAACATTTATTTAAGTGCGATATTTAATTTAATTAAGGTTTGGAACTTCAATTCGGTTAAAGTTTCTTTATTTCAAATTAAAGGGTGAGTTGTAATGAGAACCGAAAGCAAAGGATTTTTCATTGGCAAATATAGTTAGGGGATTAATTTAATTATTATTATCAGGATTTTGGAAGAATCCTTGAGTTCTCGGGTTCAATCAAGGCTTGCGAGTTTTTTGTTGGCGTGCGTTTTCGGCTCTACAGCTAAAATTGGAAATAAATAGGGGATCGAGGGTCTATATTGAAATAATTCAAAAGTAAGGGTCTAAATAAAATTACAAAGGTCAGCGGCCTCATAGTTAAATAATTAATATTAGTGTGTAAAAACGATTACTAACACTATCGGGGTCGATTTGGTTTTGTACGTGGTTTATTCGCGATTTGTTTTCGATTCTAGGGTTATATTTGTGAATAAACGGAGAACTAAGGGATTTATTATAATAACTCAAAATTTGGGGACTTGATAGGGTTTACAAAAGTTAGGGGTCTGACAATCTATCCTCCTTAAATAAATTTTGTCCTCAAAATTTTAGCCATTCTTCATGTCTCCAAATGTTGTGGGCAATTGCATCCTAGTGCCGCCAACGTATTTTAAATCATTCAGATCATCTTCTCCTCTTAAGTTCTTCTCCGTTCTGTCTAGAGTCGCCATTGGTCTCATAATAGTATTTTTAATCGAATTCCTCCCTTATTAATGACTAGGGAGATGTGCTAATCTTTCGCGCTTGTTGAACTGTTCATTATATGGGTAATGACGTTGCTGCTCCAATGTGAGGGCTTGTATTGCCAAATTCTTGATGTGGTGATCTACACTTTCCATTGTGTTATTGATTTGTTGAATCATGGAAATTAATCTATCCCCCTTAAATAATAAAAGCATTCCGTTGGATGGGTAAGTCATCTCCTTCTATGGGTAACTATTGATAATAGCTAAGGTACGAGTAACAATTCTATTTCAAAGATGAGATCAAAGTAAGGTATCTTCATGTCTCAGGATTTGAAAATTAGTCGTACAAACATTTCCTAATAACATCTTCCCTAAGTTAGTCATTAATCATATCCATCCATTATTGTTTACGCCTTACATAAGGTGCTAATGTGGTCTGGTTTCCAGTGTTCTTTGGTCCTTTTCCTCTTGAATAGTCATCCTTTGCTTCTTTCCGTATAATTCCTTCCCCTTTCTATCTTGGAGTATGGTGTTGTATCCTTTAGGTTGCTCCTTTTGGTCGTTCATGAAGTTGGTTTCCTTTCCGCAAGCTCCAAATCCTCTTGGATTCTACCTCCTCTCATTCTTAAGTCAATGTTGTGCCAACTATTTCCACAAAGATGGTAAGAATCCCCCAGAATTTGATTCTTAATAGGGTTAGGGATTTTTTTGGTCACGGTTACTAGTCCATTCTTAAGGTTTCAATTTCCTGGTACCGTATTCCTATCATTGCTTGCGAGCTCGTGTTATTACTTGTCTTGGACTGTGGTCCACCATTTGTCGTTCTTTGAATGGGGTAAGGCGTAAGTCGAGTTCTAACTACCTAGACAATTCCTTATGGGTAATCAACTAATCTTAAGTTAGAGTTTAATTATCCCAGGGGTTCACACAACATAACTTCATATTTATATATAGGAAAAATAATAACTACAAGAGTTTTAGACTGGTCTAACGGAAGGAATGAAAGGATATGAAGCGGTTATAGCATCAATTAACATAAGAATCAACTGAAATATGAATGAATGGTATTATGTTATGGTTTCAAACTTCAATGTGATTAAGGTTATAGAGGTAGTGACTAAACTAGATATTTAACTTGAAACTGCGTTGGCTATTCGCGTTTCAACTGAATATCCAAGATTCATCACTGAGTAAAGAAAATGAAATTATTTGCAAGAAGCCTTGGGCTAAATAAAATAATCAAGGCTCAAAGAAGGTCAATTTTACAAATAGTAGTATATAAAATAGGGCTAGATGGATATGACTTAATCTTGGAAAATGATGACATCGAATAAAGGTTATGAATACACGATGAGGGCATGACGATCGATAGAAGACGCGTAGAACTAATAGTACCCCTACTGTGCGATGTGAGGCATTGTCCAGAGTGAAAACCACCTCCCGATCCCGAAATACGTCCTTATGAATTGATATTGCTATGCCCAGAATTTGAAGAAACACCCTAAGGTAAGTCAAGAAAATTTCTATTTTTGATGTCTTTTAGATGATAGAATATATAGTGTTATGATAATATAACATAGTCGAGGCACGGTAGTGTGATAACCCTGTTCTGTATTACGCTAATTAATCTTAATTGTGATTGTGATTATGTGTTTAATATGATTTTGAGTGCCATTTATATGATTATATGTGGTTTTCAATTTCTATCTATTCACCGAAGGAAAATTTGTTCAACTGACTGTTATGAACTGAAAATTGAAGGCCTTATCGACTACAGAAACTGAAATTGACTATGCTATTGTGATTAGCATAATTTTTAGAGTCTACGGTGAAATTTAATTGAAAACTTATTCAAATGAAAATAATTAGATTCAGAACGATTAATTTAAGCTCCATTATTTGGCATAATCAAATTTGATTAGGAAAGCTTATATAAAGGGCCTTATTACACTCAATTCCACCTCTTGAATTCATTTTGGCTAAGATTTCACTCTAGAGAGAGAGAATGAACCGATTGTAGAGAGAGAGGGATCTCAAATTGGAGATTGAACTAAGAGCTTGGGAATTTGAAAGGCTAAGCTCAAAAGCTAGCTAGAATTGTGAAGATTTGAGCCTCTAGGTAAGCATTTGAGCATGAATTCATGGGTTTAAGTTTGTAATATTGTGAATTCAAGTTATATTGTAGTCAAGAATATGAATTGTGTTGAATTGGGTGAGTTTAAAGTTAAAATGCACATGCATGTAAAGATTGCTATAAATTTGTGTAATTGGACATGAAACATATGATCCATGTAGAATTTTGATGGCAATTCATACCTTTGATCATCATTTACATCATTTAAGTTGAGAATGGGAGTTATGTTCCACATGCAAGCACAAATCATAGAGGTATGAGTTTGGTAGCTTGAATTAAAGTATTGAAGATGAATTTGGCAAGAATTGTTTGTGTATGCAATTGATTCATGGGGAATTAAACTTCATAATGTTGTAATTCAGCATTTGTATCATGTTAGAAGATGTGCATGTGAAGTATGAGTCATAATATGCAAGTTACATTAGTTTGAATGCAAGTTTGAGCTTCAAGCAGCTTGCTGGAAATTCCAAAATTCAGCATGTCCACTCGAGCGGGATAATGGCCGCTCGAGCGTGAAATGCTAGTTCCCAGCAGTTTTACAGACATTGACGTTTGCTCGAGCAGGGAGAATCACGCTTGAGCGTCCAGTCACATGTTTGGCTTTCAGCTCGAGCGTCCGAAGTCACACTCGATCACAAATATGAGGTAACCAATACTTTTGCAGACCAAAGGGGTCCGCTCGAGCGGCAGAATCCACTCTCGAGCGGGGAGCCCTGTTTCAGAAAATTTGTAAAGATAATTTATGTTTCATTTTCTGTTCTCTTTCATTTCTAAGCACTCTTAGGCATGCATTGAGCATTACAAATGAGTTAAAAAGGATAAGAAAGAAACCTAAGAGGGATGTATGAATTATGAATGGATTGAATCGTTTGTGACCCATATGTGTTATGTAATGTGTAGGGTCAAGCACGAGAGCAAATCCACCGGTAGATCACTGTGAGTAATATCTTAGTAAAGATATTTTGAAGTATGTTATTTTTCCTATTGCTTATTTCTATGTAAGTCTTATAAGCTTGATTATTTGAATTGTGGACAAATATTTGTTATGCCATATGATTAGGCCAAAGGCCGTTTGATACAATTGATTGGGCCAAAGGCCATCAGATGTGAATGATTGGGCCAAAGGCCGTTTGATACAATTGATTGGGCCAAAGGCCATCAGATATGAATGATTGGGCCAAAGGTCGTTTGATACGATTGATTGGGCCATAGGCCGTTGGATACGATTTATTAAGCCAAAGGCCGTTTGATATGAATAATTAGGCCAAAGGTCGTCGGACGTGAATGATTGGGCCAGAGGTCGGTTGACATGAATGAAATGGGCCAAAGGCCATCTGATATGCTCGGGCTTAAAGCCGTCTAATGTATTAGATAAAACTAAAGATGGGCCCAAGGCCGTTTGACATATGTATATCTATTTCGAACTTCATTCATGTATTTTCTTTATTTGATATTATTCACTGGGCTTTCGCTCACACTCATTCATGTGTATGTAGGTGAGCCAAGAGATGCCCAAAACCAGCCTCAGTGAATTATGTGACAAACAGTCAAGGTTTTGAAGAGTCAGCCCAAATGTCTCACGCACGAGACTTGTCTTTGCCTCTTTTGTTCTTTTGTTAAAATTTTGCTATATTGGCGAAAATGTTAAACCATTTTTGTATATAAACTTTGGGTTTGACTGACTTAGACTTGAATGATCCTGTATGTATAGAACTTTGGGTTAATTTCCTTTTAAATGTGAGTTATTAGCGAATATATGTGAATTGTTATAATGTGCCATGTAAGCACAGCTCTATAGACAAAATTTTTAAGTTGCTTCCGTTTGGCCCCTTAACTCTGATGGAATATATGTTATTTGGTTTGAGGCCACAGGTAATCCCTCGATTACTGGTCGGTTATGACCTTAATCCATAAGGGCGGGTTCGGGTCATGACAGAGTGGTATCAGAGCACGTGTTAATAACTCACACACTTGTCTAAAAGAGCAATAAGCATCTAAAAAAGGTCTAGGATGCATTTATGTGATAAGTAGGAATTTGTAAACATTGAGAACATGCTTAAATGCTTCGAGATAAATGATTATGTGCTATATGTTTGTGATTTACTTGCATTGCGAATTACGTGAATATGTATGCTCTTTAGTATATGCATACTTGTGAAACTTTTGTATAAAGAATAATGCAAGTCTAATCAGATGGTGAGGACAAAAGGTGATGAAATAGAGGAGTCTTCTACTGCCAGAATGGATAGAATAGAAAGATTGATTCAGGAAATGACAGAAACATTGAGGCAACAATAGCAGTGGCAACAACAGTGGCAACAACTATATCCTCCTCCTCCTCCTCCAGTACCACCTATCCAAGATATTCAAAATGATGACCGAATAATAGCTCTCACCAAAGAGTTTAAGAAAATGAAACTGCCACAGTTCCATGGGGGATTAGATCCGTTGAAGGCTGAAGCGTGGGTTCTCGGCATCAAAAAGTTATTTGAAGTGTTTCGTTGTTCAGAGACACAGAAAGTGCTTCTAGCCGCCTTTATGCTAGAAGATGAAGCAAGAAGATTGTGGATGTTAATGCGTGAGAATCATAAAGACATTGGCTGGGCAAGATTCCTGGAAGTCTTCTATGATAAGTACTTCTCTCAATGTGTCCGTGACAGGAAAGTATCGGAGTTCAT
Source organism: Camellia lanceoleosa (assembly GCA_025200525.1). Lineage (NCBI taxonomy): Eukaryota > Viridiplantae > Streptophyta > Magnoliopsida > Ericales > Theaceae > Camellia > Camellia lanceoleosa. Next base: position 950,614 of record JANUSC010000052.1, read on the forward strand.
GGAACTGAAACAAGACAACATAATAGTAGCTGAGTATGAGGCCAAATTCACTGAATTGGCTAGGTTTGCACTGCATGTGATCGATACCGATTATAAGAAAGCGAGGCATTTTGAAGGTGGGCTTCGAAATGATATTTTAGAGAGGGTGAATGTTCTCAAGCTAGAAACCTATATTGGGGTGCTAGACCGGGCCATAATATCAGAAGCTAATATAGCCAGACAAGCCAAACCAATAACCGACTAGAAGGGTAGTAAAAGGCAAGGCTTCTTTTCGAAGAAGAAATTTTCAAAGAAACAGAATACGGGCTCCTCAAGTACTTCAAATTCTTCCCGAGACACATCTCCAATGTGCAATATTTGTAGTAAAAGACATCGCGAAGTTTGTTACCGTGTGTCAGGAGCTTGTTTCAAGTGTGGCAAAACGGGACATATGGCTAGAGATTGCAACCAAAACAATGGAAGGTTAGCTGCCAGTTCAACTGCTTCGATCCCTAAACCGGGAAATACTACGAGGCCTACTACTACCGGAGATACCGTGAGGCAAGGGAGAGTTTATGCGCTTGTTCTGGGCGATACACGGAATACCAAAACCGTAGTCTCAGGTACTATTCCTATATGTAATCAAGATGCTTTTGTATTAATAGACTCCGGATCAACGCACTCTTTCGTAACTTGTGCATTTGCATCTAGATTGAGTAGACCTCTAGATCCATTGCCATATTTGCTATATGTATGTGCTCCATCTAGGGAATCTGTGTTGTGTACATCGGTATATCGATTTTGTGACATGCGGATTGAGAATGCTATTCTGTATGTAGATTTATTACCCTTAGACTTTAGACATTTTGATGTCATTTTGGGCATGGATTAGTTAACTAAATACTGTGCCACCATTGATTGTGTAACGAAATGGGTAGTATTTAAACCATCGGAACAAGAAGAAATTGTGTTTGTGGGTAACAGGGTTGTGCCTCCACCTTATTTGATATCTGCAATGAAAGCATATAAACTGATCAGGAAAGGGTGCCAGGGTTATTTGTGTTGTGTGCTATCTGAACAATCTATGAATGATGAGTTGAACAGTATCCCTATTGTTAAAGAATTTCTAGATGTGTTTTCAAATGAATTACCAGGGGGATTAGTGGACAGGGAGATAGAGTTTACTATTGAAGTTGTGCCAGGCACTCAGCCTATTTCTAAAACTCCCTACAGAATGGCTACTACTGAAATGAAAGAATTGAAAGAACAGTTGCAAGACCTACTTGACAAGGGGTTTATCCGACCTAGTACATCACCATGGGGTGCACCGTGTTATTTGTGAAGAAGAAAGACGAAACTCTATGTCTGTGTATTGACTACCGAGAACTGAATAAGGTGACAATAAAGAATAAATATCCCTTACCTCGTATTGACGATTTGTTTGACCAGTTACAGGGATCACAAGTGTTTTCCAAAATTGATTTGAGATCTGGATACCACCACTTGAAGTAAAAGCAGAGGATGTTGAGAAAACTACGTTTCGAACAAGGTATGGCCATTATGAATTTCTTGTTATGCCTTTTGAAGTGACTAATGCTCCTGCAGCTTTTATGGACCTAATGAATCGAATTTTTAAAACCTACCTTGATGATTTTGTTATGGTTTTCATTGATGACATTTTGATATACTCAAGGGATAGACTTGAACATGAACAACATCTGAGGACTGTTTTGCCAACACTTAGAGAAAAGAAATTATTTGCCAAACTAAAGAAATGTGATTTTTTGTTGGATAAAGTTGTCTTTTTAGGGCATGTTATCAACAAGGAGGGGATTCCAGTGGACCCATAGAAAATAGAGGCAATTGTGAATTAGCCTACACCGACAAGTGAAACAGAAGTCCGTAGTTTCATGGGCTTAGCTGGGTGCTACAGGAGGTTTGTGAAAAACTTTTCAAAAATAGTTGTACCTCTTACCCAACTGACACGCAAAGGGCAACCGTTCGAATGGAACGACGAAAGGGAAACAGCCTTTCATGAACTGAAAACAAGACTGACCATCGCACCAGTTTTAACATTACCATCAGGTACAAAAAATTTTGTGATTTTCAGTGATCACTACATGAAAATACACTTTTGGAGACCACTTTTGCCGACTAAAAATATTTTGGTTGCCAAAAGTTGTGAAATTGGCGACCAAAAATTATGTTAGTCGGTAAAAGTACAATATTTAGCTACTAAATTTTTTTAGTCGGGGTATATTAATTATTGGCGACTAAAAAAAATTTTTGTCGCTAAAAATGTCCCAATTGGCGACTAAAAAACATTTAGTTGCTAAATTTGCCACAATTGGCGACTAAAAATATATTTTCGTCACTGTATAGATAGTTTTGGCAACTAAAATAATTTAGACACTAAACAAAAAATAAAAATTTACTTTTTATCTTTGGCGACCAAAAGTTTGGTCGCCAAAAATTTAATTTCAGCAACTAAAAATTATTTTAGTTGCTGTATAGATAGTTTTGGCAACTAAAATAATTTCATCGCTGAATGAAAAATAAATTTTTACTTTTTATCTTTGGCGACCAAAAGTTTGGTTGCCAAAAATTTAATAGTATTTCAGTCGCTGTATAGATAGTTCTGGCAACTAAAATAATTTCGTCACTGAATGAAAAATAAAAATTTACTTTTTATCTTTCGCGACCAAAAGTTTGGTTGGGAAAATTTTAATTTTAGCGACTAAAAAGTATTTTAGTCGCTATATCGATAGTTTTGGCAACTAAAATAATTTAGTCGCTACATGAAAAATAAAAATTTACTTTTTATCTTTCGCGACCAAAAGTTTGGTCGGCAAAAATTTAATTTCAGCAACTAAAAAGTATTTTAGTCGTTGTATAGATAGTTTTAGCAATTAAAATAATTTAGTCGCTGAATGAAAAATAAAAATTTACTTTTTATTTTTCACGACCAAAACTTTGGTCGCCAAAAATTTAATTTCAGCGACTAAAAAATATTTTAGTCGCTGTATGGATAGTTTTGGCAACTAAAATAATTTAGTTGCTAAATGAAAAATAAAAATTTACTTTTTATCTTTCGCGACCAAAAGTTTGGTCACCAAAAATTTAATTTCAACGACTAAAAAGTATTTTAGTCGCTGTATGGATAGTTTTGGCAACTAAAATAATTTCGTCGCTGAATGAAAAATAAAAATTTACTTTTTATCTTTCGTGACCAAAAGTTTGGTCGGCAAAAATTTAATTTCAGCGACTAAAAAGTATTGTAGTCGCTGTATGGATAGTTTTGGCAACTAAAATAATTTAGTCGCTGAATGAAAAATAAAAATTTACTTTTTATCTTTCGCGACCAAAAGTTTGGTTGGCAAAAATTTAATCTCAGCGACTAAAAAATATTTTAGTCGCTGTATGGATAGTTTTGGCAACAAAAATAATTTAGTCGTTGAATGAAAAATAAAAATTTACTTTTTATCTTTCGCGACCAAAAGTTTGGTCGGCAAAAATTTAATTTTAGCGACTAAAAACTATTTTAGTCGCTGTATCGATCGTTTTGGCAACTAAAATAATTTAGTCGCTGAATAAGAAATAAAAATTTACTTTTTATCTTTCGTGACCAAAACTTTGGTCGCCAAAAATTTAATTTCAGCGACTAAAAAGTATTTTAGTTGCTGTATCGATAGTTTTGGCAATTAAAATAATTTAGTCGCTGAATGAAAAATAAAAATTTACTTTTTATCTTTCGTGGCCAAAAGTTTGGTCGCCAAAAATTTATTTTCAGCGACTAATAAATATTTTAGTCGTTGTATAATTACTTTTGGTTGCTAAATTTATTTTGTCGCTGAATGGAAAATAACAATTTACTTTTATTTTTGGCGACTAAAAGTTTGGTTGCCAAAAATTTATTTTCAGCGACTAAATAAATTTTAGTCGTCATATACCAATTTTTGCCGAGTAAAAGAAATTTAGTCGCCAAATATCTAGTATAATTTTATTTTTAATCTTTGGTGACTACGGGAGTGTTTGGTGGAACTTTTTTGAGCCAACTTATGGCTTCTGACTTTTAAAAATTTATTTTGAACTGTTTGGTTAAACTTGTTTCAAACAATTTCTGATTCTAACTTATTTTATGTCAAAAAAGATAATTCTGAGAAGCTGCTCACCCATTACTTCTGATTATCAGCTTCTACTGTGGATATATTAATTCATAGTTATACTCCTAGATTTTTTTATTTTTTATTTTTTTAAAAATAGAAAAAGACACAAATGGACTATAAATTTTTTTTTTTTTTTTTTTTTTTTTTTTTTTGAGAAATGTAGACGAATAGTGAGTAATAAAAAATAAAAGTTAATTGAAAAGCTATTTCACAGCTTACTTAACAAACACTACTCAGCAACTTAAATCTATAATCCAACAGCTATACCAAACAGATTAGCAGTTTCTGATTAAAGTCATAATCTATAATCTGTTAAGCTATAATCTATAATCTGTTTTAACAGCTACACTAAACAGGACCTACCTCATTTGGTCGGCAAATATACATTTTTGGTGACTAAAACACATTTACTTGGCAATAAAACTCAATTTTTTTGTGGGAACACATACTACCCAATTTGAGTTCATGTTTAATTTTATTATTATTATTATAATTATTATTTATTATTATAATTTTCTTTTTTATTTATTATCATTTTGGAGGGATTTTTAAATTAATTTGGTAAGGAACTCTGGAGGGATTTCAAACACACTAAAATGAGTTAGGGCTTAAACACGTCTCTCTCTCTCTCTCTCTCTCTCTCTCTCACGCCGATTGCCCTCCTCCTAATATTGAATCTTTGTTGATTTGTTTCCATTGTCGTCGGGTAAGGAGCATCACTGCCATCGAGCACCACCGTCAATCCACTATTGGAGCATTACCCCAATATGTCCTCTCTATTTTGCCTTCTCTCTACCTCTCTTCCCCTAATATTTGTCTCTCTCACTCTGTGACTCTCTCTGTCTTTGTTTTCTCTTTGACTAAAGTAATTTTGTTCTACAATGTATCATCCACCAAGGCCTTCACCATCCCCATTTTCTAGAGCATCTTCAACTCTTCCTGAAAACAATTTGAGGTATAAATATCCCTCTCTTTCTATAAAATGATTCAAGGAACATGTAATTTATTGTTTTTCTTTTTTTGGGTTGTGAAAACTTGAAATTCGTAACACTTAAATTTTATCTTATAGTTTCATCTTATACTTAATTTATACTAGTAGCGCTGAATAAATATTCTTCAAGCTACCTTACTGAACCTTGCTTCTGTGATCTTCATCTTATACTTAATTTATACTAGTAGCGCCCGATAAAGGTTTGGAGTTTTACTGACTAATATTTTTTTAGTTGCCAAAATATAATTTTCTGCGATCAAATTGAAATTAGGTTGGCAAAAGTCGAAGAGGGAAGACAAAAAAAAAAAAGAGAGAAAAGTGAGGTTAGATTCTGTTGCCATGAGGGCTCTAAATGTTATGGAGCGCAAAACTGATGCTAACAAAATCAAAATTCTTTCCGAAGTTAAAGGGGTGGCCATGTTTGGTTTGATTTTCTAAAACTTGATTCAAATTTATTTTTTTAAGACTAAAAATTAGTTTCGTAAAAAAATTTTAAAAAGAAAAACTACCTTACTTGTCAATTTTATATAATTTTACGAAGGATATGATTAGCTTGTTTGGTTTGGATTTTCAGTATTCATTTTTTAAAAAATTGAATTTTTTTATTTTCCGTATTTTTTTTATTTTCACTAAATGTTATATTCTAATGTTTTTTTTAAAATTTTCGACATACCAAACATAAATACACTTTAAAAGTATAATATTTGTAAAAAAAATATTTACAAAATTCACTAAATACTAAAATAAAACAAATTCACTGAATACTAAAATATTTTAAAAAGTCACTGTTACTTAAGTTCTGGCTACAAGAAGTTTTAGTCGTTATATATGGGTTATTTGCCGACAAATAACCAATTTAGTCGCTACAGGTCTAAAATTTGAGAGGGAAATTACTTTTAATATTCACGCCCTCTTCAATATTCTCTGTTTAAACAAACACAAAAGTCCTCTTCTCTCACACATCACCACCAAACCTCACCCAACCTCATCTCAGCAGAGTCCCTCACCACTATCGCTCACCGTAGCTCACCGTACATTGCACATCGCCACTGCCGCAGCCGCAAATCGCCACCGCCGCAACCGCAAATCACCACCGCCACCGCTGCAGATCACAGGTTCTCTCTCTCCGTCTCTATCTCGGCTGCGCTCTCTATTCACTCTTGCTCTCGGTCTCTTCTCTCTCTCTCTCTCTCTCCCTCTCCCTTCCTCTATTTCCCCAACTATCAACTCTTGCTATAGGGTTTTATATGATTTATTCTAAATAATTTCATGTTGATTTCTTAAACTGGTTTGATTTCTAGAGCTTTATGGGTTTGATCTCGTAAATGGGTTTGATTTTACTGGTAAAATTTACTTTCGCCCTCTTTTTTCCTTTCTCTCTCATTAGCTTCAAAGCCCTAATCCATTGATTGTGAATGTATTTGCATGTATGGCTGCTCATTGATTGTGTATGTATTCTCATGTGTTCTAATTGTTTGAATTGAAATTTGATTCTATGATTGCAATAGTAAATAACTTATTGGCTTCCCTTTGATGATTATTTCTCAGATTTTGGGCAATACCCCTCATTTTGCTAGTTTTCAGGAGGCTTCTCAGTCTCACTCCATGGTTTTGCTACATTTGTTTTCTTAGATCTTGTGTAGCCTTGGATTTGGTGTTAGAGTAATAGTGTAATTCTCTGGGATACATATCTGGTTTTGCTCAAGCTAATATCTTTGTTTATTGACCTACTTAAGATCTATATATTAAACATATAAGGAAGTCTAACTTATTAAGTCCTCCTATTCACACTCTCTTTTTACAGAACCCTAGAAAATAATCTTGCATGTCCAAGGAGGTTTTACTTTTGGGCTTAAAAATTCAAAATGGCAACAAAATTTTAATTTATGACTTTCGAAAATTATTCATTATCAATTGTTTCTCAAGATTTGTGTGAAGTAATTTGAAGAATTTTTTCTTTCAACAAGCATTGGATAGTAAACAATGATGGTTGACATTTCTTACCTCAAGCATTGGATAGTAAACAATGCAATTAGGTTCTAAATGTTGTTCTCAAAAGGAGAACATTTCGTTGAGATTACTTGGATCGCTTGTAATATTGTTTTCTTTTTTTAGTGTGAAAAAAGTTTTTAAAATTTAGAAATATATGTTTACTATTTATTTTCCCCAAACTAGTTTTTAATAATTTTATAGGACAAATCCTTTTCATTGTGACTAGGATTGTATGCATTATTTTATAGGACAGTCACAAAGAGATGATTTTATAGGACAGTCACAGAGATCATTTTCCTTTGATTTTGGAAAATTGTCTTTCTTGCATTATAATGTTGAAAACAGAATTTGCATTGGAAAGAAAACACTGGCCCTCCATTTCTGAATAAACCTGTGGTATGTAGAGCAGTCATAGTTTTTTGGAAACAAAATATGTTTTCTTTTGGAAAGGAAAAGTTGAACGGTCAAGCAAAAGTTAATTTGTAATATAAAGCAGAAGAAAATTAGAAACTTCTTTGTTGTCCAAAGAAGCATTTTATTTTTATTTTTTCTTCTTTTGCTGGGAAATATCTTTGTGTTTTTTTTACTTTTGTAAAATATTTTTTTATACTTCAAAGTGACTGCTTGAGCAAGAGGCAAGTTCAATCCCAAGACTCCCTACTACCACTAACAAAACTCATAGCTGGAGTAAACTTTGTTTTTCCCCAACAAGCTAGAAATAATTGCTATTTCCATTTTTATTTGCAAGTGACTGCTTCTCTGAAATGCATTGACATGGCCTTTTAAGTGTTCATTAGATAAAAATATCTCATAAAGGCTTTTGTTGCTCCACAATTGCATTTTTATTGTGGTTTCTCCCTGGTGATCAAGGTGTACTGTGTCAGGGGTTTGTTTGGGTGAAAAGTTCTAGATGTTGGAATTAAGAAAGAAGACAAATTTCTATTTGAGTTGGTTGTATGCTGTTAATGTTTAACTCTATCAAATTCCAATTTCCCAAGCATATCATTCTCTCCAGAGTTTTACATACTTGGGAGTTAATTTTTTCTGTTTGTGTATACTTGTCATTGTATCAAAATAGAACATTGTTGAAGAAGAAAAGAATAGAAAGATCACAAGAGTACTCGACTGAATGATAAAATATTCTAAATTGTGGTAGACTGTCAGAGTCACCAATATATTTTTATCTGTGATCTAATATTCTATACGTGCGAAAGATCAGTAACTGCAACTTTATTATGTTGTGATATTTGTGATCTAATTAACTGATTTAATTTAGGATACTATGATCAGCACAAATGTGTGATAGCTAAGCTTCACGGTAATTATTATGTAGTTGGAACAAGGTTCGAGAAGAAATCTAAATGGAGGTAGGAAGAGACAATCTGCTGAATGTAAACTTTGGAAACTTTGTGAATCTTAACTGAATGTTCTATCCAACCACTGACCATAAAAAAATGCATCAAGCTTTGGAAACTTATTCCTTTCAAGCTCATAAATTGTCAATTTAATATTCTCTTCATCAAAATGTCTCTCCAACCAATTAGGAATTACATTGTATGCATGCGCCAATCCATAATATACTCAGAGACATGAATCTTCTGAGCTATGTTGATGGATCTGTTGTTCCTCCATCTGCAACCATTCTTGATTCTTCTGGAAAAACTTTGGCTAATCCTACTATCACCAATGGATGCATATTTGCTCCAGATTAAAAATAAATAAATAAAAATCTGATCATTTATCTGTATCTGGATATCCAATTGATGAAGCATATCTAGTTGTCATAACCTTGAATGGACTTCCTGCAGAATTTCTGTCACTTAAGACCACAGCTCCTGCATAATTTTACTCTGTTATGGGGCTTTGTATGTTGCTTTAGATACTAAGTCTTCTAATTATGATCTCAGTGTTGCTTACTCCATTACAATATATCACACTCACTCGGTTTCAAAATCAATCATCTGCTAACTCTCGAGGGAACCATAATCAGTTTCATAGAGGAGATAATACCTCAATAGGAGGTCGATTTCGAGGAAATCTGATTCTCTAACTCAGGCTGACAATCTCAATCTTCATCTTCTTCCTCTGGTTCGTTTCATTTTTGTCAGATCTGTAGCAAGCCTAACTATACAGCTATTGATTGTTGGTTTCATATGGATGCTTCTTACAATTCTTCTATATAATCATCCTCCCCATCCTACACTGCCTATATGGCTTCTCAGTTTGTTTCTCCTCTTACAAATTGGCATGTTGATTCTACTGGTACTACTCATGTCACCAGACCTAAAGCATCAGTCTCTCATCAGTGACTGTTGGTTTCTACTGCTCCTGATCCTATTCTAATTGAGCCTCATAGTTTCTCAGATGCCATTAACACTCCAGTTTGGGCTGCAGCCGTGACTGAGGAATTTCAGGCTATCCAAAGTCAAAAGACATGGATGTTGCTGCCTCTTCCTCTTGGCAAACAGCAAATTGTATGCAAATGATGCTGCCCTAAAAGCAGGTCAGCATGCTTGAATTTGAGCACAGCTCCAACCAAAGCCACCTAATACTGTCCTCAATTCCAGTGGAGACATCAATACAACCTGAAAAACCAAACAGTGGGTAGAAGAATAGAGAAACAAAGTCAAAAGAATTTGAGAATAGGATCAATAACCTGAGGCAAACAAAGTCAAAAGAATTTGAGAATAGGATCAATAACCTGAGGCAAACCTCACTGATATTTGTACTAACAAACTCAACAATCCATAGCATAATCACTCATCAAATGAACAGGTTATAGAAACTATATATAAATCAAACCAAATATATATCCTCTCATCACTAGGCTCTCACCAAAGAATTCCCTACTAATGTGCCAGCACGGATCTGATCCAGCAAGAAAATAGTTAGGAACACTCTTACAAAATTTCAAAAGCTCACTACTACCCACCACTTGACTACATGCTCACAACATACTCAACCAACCATCCCTAAGAAAGGCCAGAATGACAACCTACATGGCAAACTGTTAGGAAAGATTTTATAGTAGCTCACATACTTTCAACCCTGATTATAGGTAACACACCACACTCAACTCACTGCTCCAATCATCTGGTCCATTCATGATAATGAGGTATACCAGCAACCAGAATAAGGGCAGGACCACCTTTAAAACTATTAGATATACCTACTAAAACTTTGCTGCCTTTGTCTTGGTATTTTTGTTGCTATCTGTTGCTTCTGTCTTTATGTATTTGTTGATGTATTGTAAGCTCTGGTGGTGTGTATATTACAGTAGTTTAATTGGTTATTATGTCTTCAACATGTGTCACTTTCTTGGCCTTTTCTAGGGCCATATTACCAGGCTATAAAACCACCAAATGATCCCATTTTTTTTCACCTACAAAATAAACGTTTAGCATGTTTAGGGTAGTTTATCTCTCTTTGACTAATATTTTCTAGATTAATTAATGTAATGGTTGTCTTTAACCTTCAGATGGCCCAAATAGACAAGGGTTGGATGACAATAAAAAAATAGATTAAGCAGTAGGGAGTGTCAAGAAGGGGTGAATTCATTTATTGAATTTGCGAAGATAAATTTAGGCTTCGAGTATAAGATTCGGTGTCCATGTATCGATTTTATGAACGACAAAATACATATGAGCGACGAGGTGAAGATTCATTTGATTCTATGTCCTCAATATCACTTGCGAATTTACATACATGGATTAATATATACATATGAAATTAAGATGCTTCATCTATGTTCATTTCTGACTTAAATGTTTGTTAATTATCAGTCTTGATGTATATGTCTATACGCATTAAAAATTTGTGCTCATTGTGCTCTTTGGCCTTTGATTATGTTAAATTGTAATAGAATGGCTCCTGCAAAAAAGATGCGCCGTTTACCACCACCAAAGAGGGCATTAATTGAACCATACTCATCGCAGACCGATACACCTACACCTACTCCTCAAGGTGTTGCAGCAGATGGATCTCAGACTATTGTACCATCTCCGTTTGAACAAGCGGCATTCTCAGGATCTGAGACTGTTGCACCATCTCCATCTGAAAGTAATGCACCAACTGCATCTGAGAGTTGTGAAGCATCTCCGTTTGAAACGAATCTACCATCTCCTCAAAGTCAACCGAGTGGCGCAGGTAATTAAATGTGTTTGAGATCTGTCTTCAATTTATATATATTGTTAATATTTTGTGATTTGTAAATACATTAATAATATTATCAATTGCCAGGTGCATCTTCATCAAAGTGTGTGCGGGGACCAATAGTTGGAAAAGCAACAACAAAAAGAATTGCCAACAATAATGGAAACAAGCTGTACATTCCAATCACGGAGACATTCAATGCATTCGAAGGTGTGCTAGCGACCCCAGGATCGAATGAGATCGGCCTTCAGATTAGGAGGATGTGCCCCATTCAAGGCGTTAACAGTTGGACTGTTGCTGATCCAGCAACAAAAGCTGCTGTTGTACAAGCTGTCCGGGTATGATTAAATTGCTTTCATAGTCTGTGTGGATGATGGAAACAGTGCTTTTATAATGTGCATATAGGAGCTCATTTGTTTTCTTTGTTTACTTTGTTGGTTTTCGAAGCTTGAAAGCAGTGAAGAAATGAAAAGCTCATTTGTTTCAACTTGTGTCTATAAATAAGCAGCCCATTCCATCTTAGATTTTTTGGGGAGGGGGTGTCTATAAATAAGCAGCCCATTCCAACTTATTCATGAATCATGTTGGTACATGAAATTGTTTAAGGTCCCGTGGTTTCCTTTTCTTTTTTGTTTTTTTTTTGTTTTTTGTTGATATAGCTTTTTTAAAGTTACTTACCATAAATTTCTCTTCATTATTTTATCATTCCAATGGAAGTTAAGAGCAATGCAACCTACATAAAGTACATGACCTATTATTCTTGACCACATAGGTAGGACAACCATTTAGTCTTTTTAGTGAGTGCCTTGTTAACCAACAGGACAATCACAGGCTCTGTGAAATTGGATTTTGCATACATGTCTGATAAACATATCATTACAGAAAATGCCGATTCAAGTAAAATTATTTTGATACCCACAACCACATGTCTATGTTTAAATCATTATTTTTCTACGAACATAGTATACTGGTATTCCATTTAAACGATGGCAATATATGAAGATGCGCATTATAAATGTTTGTCAGGTTGCTGCTAAATCCAGTTTAGGTCGACTGTATAGATGGTAGATGTTAAGCTTCCGTAGTCAATTTCTTAAATTGGCTTCTAATGGAAATCATCCAATTATTGGAGTAAGAGAAGTTGTAGTCAATCGCAATTTGTTTTGTAGTTCACAAAATTCATAAATTGTTAGGATAAAGCTTGTGTTCTATTGTCAATGTTACTTGGTTTCTTTAGTAATGATGTTGTATTTGTGTTGCAACTTTCTGAGTCACTGTTTTTTCAATCAAGTTGTGGAGGGCCAAATCTCCTTTATATAATTCTTGAATCTGAGTCATTCCTATGTTATTAGTGGAATGTAATTTTGATGTCTGTTTTTGGGCTATGCCCATGTAAAAGAAAAAGTAATAAGCCTGGTCTTGGCTAAGAGTGATGAAAAAAACAAGTGTACTTTATTTATTTGTCTCCCTTCCATGATGCAAGTGTTGTCTGCTCCCAGCTGTGTTACTGTGGGTTCGAGTCATGTGAATTAGCCTGGTCACAAAAAAGTTGGGGGTACGACTTGCGAACTAAGTACCTCTTTTGCACTGGGTATGATGACCTTCCATTATTGATGCAGTTAATACAAATTAGTCTTCATTGTATACAAATTAGTCTTCATTGCCCCAATTCATGTACCAACATGATTCATGAATAAGTTGGTCAGGAAATTCTTTCTTCACAAATTGAACTATGAAAGGGGTGGATCATATATCATGGAAAGATTATAGGGAGTCTTGGTCATAGCTCCCTCATTTAAACTAGTATAATGACACTATTTTAAGTCTTTCGCACCATTAACATATTTGCAGCTTTCACATTACATAAGTTAAGTTACTTATTGTGTTTGTATTGATTGTAGGATAAATTTGAGATTGGGGATAATTACGAGGAGAATTCACTATCCCAAAAAGTTGTGCAAAAGAAGTGTTATGTGTTATATAAAGATTGGAAGTGCAGAATGAAGAAGAAATGGGAGAAGCTTGTGGATGCGGGAATTGATCCCTATGCTCATCCATACAAAGGAGTACAATCCGATGATTGGAAGTATTTGATTGACCAAGTATGGTTGGATCCTAAAAATAAGGTATGTTAGTAATAGCACTCTTTATCATTGTTTAACTATATATGTAACAAACCCTTATAATCTGGATTATGTAGCGTCGCTACGATGCCGACAAACTAAATAGGAGCAAGCTACCCTACAATCACAATGGTGGGTCGTGATCTTTTCCGGCGGCGATGAGTATTGCAGTGAGATGTGTGTCATTGATTTTATTAACTTTATCCACACATATTTAATATGTTAGTGTTGATATCGGTGTTTGGCATATCACGGGTGAAGGAAAACGGTGGCTTGTTGCCAGATATTTGCAATTTCTACAAGGACACTCATCAGAACAGGAAGACAAAAGAATGAATTGATCCTATATGCTGTGATTTACATGTAACTATTCCAATCATTTGGACACTTATAGTAACTGCTGTGTTTGATTTATATTAACAATAGTTATATGTCACAATTACAGGAGCAAATGACAATGGTGCGGGATGAGTCTATTGAGTCTGGAACGCCGATGACACAAAAGGATATATCAAGAGTGGTGCTGGGGAAGAAGGGATACTTGAGAGGTTTTGGGGTCGGACCAAAGCCCTCGTCTTGTGATGTTGGGTTGAATGCGGCATCACAAGCACGTGAGGAGCACTTGAAAAGGCTTACATCGGAGTTGGAGATACTGCGTGCGGAGCAGCAGAGTGACTGTGAGGAGCAGAAAAAAAAGAAAGAGGAGCAGCAAAAAAAGGAAGAGGAGCAACAAATAAAAGAGGTAGAGAATGCAAGACAACGTGAGGAGATGCAGATGCAGATTTTTGGACTTCAGAGCACATTGGCACAAGTTTTGGAAAAGCTCAATCCATCAAAATCCCCACCATAGCTACTTATGGTAATGGGTAAGTGTGTTAACCAAATTGCATTATATTTATGTTCAAAGTTAAGGCAAATAAACGTGTTATGAGAATATTAGAGAACAAATTGTGAGGCAAAAAGGGAAAAACAGCCCATTCGGGGCCAAACATTGGAAACAGCACCGAAACAGCCTCAATATCGTAATAGGCACCTCGGCCTACATTAAAAAAATGTATGAGAGGAAGCGGCGCATTAATCGGACGCATGGTTAAAGAGTTAGACAAAAAAATGTGAGGAAAAAGGCGAAAACAGGCCATTTGGGGGCAATATAAACTAAAAACCCCCCAAACATATTAGAGATCATCACGGTCACCTTTGACTAGATTAAATAAACTTGTGAGAGCAAGCAGTGTGTCGATAGGATGCATGGTTAGAAATGTAGACAACAAAATGTGAGGAAAAAGCGAAAACGGGCCATTTGGGGGCAACATAAACAAAAACCCCCCCAAACATCTCGGAGATCATCGTTGTCTCCTCCAACTAGATTAAAAAAACTTGTGAGAGTAAGCAATGTGTCAATAGGATGCACGGTTAGAAATGTAGACCAAATAATGTCATACAAAAGGCGAAAACGGGCCATTTGGGAGCAACTTCAACAAAGAAAACCCCCAAACATCTCGGACATCATCATGGTCACCTCCGCCTAGATTATAGAAACTTGTGAGAGCAAGCGGTGTGTCGATAGGATGCACGGTTAGAAATGTAGACAAAAAAATGTGATAAAAAAAAAAGGCGAAAACGAGCCATTTGGGGGCAACATAAACAAAAAAACCCCCAAACATCCCGGAGATCATCACAGTCACCTCAGACTACATTAAAGAAACTTGTGAGACCAAGCAGTGTGTCGATACGATTAGGGTTGTGGATATATATTTGATATTAATGCATGCATGCATGCTTAGCTTGTTAAGAGATGATCAACAAAATACTATACATGCTGGATCAAAGTGATGTGCATCTTCGATATCCCAATATTTCTTATAAGGGTTTCCTTTCTCAGTTGAGAAAGTGGAGTTCACAGTACTTCTGCATTGGTCTTTCTGTTTCTTATGGCATAGTCACTGCATTTATTTATCATTTTATTACAAAACAACACTAGATCAAAGACAAATTTTACATAACGGCCCAAATTAAAGATCTTAGGTGTTATATGTTGATCTACGGATATTATTCAGATTGTATTTGTGTTCAAGTAGCAAGGAAGGATATATCCCAAAAAGATTGAGACATCCTTCACAAATCCCATTGTAGCAGCCCCAGTAGCACAAAGCAACAATTACAATTTTATAACAGCACATAAAGTAAAAACACATTAACCACAAGACCCATCAGCAGCTTAACTTCAAACCCTTCACAACCCTTGACTACCAAAAACACTTTGCCTTACCTCAATGCAAAATAAGTAGCATAAAAAATATGAGTTGAAGGTAAGTGTTCTAATTTTTCGTTTGGTGTTGGTAATATGCTTCTGATGAGAGATGGCTTTGTTGTTTTGCTGGAACTTGTG
Organism: Camellia lanceoleosa; assembly: GCA_025200525.1. Lineage (NCBI taxonomy): Eukaryota > Viridiplantae > Streptophyta > Magnoliopsida > Ericales > Theaceae > Camellia > Camellia lanceoleosa. The sequence goes on from JANUSC010000052.1 coordinate 966,406, forward strand.
CTGATAATCACAACCTCGTATCTTCCACTCCGCTCTCGTACTTACCCTTCTCCAAATAAAAGTTCAACCAAAGCATATAGACTATTCAGAAGTAGAAAGACTATTTTAACTTAGTTTCCATTGTTGAAGCATAGGTCAATATTGGCATATTGTGGAACAATAGTTAGAATTGATATATACATATGAATGATGTTTAATTTACAAAATGGTATTCATTGTCATTTAATTTGTTAATGTTTCCTTTACTTTCCATGTAGAAAAAATATTTTTTGTCCAATTTTACAATAAAGTTATGTGCAAATATTTTTAACCAAAAGTTACCTGGCATTATTTCTCATTTTCTTTGATACAGATGGATGATCTCGTGCACAAAGCTAAATTGTACAGAACTAATTGGCACTATAAGCATTTTTGGAAGGAATATATATTTTTGGATAGATGTGTATGGAAAATATTTGGGAGGAGTAGCAGTTATATATTTTGGATGAATGTGTATGGAAAATATTTAGGTAGACTATTAGTGTGTATATTTTTTGATAGCTGCGCATGGATAACAATTTAAAACATAATAACAACTAATTTTTATGTTTTAAATTGTTATGCTAGATGGATGTGACTTGGATAATTATATAGATTACAAGTGGATTTTTAATTGGAGGAATATGTAGTTTTGAAATTACTTGTGGATGAAAATTTATAATAGTTGATGACTTTCATTAAACAAGTTTAGGCTTGGATGATTTATATTTTGTCGATTGTTCATGATTCAGTTGATTTGAATGAAGCTTGCAAATTACATATTATATTAAATGGATTGGATGAATTATTATGAATTACAGGTTTATTTTGTTGGATGTTGGCGACCAAATGTTGATCTTGTTTTTTTTTTTGTTTTGGCGACCAATTGATTAGTTAGGAAAGATAACTAATACTTTTGCTGACAAAATGATTAGTCGTTAAAATCATTAATTTTGGCGACTAAAAAGGAATTCGTTGCTAATAGGTCAATTGTCAACTAAAGTTTTAGTTGCACAAACATTCTTTTTCGCAACTAAACTTGCCGACCAAACTTGTCAGTCGTGGAATGTGACAATTGCCGACCAAACTTTTTTGGTCGTGGAATGTGTCATTTGCCGACCAAACTTGTCAGTCGTGGAATGTGACAATTGGCAACCAAATTTTTTGGTTGTGGAAACGGGTCTCAGTTGCCAACCAAACTATTTGGTCGTTAAATGTGCGAATTGGCGACTAACATATTTGGTCGGGAAAATATGACTTTTCACAACTAAAATGTTTTAGCTACTAAATGGATTAGTCACAGTAATTATATATTTAGCGACCAAAAATTTAGTCGGCAAATATGACTTTTCGCGACTAAAATGTTTTAGCTACTAAATGGATTAGTCGCAGTAATTATATATTTAGCGACCAAAAATTTAGTCGGCAAATATAACTTTTTCGCGACTAAAAAACTTTTTAGTCGCTAATTACTTTTCGCGACCCTCAATTGGCAACCAAAGTGACGACCAAAAAAATTAGTCGCGGATGACTTTTGCTGACTAAAAATGGACTTTTGCCGACTAAATTTTTAGTCGGCAAAAGTGTTAATTCCTGTAGTGGATGCATCTTATAAAGGCTTGGGTTGTATACTAATGCAGAATGAAAGAGTGATTGCCTACGCCTCTCGGCAGTTAAGGCCACATGAAAGGAACTACCCAACGCATGATTTAGAATTGGCTGCAGTTGTGTTTGCTCTAAAGATCTGGCGGCACTACTTGGATGGGGCAAAATGCGAAGTTTACATGGATCACAAAGTCTGAAATACTTCTTTACGCAGAAGGAGCTGAACATGCAACAGAGGAGATGGCTTGAATTAATAAAAGACTGTGATCTTGAGATTCAATATCATCTCGGGAAAGTCAATACAGTTGCTAATGCCTTGAGCAGAAAATCAACGGGGAATTTAGCTTGCTTGCTTATCGAACAGAAAGAGATTTTGCAGGACTTTGAGAAGTCTGGGATTGAAGTAGTATTGTGTGAACATAGCGGATTGATAGTTGCCATTGCAGCCGAACCAGCAATCATTGATAAGATTAAACAGAAACAAAAAGAGGATGAATTCCTCAAGAAAGTGATTGATGAATTTGAGACAAGTCCGAAAGCAGAGTTCAGTATTGAGAGTGAAGTGTTAAGGTTTCGAAACCGAATGTGTGTCCCAAATGTCCCAGAACTAAAGAAAAGAGTTCTAGATGAAGCTCACAAGTCAGTGTTTGCTATACATCCGGGCAATAACAAAATGTATCGGGATTTGAAACAAAACTATTGGTGGCCTAAAATGAAGAAAGAAATTGTAGAATATGTGTCCAAATGCCTTCAATGCCAGCAAATTAAGGCTGAACATCAGAAACCGGGCAGTCTACTTCAACCTCTCCCTATTCTGGAATAGAAATGGAAGCATGTGATCATGGATTTCGTTGTTGGTCTACCTCAAACTCCTCGAGGTATGGATTCTATTTGGGTTGTAGTTGATAGAGTAACTAAATCTGCACATTTTCTGCCTGTTAAGACTACATTTGATGCTTGTAGACTGGCTACTATATATGTTGATGAGATTGTCTATTTACACGAAGTTCGAGTATCTATTGTGTCGGATAGAGATCTAAAATTTGTATCTAGATTGTGGAAAAGCCTACAAAGAGCAATGAGAACAGAATTGAGATTCAGTACTGCATTCCATACACACATACATGGGCAATCAGAACGGACCATACAAACTTTGGAAGATATGCTAAGAATGTGTGCCTTGGATTTTTAAGGGAGTTGGGAAGATTATTTGCCATTAGTAGAGTTTGCATACAATAACAGCTTCCACTCCAGCATCGGTATGGCACCATACAAAGCTTTGTATGGTAGAAGGTGTAGATCACCAATTTGTTAGACAGAAGTTGGGGATAGAGCTTTACTTGGGGCTGAAATTGTGCAAGACACTTCTGAGAAGATTAAAATTATCCAATAGAGGCTCAAAACAGCTCAGGACCGACAAAAGAATTATGCAGATGTTCGAAGAAGACCTCTCGAGTATGAGGTTAATGACCATGTGTTTATCCATGTGACTCCGATGAAAGGCCAAATAAGGTTCGGAAAGAAGGGTAAATTGTCACCTCGTTATATTGGGCCGTTTCAAATTCTGGAAAAACTTGGTCCAATTGCTTATAGAGTTGCTTTGCCACCGGGATTCGAACAAATCCATAATGTATTTCATGTATCAATGTTGAGGGGCTATCTTCGCGATCCGTTTCATGTGATTGGTTATCACCGGATAGCTCTTGATGAAAATATGGAATACACGGAATGGCTGGAACGAATCGTTGACCGACAAGTGAAACAACTGAGGAACAAGTCCATTCCGATGGTGAAAGTAGAAGGGAAAGAACACTATGGGATGGACGCTACATGGGAAAAAGAGGATGAAATGCGACTACGCTATCTACATTTGTTTCCTAACGAAGGTAAAATAAGTTTGAAGGACCAAACTTCCTAAAAGAGGGAAGACTGTGATAATCCTATTCTGTATTATGCTAATTAATCTTAATTGTGATTGTGATTATGTGTTTAATATGATTTTGAGTGCCATTTATATGATTATATGTGGTTTTCAATTTCTATCTGTTCATCGTAGGAAAATCTGTTCAACTGACTGTTATGAACTGAAAATTGACTACGCCATTATGATTAGCATAATTTTTAGAGTCTACGGTAAAATTTAATTGAAAACTTATTCGGATCAAAATAATTAGATTCAGAACGATTAATTTAAGCTCCATTATTTGGCCTAGTCAAATTTGATTAGGAAAGCTTATATAAAGGGCCTTATTACACTCAATTCCTTCTCTTGAATTCATTTTGGCTGAGATTTCAATCTAGAGAGAGAGAATGAACCTATTGTAGAGAGAGAGGGAGCTCAAATTGGAGATTGAACTAAGAGCTTGGAAATTTGAAAGGCTAAGCTCAAAAGCTAGCTAGAATTATGAAGATTTGAGCCTCTAGGTAAGCATTTGAGCATGAATTCATGGGTTTAAGTTTGTAATATTGTGAATTCATGTTATATTGTAGTCATGAACATGAATTGTGTTCAATTGGGTGACTTTTAAGTTAAAATGCACATGCATGTAAAGATTGCTATAAATTTGTGTAATTGGACATGAAACATATGATCCATGTAGAATTTTGATGGCAATTCATACCTTTGATCATCATTTACATCATTTAAGTTGAGAATGGAAGTTATGTTCCACATGCAAGCACAAATCATAGAGGTATGAGTTTGGTAGCTTGAATTGAAGTATTAAAGATGAATTTGGCAAGAACTGTTTGTGTATACAATTGATTCATGGGGAATTAAACTTCATAATGTTGTAATTTAGCATTTGTATCATGTTAGAAGATGCGCATATGAAGTATGAGTCATAATATGCAAGTTACATTAGTTTGAATGCAAGTTTGAGCTTCAAGCAACTTGCTGGAAATTCCAGAATCCGACATGTCCGCTCGAGCGAGGTAATAGTCGCTCGAGCATGAAATGCTAGTTCCTAGTAGTTTTGTAGACATTGACGTCCGCTCGAGCGGGAAGAATCACGCTCGAGCGTCCAGTCACATGTTTGGCTTTCAGTTCGAGCGTCCGAAGTCACGCTGGAGCGCAAATATGAGGCAACCAGTATTTTTGCAAACCAAAGGGGTTCGCTCGAGTGACAGAATCCACGCTCGAGTGGGGAGCCCTGTTTCAGAAAATTTGTAAAGATGATTTATGTTTCATTTTTCGTTCTCTTTCATTTCTAAGTCCTTTTAGGCATGCATTGAACATTACAAATGAGTTAAAAAGGATAAGAAAGAAACGTAAGAGGGATGTATGAATTAAGAACGGATCAAATCGTTTGTGACCCATATGTGTTATGTAATGTGTAGGGTCAAGCACGAAAGCAAATCCATTAACAGATCACTGTGAGTAATATCTTAGTAATGATATTTTGAAGTATGTTATTTGTCCTATTGCTTATTTCTATATAAGTCTTATAAGCTTGATGATTTAAATTGTGGACAAATATTTGTTATGCCATATGATTGGGCCAAAGGACGTTTGATACGATTGATTGGGCCAAAGGCCATCGGATATGAATGATTGAGCCAAAGGCCATTTGATATGATTGATTGGGCCAAAGGCCGTCGAATATGAATGATTGGGCCAAAGGCCATTTGATACGATTGATTGGGCCAAAAGCTGTTTGATATGAATAATTGGGCCAAAGGCCGTCAGACGTGAATGATTGGGCCAGAGACCGGTTGACATGAATGAAATGGGCCAGAGGCCGTCTGATATGCTTGGGCTTAAAGCCGTCTAATGTATTAGATAAAACTAAAGATGGGCCCAAGGCCGTTTGATATATGTATATCTATTTTGAACTTCATTCATGTATTTTCTTTATTTAATATTATTCACTGGGCTTTCGCTCACACTCATTCATGTGTATGTAGGTGAGCCAAGAGATGTCCAAAACCAGCCTCGATAAATTATGTGATAAACAGTCGAGGTTTTGAAGAGTCAACCCAAATGTCTCACGTACGAGACTTGTCTTCGCCTCTTTTGTTCTTTTGTTAAAATTTTGCTATATTGGCGAAAACGTTAGACCACTTTTGTATATAAACTTTGGGTTTGACTGACTTAGACTTGAATGATCCTGTATGTATAGAACTTTGGGTTAATTTCCTTTTAAATGTGAGTTATTAGTGAATATATGTGAATTGTTATAATGTGCCATGTAAGCACAGCACTATGTACAAAAATTTTAAGTTGCTTCCGTTTGGCCCCTTAACTCTGATGGAGTATATGCTATTTGGTTTGAAGCCGCAGGTAATCCCTCGATTACTGGCCGGTTATGACCTTAATCCATAGGGGCGGGTACAGGTCATGACAGGTGGTCTCTAACCGCAGGTCGAAACACGTGGGTAAGGGTTGAACCTAAGCTCTAATACCAAGTTGTGACGCCCCAAAAATCGCAAACTTCCAAGAATATATTATCAATTAAATACAGGGTTTAACTAAGGTTAGGAGTCTAGAAAACGGCACTAATGAGTCATATGGCTAATGACCGAGTAAGATCCCAGATCGCCGAAGAAGTCAAGTTAGCCTCCCTTCTAAGTCCAACTTTCTTAGATAGCGCACCACACTTTTGACAAATCTTAAAAGGCATTGACGCAAGGTCTCATAAGCAACGCAAAGATAGGCATAGGCTTACAAAGTAAATAATAATTACAGTGTCTCAAATTTTAAATTTACAAAACGAGTTCCATTGCTATTACAATCCAAAAAAATAAATAAAAGCACAATTAGAGTAATAAGCGAAATGGTTTCAAACTTTCTCTAAGGAAAACTTAAGTCTTCAAATTTCTTTGACTCTTTGTTGGCTTCGTACGTTTCTTTGATACCTGGTATGAAACACAATGAGCTTTGAATGCCCAGTAAACTCACACACCCCCCATCCCTTTTTCCCAATCCAATACACCATCACAATTATAACAAGCAAGTAATGAAGCATGATAATCATTCAATAATAAAGGATTACTAAGTTAGATGTTAAAAATCTAGAAATCCCTCAAAGAGACTTCGTCCTCCCAACCACAAGAATTGGATGCGGATTATTCAGTATACCCCCTCTTTTGCTGCTTTGTTGCAATACTAACCTTAGATGCCTACCAACGGTTATATACCGCGTAGTGCCAACCGCAAGGCCTCAAAAGAGACGATAATAATGGGCCTTGCCCAAATCCCTCCTTACACCAAATACCTAGGGTTCGAATGCAACCACTCTGTTCAAGGGTTCTAAAAACCACTTGCGCAAGACTTTAACTTCCAAATAGGGAACGCATCCCGTCAACCAATCAGTATCTTAGTAATCTTGTCCAAAAATTCGCAACCCATTACCACCCATTAAGTTTCTTGTTTGAGTTCGATAATTTAAGTCAAAGTTAGGACATGCTCGTGAAACAACATCTATTGCACAAGTTTGAACAACTAAATAGCACAAATAGAAGGAAATAAGGTTACAACACATGAGATTCACATATGAAGATAGGCACAAGTAGTTCTAGGCATATTCAAGTAGTTAAGGGAATAAATTCACACATGAATATAATTTCCAAATTTGCATAAGTGTGAGCACCATCGAAAGATTAAAATAAAATACATAAACCTATGACATGTGAAATATCATATCAAGACATGATCATAAATTAATAAGCATATTCATGAACACAAGAGCATAAAACACTAATGAAAACATAATTTCCAAATTCAGTACTGCCTAAAGATTATACTCAAAAGGGCTATTTTATATTTTTTTTTTCCAAAGCCCTGCCTTCCTATGGTTCATAGGGAATTTTATCTAGTTTTTAGAACATTTTTCGGAAATGGAATAGCTTTTCCAGACTTGTAGTTATTTCAAAAATACTCCAGCTCTGTCCAGATTCGTCGACCGTTACGAAAATCAGATTTTTTCACAAACCGCTCACTCGTTCTTAATGAAACCAATTTTCCTTGAGAGATAACTCCTTAAGAAAGAATTTGAAATTAAATGGAGGTCTAGAATATTTTTATACATTTTTTTACAATTTTGTAAGATGGCAGCAAAATAGATTTTTCTGGCACAGTTCTTGAAAATATAAAGTTAGTGAGAAAAGAGGTCAGCTAGGCGAAATTTTTCACTTATCTTATGATAAAAACATGCTAAATAATATGTATAAAACTCAGAAATTTAAGGTGAATGTGTGCCCTTGAAAATTTTGAGAGATTGGTAGGGAAAAATGTAGTCTTATACTGATTAAGAAAAATAGAAAAATGGTAGAATCAAGGCTCAACTCCTTTCATCTTTAACACAAGAATACCATTATAACACATGAAAATACCATTTTAAACTTCTAATAACATGTATTTGAAAAAGGAAAATGGAAGAGAGAGTTGTGTTGTGACTTACTTGAGGGTTGTTGGAATTGCTAGCAAACTTCTTCTCCTATCTTCCACCAAGCTTACCCTCCTCCCTCTCTTCTCTCACTTGAATATAGTGTGGGTGTGTGTGTGGGTGTGTATATGTGCTCAACAAATGGGGATGAGTGGTATATTTATAGAGAATTTGGTATGAAAAGTCCCAAATGCCCATTGGTTCCAATTCAATTGAATAGTGCATTGATTTAGTTTAAATGTAATGGAATAAGGGAGGATTAGAACCTTAATTATGTATTTAATTATGATCTAGTTAGGTTTAGGGCTAATTTAAATACCTTCTAGTTAGAAGTACATACATATATATATAGCAAATCTATATAGGTGCCAAAGTCATTATTGCTCCAAGATTTCAAGGGATGGTTTGTACTAAATAAATCCTATAAAATCGTATAGTATCTTAGGGAAAAGGGGTGGTTGCTCCATTCTAGATTTGGGAAATCATGTATACAATTTGATGTGATATTTGTAGACAAGAGTAGATTATGGTATAAACATATATATGATTTGATTCGCATTATAACCTGGGGCGGCCGGAGGGGGGAGGTATGATGGTTGGCCAAGATGCCAAGATGAAGATTTGGAGAGATTTTATGAATTTATTTTGTGTACCATTGCATATATATATATATAAGTTTGTAACTAAAGTCAAAGATTTCCCTTAAATTATGCAAGTTTGTCTCAAAAGTACACTCATTGTATCTATGTAGGTATGGCCGGCCATATGATGGTGATTTGAGGGACTTAGTTTATTATTTTCTTGTGTACAAATATTGGAAATTGTAAAGTATGGTGTATAAAAATAGATTTTAGGGTACAAGTGTCTATATATAATGTTTACTTGTTTGGGGTCAATTAGTGATTTGATAAAAATGTGAGGGCTTTGGGTTTAATTCATGTATAGGAACATTTATTTAAGTGCGGTATTTAATTTAATTAGGGTTTGGAACTTCAATTCGGTTAAAGTTTCTTTATTTCGAATTAAAGGGCGTGTCGTAATGAGAACCGAAAGCAAAAGATTTTTGATTGGCAAATATAGTTAGGGGATTAATTTAATTATTATTATCAGGATTTTGGAAGGATCCCTGAGTTCTCGGGTTCAATCAAGGCTTGCGAGTTTTTTGTTGGTGTGCGTTTTCGACTCTATAGCTAAAATTGGAAATAAATAGGGGATCGAGGGTCTATATTGAAATAATTCAAAAGTAAGGGTCTAAATAAAATTACAAAGGTCAGCGGCCTCATAATTAAATAATTAATATTAGTGAGTAAAAACGATTACTAACACTATCGGGGTCGATTTGGTTTTGTACGGGTTAATTTGCGATTCGTTTTCGATTCTAGGGTTATATTTGTGAATAAACGGAGAACTAAGGGATTTATTATAATAACTCAAAATTTGGGGACTTAATAGGGTTTACAAAAGTTAGGGGTGTCACATTGTATATATGTGTGAAAATATAATTTGGTATGTAGCCATTTATGGGCACATATCCTATCATTAAATGTGTAACTTTATCATAAAATTTGCACTCATTTCAATCACAAAAAACGTTATTTTTTTATAAATTGGTATTAAAAAAAATATCGTAACTAACTTACAAACTTTTGCAACATGAAGTACAAAAAATTTGGACATTTTGTAATGCTAATTTCAGACGATGTTACACATGTTTGTGTTAATGTTATGATATTGTGTGAGAAAATAAATTTTCTGAATAACATTTATCAAAATTTAATTCTACGCAAACAAAAAAAAAAAAATTTAATGCCAATTTGGAAAAAAAAAAAAATTATATATTATGAAGGATATATACAAAGAAGGGTGTAGAAGTGGGTTTTTTTTTTTAATCAACAAATGGAAATTGTTTTGATGAAAATCGATATACGAAGGACATACATACAAACATCAATAAAGGAGAAGTGCGTACATAATGCATTAAAACAAGACTAAACATTATGAAGCAAGCCTTATCATCTACAAGCACAACACCAAAGACCAATAAGAAACCAACCACCACACCCAAGAGAAAAAGAAAAAACACAATAGCTCTAGTAGGGATGGCAATTTAAACCCAGCCCAATGGGGATCCGACCTCCCAATCCCAATTAGTACGGTTTTTTCCCGAAAAATACCCCCGACGGGCCGGGGATGGTATTCAAAAAATAATCCCTGATAAGTTTCGGGCCGGGAACGATGATAAGTTTTTTCGCCCCAGCTCGGCCCGACCTCGGCCTCGGCCCTGTCCCCGTCCTCGTCCTGTTTCAGCGCTGCTTCTATCACCTCTCTATCTCACTCACCTATTCACTATATATATCTTTTTCTCTCTTATCTTAGACTCAAATCTAAGAATCATAAAACCCACATCCTCTCTCTCATCTCATCTCAGATCTCTCTCTCTCTCTTTCTCTCTCTCATATCTCAGTACCATTCATTATCCTCTCTCCGCTTCTCGTCTCTCCGCTGCTATGGTCGCACTATGCCGCTTCATACCGATGGCACAACCAGAGTCTTCATCTTCACCGATCTAGACCTCTCTTCTCTCCTTCACCAATCAAGACTTCTCTTATGTCCGTCATAATCTCTCTGTCTCTTTAACTCTGTCACTGATCGAGACCTCTCTTCTCTATCCCTCTGTTTGTGTGTGTGTGTGTGTGATGACGACTACGACGACTCAGATCTGCAAATGTGTGTGCGTATGTGTATGTGTGATGATGATGACTACTCAAATCTGCAGATGTGTGTGTGTGTGTGTGTGTGTGTGTCTGTGTCTGTGTGTCTGTGTGTGTATGTCTCTCCGTCAGGAAATTTTTGGGGTCGGGGAAACCCAATCCCCATTCGGGGGCAGGGGCGAGAGGGAGGGATGATGGGTTCCTTGCCGGGGAACGGGGACGAGAAATCTCATACTGTCGGGGATCGTAGACAGAGAGGGCAATCCCCAACCCCGCCCTGCGTCGGCCTGTTGCCATTCCTAAGCTCTAGCAACAATACACAAAGTAATTAGAATCATTGGGTATAAAATAGTAAATAAAATAAAATATTTCATCACATCACTCTTTATATTTTACACTTTTTTATTGCTTATTTATAAAGTAGGTGTACTACTTAAATAAATAAATAAATAAACCTCCTAACAATAGCCGCACTTTACAACGGGAAATTATGTGCACATTCCTTTAAGGACGTGTTTCTCAGGCACTCTATCACAAATGATATAATTTTGTAACTTCAATCACAAAGTGTAATTTTTTTACAAATTAGCACAACAAATTATTTAAAATTTTGTGATTCATGTAACAAAAGTTTGTGATTTAATTATGTCATTTTTTGTTACGTTAATTTGTGATGAAATTATATTTTACGATTAATATTAAGAAATTTTATGACAAAATTACATCAATTTAATTAATAGGATGCATATGATACACCTTCTTGACGTAATTTTATCAAATAATGTAATTTTATAATTTTAATCACAAAATATGTAATCTTCCTACAAATTAGCATAATAAAATATTCAAAATTTTGTGATTCATGTAACAAAAATTTGTGACTTAATTATAACATTTTTTTGTTACACTAATTTATGATAAGATTATATTTTATGATTAATATTACAAAATTTTATAATAAAATCACCACAATTTAAAAAAATGCATATGATATACCCTCTTGCCCCTTCACATAATACCCTAGGCACACAGAGCAAGTACAAGCAACAATCCCCTGCCTTGTTAAACTCAAAAGGAAATTCTAATATCCATCTTTTTTTTATAAAAAAAAATTTATCATATACACTTTTAATTATATTATTTTTTTAATTATAATATTTTTTTTCTTTAATTATGATATTAGTTTAGTTATATCTCATGAGTTATTTAGTTATGTTTCATGTGTTTAATTATATGATAAATTATAAATACATTCTCTGAGATTTGATTAAAATAAGAATCACCCATGTGATTTTGAAAATTACATTCTATTTCCTGAGGTTTCTAATTTCATAATAAATCGTCCATTTTATTAATAAATCATCAAGCCAATTAATAATTTTTAATGATATTAAAATATGTTTCAATTAATAATTTAAGTAATTTTATTATTATATAGGAGAACAATTATGAATTTCATTTTTTTAGTTAATTCTATTAAATAAAAAAATCTATTAAGGGGGTGTTTGTAATTTTTTAAATCACAAAAAATAATCTGTATTTTAAACAAATTTCAAGAGGTGTATTTATTATTTATCCTTAATTATAATATATATATATATATATATATTTAAGTTATGACCTAAAAAAAAAATTTATAAACTTAAAAAATTATTTGTTTGATTTATTTAGTTTTTTTTTTTTTCATGAAAACACTTATATAAGGAATAATATTCAATTAATATTGTATCAAAATTAATTCAGTATATATATTTACAACAATGATTGAACCCCTAATTTTTAGAACTCCACTCCTTTCAAAATGATTTGGGCCATTCATTTCAGAGAGAAAAAAAAATAAAAATAAAAACATGAAATCACTTTAAGTGGGTGTTTAGGAAGTGAGTTTTTATGTAAGTTTTTTAGTTGTAGGATATTATTAGATAAAAAAATTTTAGTGTTTAAAAAGATAGTTGAGTTTTTTGTGGTTGGATGTGATATTTGTCAGAGAAAAAATAAAATAATTATAGGATTAGATGTGATATTTTGTTTGTATTTATTTTTTTTGATTTTGGAAAACATTTGTCTTTTAGTGAAAAAAATGAGAAAAAAATCTGGTAACTTGGTTCCAAACAGCACCTACAAGTGGTTGGGGTTCCAAAAAATTGGAGGTCTCGCCCATTTTTCATATATACATTGCCTCCTCCCGACAAATTTCCGGGTTCCGCCTCTGCTTACCAATTGTGCTGGCGAGAAGAGAGCTGAGAAGAAGGTCCCTCAGAAAGGCAGGGGATCTGATGATGATGATGATGATGCTATCGACCAAGCCGCAAAAGCTCTCAATGCAGCTAAAGAGCTGGTGGACATCGAGCTTGATTGTAATGAATGAAGATGCTTATTTTCATGATTTTGTAACCAACGAAATTCTCAACCGCGATCGATTTCGCAAAACAATCAAAAAGAAGAGATGAAGATCCTGTCGTGGATCGCATGGGGTCTTGGAAAGTCTGAGAAGAGGCAAAGATTAAGACTCTGTTTGGTTGGTGAACTTGGGAAAATTTTCAAAAGAGGAAGGAAAAATATTTATGAAATTAAAAGGTTGTTTGGGTGCCTTAAATAAGTGTATTTTTTGAATTTTTGGACTAAAAAATTGATGAAAAAAAGATAGTTGTTTAGATTAATTTTTTGACTTTTTATGAAAAAAATGTGTATTAAAAAATTGTATAAATTAGTATGTAGGAAAAGATTAAGAGTGTGAGTTATACGACTATATTGTTGCGGAAGCTGAATTGATGTAGTTGCCTACTTTTCGGACATTGCACTAGACCGTGTTGTTTGGCCCGTGTGGGCCATCACGGGTCCCGTTTTGATAATCTAAACCGTTGAATGTGTAGAATTCATCGAGTATTATATGTCTGTAAAAAATCTCGTTGATCGGATTTCGATAGATATCTGATTAAATTTGTTTTTTTTTTCAACCGTTAACTATCACACGATCTATTTTTTTTTATACAAAATTGATTTGATCATGTAGTTAACGATATCCGATCAATGTGATTTTTTTACAAATATATAGTATTCGACGAATTCTACACATTGAACGGTTCAGATTATCAAAACGGGACCCGTGATGAAACCCCATAGGCTAAACAGCAGTATGTTAAAATTGCATCCCGACTCTGCAATTTTTCTAAAAAAACGTAGCCACGGACTCTGAACCGATTAGACTGAGTTGTAATTTTGTGGGTAAATTTTTTTTTTTAATAAATAGTAATAACTTTGTAACTTTTTGAGTAATTTTTTAACTTTTTAACTTTAAATATAAATATAAATATATTTTATCTATCTTTTTTCAATTTTCCTTTTAAATCTCTTTTGAAATTCTTAAACTAAACCTTATTTTGCTTCATGAAAGTGGATGTAACCTTCGTTCAAGAATCAAAGTTCTCGTAGATTTTGGAGTGCAAAATCAAATCATTATGGGGGAAAAGCGGGCTATTAGTGGGAAGTTGTTGAATTATTTACTTTTTTTAATTAACTTTACTGTGTTGACTGAGCTTATCAAGGTCAAATTTTGTGCTAATGGAGGTTAGTGATTCCTGCTTCTAAGAACATTTAAAGGAAAGTGAGCTGAGGTTCGAGTTTTTTGATAGTATGCGTGGTGGTAATAGAGATGGCAATCAGAACTCGGCCCGATGGAGACCCGATCCCCCGACCCTGAATTGAGCAATTATTCTCCAAAAAATATCTCCGACGGATCGGGGATGGTATTAAAAATTGAATCCGCAATGATATTCGAGGCTGAAGATAGGGATGCATGTTTCAGTCTTGGACCCGGCCCGACCCTAGCCCTGATCCTCTCCCCGGTTGCCCCCCGATGTGAAATTACTATTTTGCCCCTATTTATATATATAATATATGTGTATGTGTTAGGGTTTGGCTAAACACACTCGCTCACACACATACACAAACTCTCTTTCATCTCTCTCTCTCTGTGCACGTGCTTCTCACGGCGTCGGCAGTGCGGTGGTTCCTCCACTGTCCTCTCCCTCCTCTTATCTCGTCGATCTCCGATCTCACCGATGGTGGTAGCAGCTGCTTCTCCGACGTCTTCTCCCTCCTCCCTTCTCGCCGATGGCAGTGGCAGCGGTTCCTTCGATGTCCTCTCCCTCCTCCCAGATCTCGCTGATCTCACTGATCTTTCCTATCTCACCGTCGCTGATCTCCCTGCTCAAGAACATCACGGCGAGATCGAAGATCATCTGTATGATTAAGTATGTTTAAGTATACATGATGTATGATGTTGTTTAAGTATGTTTAAGTATACATGATCTCTGTTGTTGATGTATAATGTTGTTGTTGTTGATCATCTGCCATTTTTTTTTTTTTTTTGGACTAGGGAGTTTTTATTGTCAACGAAGCCCGATCCCCATTAGGGGACAGAGGCGGGGGTAGTGATAGCTTCCCCGTCGAGGATCGGGGCTGGAGACAGGGAAATTTTTGTCGTTGGGGATCGAAGACGGGGAGTGTGATCTCCGGCCCCGCCCCGCCCCGTTGCCATTCCTAGGTGGTAGTGGTGTATATTAGAATTTTCCTTAAAATATAACTCTTAAATTTGAACTAAATGACATTGAATGTTTGATTTGTTTAGAAATAAATCAATTAATTAGACTTGACTCTTACCTTACCATTGTGAATAAATTTATGGGTAGAATTTTAGGTGTTCTAACATTACTCACAAAAACGTATATATACTATTTTTGAAATTAAAAAAATAAGTGATATATGCATCTTATATTAATAAAATTAACTTGATAAAATTGATGTTATTAGTATTTCAAATGCAAAGCCCTTGAGCGGGAGTCCAAGTTCAAAAAGTGATTTCTTGGGCCTTGAAATTGATGTTTTAGGCTTCTTCTCCTTTCCCTATTATGATGAGCAGATTTATGGGCCTCTCTCACCAAAAACAAAAAAGATTTGTGAGCCTGAATTGCAGTGGGCCAAACCATGGTTGGGTGAAAAGGTCTGAGGCGTAGCATGAGAGGAAAGTGTTTTGTTTTTAAAGTGAATGCTTCTAATTCAATCATATTATTCCATATAAATTTCAATTTATATAGAGCATTATTTACAAAAGATTGAACAATACCACTTTAGTATGGGTGGTAGTAGCATCTTCTTACAGAAAATGGTGTAGAAGTGGGATACTAAGAGACCTGGATGCTGGAAAAAAGGTAATTTACAATTTAGGCAAACTTCACTTTAATCTTCTTTACGGTTGCAAATCACTATATAATGTCTCCATGGTTATTGAATTGAAGTATACAGTTAGTATTTCCATCTAATATAAGAGTCCGTGCATGACACACCCCTAATATGCAAATGAGTATAGAAAGATGATTTTTCCTCCCAATTAAATGACTAAAATGCCCTCATCTTTATCATCAATTTCCAAAGTCTACTCTCATCTTCATCATCAATATCTATAAACCTCTATCTAGAAAAAATGAACCAATATCCAGACTGGTACAAGAGTAATATTAGAAATCATGAAGATAATCAAGAAAGATTCTATACCTTTGGATTACAAACATAATAAAACATCACACACTAATCAAAGGATAAAAAAAGTTCATGAAACATTTCATAATATTTTTTTCATGATCTCGAATATTATTCCTGGTATAAACATAAATCATTGATATGTTGATTGCCCATGTTTAACAATCTATCTATCTATACTATATATATAAGCAAATGTAGGGGTCTCTTAAAAAATTCCAAACTCTCAATCCTAATATCTCATGAAACTCTTTCTTACGTGGCACATCCATTCTTCTCTCATTCTATTTTCCTATTTTCCTTCTTTCTTTTTTTTTTAATCTTTTTTATTTCACTTTTTAATTACTTATGACATGAATATAAGAGATTTTCAAAATATTTAAAGATAAAAAGATAAGTAATTCAAATTTTTTTCATCAAAAGATTTTGACTCTAATTCAAATTTCTTCATCAATTTATGTCTTACCCAAGGATATTTAAAAAAAAAAATTATAAATAAATTTATAAATCTCAAGACCTAACTTCCATAACAATATGAAATTGGACAAAAAGATTGGAGAACAAAATAACATTGTAGAGAAATTAAACGAGTGATTTAACCAATTATGTAAGATTTTTGGCATCTTATATGAAAAGAAGCACATGTTTTAAATCTCATATTATGTTTTTTGCTCTCTTTTTCTTTTGCAATTTATCTAAGTTTCTCTTTCTATATTCTTATAATTTATTTTCAAATTTACACTTGATTTTTTTTTTTGAAAAAAAAGCTATTTATCTTATATTTACAGGATCTATTTTTTTTCTTGATTTTCAATTAAGTTTATTATTTTTTTTATTCGATTTTCACTTTCTATATTCTTATAGTTTTTGATTTTTTCTTATTTTAATTAAGTAGCTTTAGAATACAAAATTTGTTTAAAATTATAGGTAGTAGACACAAAATAGAGTTAAAATTTGTATAATAAGATAACATATTTGCTTATTTTTTAAGTACACAAAACTTAAATTTTAAAAAATTATAAGTGGCACTTAAATCTTATCTAATTTTTAACATACTACCTCAATTTTTTTTTTAGTTTTTTTTACCAATTTTAAAATTTTAAAAAATTATAAGTGACATGTCACTCTTATCTAATTTTTTAACTATTGCCCTCTCCGGTTCTTCTGTTATTAGAGTTATTCTAGATTTTATTTTTCTTTTCAAGTTTATCTTATCTTAATTTTGAATTTTTAAATTTCAACTTTGTTTTTTTTTTTTTTCAATTACTGAATTTCTCTCTACCTCATTTTTCTAGGATTTATCTAATTTTCTTTTTTTTATATTTTTACAGTTTATCTTTAAATTTAAACTTAATTTGTTTTTATTTTTATCTTATATTTACAGAATCCACTCTTACTCTTAATTTTCAGTTGAATTTTTTTTTTCTAAAATTTATTTAATTAAATATAGTAAGATCACTCAAATATATTATATTATTTCAATACCCATCTAAATTAATATCATAGTATTTAATTGTTAATTTTTAACATGTTCAACATTATTTACCATTTTTTGTTATTTGTCCATGCATAGCATGGGTTATTGCTAGTTTGTATGTATATGAATGGCTTTTATCAATTCTTTTTATAAACTTTTCATTAATTGAAAGCATACTTACGTGTAGATCCTAATAATTTGATCACGTAATTGATTTTGTGAATAAACTTTTCATATACTAGATATGGTATATACATATATGTATACAATTGATACTAAAGAAGAATTTTTTAGGTTGTTTGTCATATTTGGACAAAGAATTATGTTCTGGGATTGACCTAAACTTATGGTGCCCATCAATTTTAAAATTACTTGCAGTTGGTGTGTGGCAGTGTTGACGTGTGTGTGGAAGTGGGTTTGGTGAGAAAAAAAGCAGGAGAAGAGGAAATTGATGCCCGTCAATTTCATGCGGTTCATATAAATTTGTGAACATTGAGATAGATTCAAATATCATTTCATGATGTTGATTCCACCTCTGCCGTTGATTCTTGGATTACATACCACTACAAGAAATTTTACTTTTGGCGACTAATGTATTTGGTCATCCGTTTGGTTGCCAACAATTTGTCGGGAAAACAATTGGCGACTAAAATTTTTTTGTAGTCAAAAGTGACCTATTAGCGACTAAAATTTTAGTCGTCATATATTTTTTAAAAATAATTAAATATATATATATTACTTTTAGTGACTAAATTATTTAGTAGCCAATTTAAGCATGTATATTTGGCGACTAACAATTTGGTAACCAAAAGTTTCACTTTTTAAGAATTGGCGACTAAAAATTTAGTAGTCAAAAGTTTCCTTTTTACAATTGACGACTAAAAGTTTAGTAGGCAAAAGTTTTACTTTTTGACAATTGGCGACTAAAATTTTAGTAGCCAAAAGCCAACCTGTGATATCTGTTTAGTCACCAAAAGGTCTCATTTAGTTTTTATAATTTATTCTGTAATATTTTTTGCGCTATTCATAACCTGTGCATATACAAAATTATTTATTCATTCATTCATTCAATTCTCAACCATTCAATAAAATTAGTTCTCCACAACCTATAGCATTTAATTTTCAACCATATATCAATTTTCAACCATATACAAAACTTAACTATTAACCGTACATATCAAAGAAAATAAGAATCCATAAACATAGTATAATCCAACAAATACATAAACTATCTAAACCACCAATTAAAATCCAAATTAAAAAAAAAAATCTTAATAACAAAACATATTAGGTGTACATGTTTTCCATAAACAAAAATATAATGTAAATTGCGTCCATGCAAACATTATCAATCTGACCCAAAAACATCACTGTATCCATGCCAACATCATCAATCTGTAACAAAAACATAATATCTATTAACATTTTATTGAAAAACATTACATTTACAATTATTAAAAAAAAAAAAATACATACAATTTGAAATTTATTATCTTTTTATATTTTACGGTCGAAGAAATTTATTATCTTTTTATGGTTCGGAGGCTGTAATTAAATAACAATGATTGAGACCCTCTTTTTTTGGAGACTCCCACAAACCCTTTTTGATCTCAATCACTGATGGTGTGGGCCCCACATATACATCAATGGTTGAGATTCAAAGGGAGTTGTGGGGGTTCCCAAAAAAGAAGATCCAAAGCATTTTTCCTAATTAAAATTCAAATATAATTAATCTTCTCAAATGAATTATTGGCTCAATTCAAACCTTAAGGAACTGACACATTTATATGTTTCCTTTTCCTAATCAAAAATTGACAGATTGTAGTTTACTTAACAAGTGATTTGAGTTAATGGAGGTGAGAAATCAGATAGCTAATTTGTTCAAGATAAATAGCTGAACAAGTATTATAACTAATATAGCAAAACAAAATGAGGAAAAACCAGTGAGGTAACTATGGAGAAGTGGTTTGGAAATACTTTCTGGATTCTGTAGGACACTCTTGATCCTCAACAAGTCACCTGAAAAGAAATGAACACTCCGGTCGGGGGTGCCGGAATTAGCACTCTGATGGGTAAGTTAGTATATACTCTCTTGGTTGCTTATATCTTAAGTTAATCTTACTTGTTCTCACATACCTTTCTTTGGCTGATGCTCCTCTATTTATATTTTTCTGTTGGGTCTCAAGATCGGGCCCACCATTAATCCATTGCACGTTTATGTATTCGGCCTTAGTTCGACTGGTTCCACGGCCGATTAATAGAGTCGGTTTTGGGATCATCCAGGATGAAGCCAAGTACAAATTCCATCCTTGACTGTCCTCATACCGTTATTCAGCTTTATTGCCCCCATAATATCCGGCTTCCATAATTGCCCCCCAAACATCCTATTAACGCCAGTTAGTCGGCATGTTTGGTTTTGAACTTGAAAAGTCAAGGAAAGAACGGCGATTAACCTCATTCCAACACATGTCAGGACATACTTCTCAGGCATCATTACATCTTCCCGCCTTTTCATACGCTTCCTTCATTTAATGCAATTTGAAACTATGTTGTCCCTTCGAGAGTAAGTTTTTTAAATACTCAAAGCTTCTGGTTTGCCTCTCGATATACTTCCATCTCGCGACCTCTGCAACTTCCTCATGTTTCTCATTGTCTCTTCTGCTTTTTGTAAGTTCTCTTCTTCTTTATTTTGAATCTTATTTCCTTATTTTTTTTTTTTTTGGTTTCGCATAATCCTTAGGTTGGCTAAGATGGCAAAACACTTAAAAGAACTCCTTTCTCCGAAACGAATTTCTAGTTTTCGATGCCATTATTCCATCCCCGATGATGTCTATCTGTCACTCGTGGCAGACAGCACCACTGATATGGAGAGAACTGATAAAAGTACAATCATCTTTCCGCTCTTATCAATTGCTGAAAGTAGAGTCCGTTTTCCCCTTCACCCATTTTTAAGGGTCGTCCTTTGATACTGGGGTCTAATCCCTTCCCAACCTAATGTAAATTTCTTCCGAATCATAATGAGGATTATAGAGTTAAACCGACGCCTTAGGATTAATCTTGGTATTCCTGTAATTCGGCATTGCTATGTCTTGGCCAAATCTACTGGCCGATTGGGACGCTATTTTCTCAAGGCCAAGGATACCGATCATCACTTAGTGACTATGCTTGCCAGCTCTGGCAAGCGTGTTGAAGATGTCATGGTCATTGTCCGCATTAACTAGGAATTCGGCAAGGGCGAAAATCGCCTAGATCTAGTGCCTAGGCGAAAAGGCGAACCAGGTGACCATATAATCCCCTACGTATATTTGCTGAGTATTTATCCGGCTTAAATTCTTTGTACTTACGATTTTATTTTGTACAGGTAACGACTTGAAAAAAGTTCTTGCTTCGGCCGACGACGTTGTACTTGCGCAGATTAAAACTGCGCTCCAATTCTTTGGTCTTTCAAATCTTCAGAAGCAAGGTAGGGTAGCCCACATACTTTTAAGATACGAGCTGACCTACTCCACGTTTTCGGCTGCAGATAACATTCCGATTCCGAGGGGTGAACAGTAACTTACGGCGCTTATTTTTCCGAACTTCAAGAATCTTAGGTAAATTCGTCTTGAAGCTTCAGATTCAAAGCCAGCGGATGAACAAGCAGCTAAAGTTGCTAAGCAATCGGATCAACCCTCGGATAGCTCTGAAAGACTAAAGTTTGATGTGGCATTAAATTCGGCTTTTGAGGAAGCCGACCTCAATCCTCCATCAACTTCGAGCTGACCGGACGTCCCCTTCGAAAATATTTTCACCGACTTAGGGGACCTACCCGACTCATATCCTGATAACATGGCTGGTGAATCGCTTACTCAGTTGGCCAGGAAGAAAAATGCTGAGAGGATGGTTGCACGCAAGAAAGCCGAAGCCAAACAATCTCAGCCTCCACCGCCTCCACCTGAAGTTAGGACTAAGTCTACACTGCCTGCTCCTGTTGAGGAGACGGCTCATGCTGATGCGGCCGAAACTGAGCTTGTTGTCGAGCAACTAGAGGGCTAGGTATCAAAGCAACGAAAGGAAAAGCGTCCGGCTGAGACCGAAAATTATTCAAAAAACCTAGTTGATAATCGGCCACGCATAGAAGAATCGGACCTGGTTGTGCCGTTTACAATACAACCCAAGATAAGGAACGTATTGATTGCTTCCGATGCATCGGCAGTGAAAGATGCTACAGTGGCCTTAAGCTTGGCCTCCTCAATTTCATTGCCGGTAGACAAAGCGACCTTTCGGGCAGAGCCTGATCTGTTATCTATAGCATTAGCCACTCAATCGACGATATTGGTATGTGTCTTAATCCTTAGTTCTGCATCAAAAACTAAAAAGTTTTGTATATCACCTATCTTATTGATTTATTGTTTTGTAGGCGGCGGGGAGGATAGCAGAGATTGGTCATCGCCAACACGACGCAATCGAGCAGATCGTCTTTTTGATTGCCGAAGTAAAAACTAAAAAGAACAAAGCAGTAGAGGCCTCTCGCCGAGCCGAATCTGAGGCCATGAAAGCGGCAGAAGAAAGAGCGAGGGCCAATGCCAAAGCTAACAAGGCCAAGAATTTTGGTCGATTGAGATTGGCTGCTAAAGGACGAGCAAACGCGAGCAAAGAAATGCTCAAATTGGCCAACGAGGCGATATCCAAGCTGGAGGCCGACTTGGAAGATATGAAGAAGGCAAAGGAAAAGGCCGAATCCGAGACATCCAAGGCTTTCCAAGCCGGCCAAGATGCAGCCTTAGAGAGCTATGCCGAGGAAGTGCCTAAGTTCGAAAATAGGGGCTTTAAACACGGCTGGCTCAAAGCCTTAGCTGCCGCTAACGTGATATCAGAACAGCCGATTCCATACGAACAGGTAGACGTTGAGCTGTTAGAGTCTGACCCTGAAAACTAACTTAGGCTCAAAGTGATTTTTGTTTCGTGTTGGTATCTGAATGTATGTAGGTTTTGTTAGATTTTGACTGTATTTTAGTTAGAAGTTGAAACGTAAGGTAGCTTTCATGTGTAAATTGACTTCTGTATGTACTCAATTTATGAATGAAAATTGCCTTTGCTTTTCTGCTTACTGAATGTACTCGATTTGTGAATGAAAATTGCCTTTACTTTTTTGGTTATTAAAGATCATGAAATAAGTAACTGCTTAGCAGAACTATTAAATTAAGATCATGACATAAGATGTAAGATCATGAAATAAGTTTTAACAGAACTATTAAATTAATTCGGCGCTAGATTAACTGCTTAGCTTTTTCAAGCCGAATATATTAGTGCATCTGCCCTTGCCCCAGCAGATTGGTGAACGTGGCCAATGATTATCGGCCATTCATGAATTGGCTGAGGTAGCCAATCTTTTCGGCATAATGGACTGATGTTAGGCCGAATAGATTAATTAATCTGCCCTTGCCCCCAACGGATTAATGAACGTGGCCAACGATTATCGGCCATTCATGAATTGGCTGGGGCAGCCTATCTTTTCGGCATAAAGGACTGATGTTAGGCCGAATAGATTAATTAATTTGCCTTTGCCCCCAGCGGATTAGTGAACGTGGCCAACGATTATCGGCCATTCATGAATTGGCTGGGGCAACCAATCTTTTCAGCACAAAGGACTAATGTTAGGCCAAATAGATTAATTAATCTGCCCTTGGCCCGGCGGATTAGTGAACGTGGCCAACGATTATCGGCCACGCATGAATTGGCTGGGATAGCCAATTTTTTTGGCACAAAGGACTGATGTTATGCCGAATAGATTAATTAACCTACCCTTGCCCCAGCGGATTAGTGAACGTGGCCAACGATTATCGGCCATTCATGAATTGGCTGGGGCAACCAATCTTTTCGGCACAAAGGACTTATACTATACTAGTGCATTAATTCGGCGCTATATTAACTGCTTAGCTTTGTCAAGCTGAATATACTAGTGCATCTACCCTTGCCCCAACAGATTGGAGGACGTTGCTGCCGATTATCAGCCATTTATGAATTGGCTAGGACAGCATTGAAGAGATCGTTTTAGGAGTGGTGCACCCGCGGGTAATAAAAAGGGTGGTTGCTTCGTGTGCATAGGTCCCATTAGTATGTTCAAACTCAACTCAAACTAGTCTGTCGTAGAAGGTTAGATAAGTGTGAATGTCAAGTAGATTATTCTTCAACAGCAGAGGAGAAGGTAGGACATTGGCTGAGCTGGACTCAGCGATGAATCAAGGTGGAGAACCTTCACAAACGGGAAGTATGACGTCTGGGGAGCGGGAGAGGCGTTACTCTCCACGTCGTCGAAGTAGGTCACCTAAGAGGGAGAAGCAACAACAGGGGAACTCCCCTCATTCGCGAAGTGAGGCCAGTGGGCCACCGCACCCATTGAGTTTTTCAGTCTTTATCAGGAACAAACCAATGACAGAAACAAATTCGATCATTCGAGATCTAGGCGTGGCAGTCGAGACAAATTTTTTTGCCAGAAGTTCAACAGTCGATGATTGGTCAATCAGATTTCGAAGTGTTTCGAGAGGACGTTCACGGAGCGGTGAAATGACTATACACCTCCTATACGATCGGCATGCGCCTTCGTGTTGCGCGGTGGGAGATTGAACAGAAAGATGAACACATTCATAATTTAGAAGCTCACGCGAAGAAAGCCTAGTGGGAGTTAAGAAAAGTCAAAATCATAGAGACTCAATCGGCCAGCCAAGCTAACCCGATTGTAAAGGAAAGGGTGACCTGACGTCTTATAAGTCACGTGATTGCCGATCGCGATACGGCAAGCATGTTTTCAATAGAGGCTGCAAAGACCAGGGCTTATGAACAAGGCTTCCATGCGGGCCGTAAAGTTGGGATAGAGAAGACGAAGAAAAAGCTCGGCGAGGAGGTCTATCGATGCGAGAATCGTAGATTTAAGCACGGATGGGTCAAGGCTCTCCATGCCGCGGAGGCTCTTCGGGCAACAGGCATTGACTAGGCATCGCCGTTATATTATAGTCATCATTTTCCTTTCGCGGCTTTCGAAGTCAAGAAGAGCGACGACGAGGGTGATGCAGAACAAAACTGAATGTATTGTACCACTTTAACATAAATTGGAAGCGAACTATGTATTCTCGATTAATTTAATGAAACATATTATTTTAAACGTTTACATGTTATTTCAGTTGTCGTTTATAGATTTAACTATGATCATCTTCCATTTTGTGTCAACTGCGTTTATGTGTCAATCGCAATATTCATGAAGAGGGCTCCGAATTTGGATGCCCTTTCGTGCCAACCGTGCTTTCCACGAGGGGCGTTCCGGATCCGAAGGGTTATTCAGCCGAAACGTGTCTTGCACGGATGGGGTTCCGAATTCAGAGGCTTTTATCTTTGCCAATCGTGATATCCACGAAAGGCGCTTTGAATCCGGAGGCTTATTCGGCCCAAACGTGTCATGCACGGATGAGGCCCCAAATTCGAAGGCTTTTATCTTGGCCAATCGTAATATCCACGAAAGGCGCTCCAAATTCGGAGGCTTATTCGGCCCAAACATGTCATGCACGGATGGGGCCTCGAATTCGGAGGCTTTTATCTTGGCCAATCGTGATATCCACGAAGGGCGCTCCGAATCCGGAGGCTTATTCATCCCAAACGTGTCTTACACGGATGGGGCTCCGAATTTGGAGGCTTTTATCTTGGTCAGTCGTGATATCCACGAAGGGCACTCCAAATCCGGAGGCTTAAACATGTCATGCACGAATGGGGCTCCAAATTCGAAGTCTTTTATCTTGGCCAATCGTGATATCCATGCAGGGCACTCCGAATCCGGAGGCTTATTCGGCCCAAACGTGTCTTGCACGAATAGGGCTCCAAATTCGGATGCTTTTATCTTGGCCAATCGTGTTATCCACGAAGGGCGCTCCGAATTCAGAGGCTTATTCGGCCTAAACATGTCTTGCACAGATGGGGCTCCGAATTCGGAGGCTTTTAATTTAATAAACTAAATTTTGGATAGTAAGGAAATAAGAAACCTTGCATTGAAAAAGTGAAATTTATACACGGTGAACATTCAAAACAAGTATCATGCCCCACAAGTCGGGTTAATGATAGAATTTATGCAAATGCGTGGAATTCCAAGGACATGGCAGACTTCTCCCAGACATGTCTTTGAGCCGATATGCCCTGTGCCGGCGATTGACTCAATCTAATAGGGGTCGTCCCAGTTGGGACCTAGCTTTCCGTAGGTGGGGCTCCTAGTAGCAGGAATAACTTTCTTCAGGACCAATTTTTTGTGTATATAACATTGCAGCTGCACGTTGATTATATGATTTAGCGAGCTGCTGCTGATACCGCGCCATAGACGCGAGGGCTCGATCTCGGCGTTCTTCAATTAGAGTTAGATCCAAAGCTAACATCACGTCACTACGGCCCAAGTCGAAGACCTTTGTTTTCAGAGTGGGTAAGCCAATCTCTAGGGGGATAATTGCCTAAGTTCCAAAACAAAGGGCGAACGACGTTTCCCTAGTGGACCGCCTTGGTGTAGTGCGATGAGCCCACAACACACTAGGGAGCTCTTCAACCCACCTGTCTTTAGCTTTCTCCAACCGTTTCTTAATGCCGTCCAAAATGGCTTTGTTGAAGGCTTCAGCTTGACCATTGCTCTATGGATAAGCCGGGGTAGAGAAATAGGGCCGAATACCATACGTGCTGCACAATTCTCAATAGACGCCGCAATCAAACTGGGTGTCGTTGTTTGAAATAAGTGCTCTTGGAATGCCGAATCGTGTTATGATATTTCTCCATACAAAACGCTTAGCATCGGTATCTCGAATGTGCATTAGTGCCTCCGCTTCGACCCATTTTGTGAAGTAATCTGTCGCGATAATCAAAAATAGCTTGTTGCCCGGGACACGAGGTAATGGTCCAACGATGTCAAGTCCCCATTGGGCGAACGGCCAAGGACTAGTGATAGAGCTTAACTCTTCAGCAGGCTAATGGGTTAAAGGGGAAAACGTCTAGCACTGTTCACATTTCTTGACGTAACACTCGGCATCAACTCTCATTGTCGGCCAATAATATCCCTATGTCACAGCTCGATGAGCCAAAGAGCGCCCGCCAGAATGGGCACCACAACTACCTTCATGTATTTCAGTTAGGAGTTCCTCGACTTTATCCGAATGGATGCATTCTAGATATGGACCAGAAAGGGATTTTTTGTAGAGCTTTCCTTGCGAGCCTAAGTAATATCGCAGGGCTTTGTTTCATAGTTTGTGTGCTTCTTTCTTATCCGTCGGGAGCTATTCAGAAGATAGGAATGCAGTGATAGGGTCCATCCAACTTGGACTTGATTCTATGATATTTATTTGAATTGACTATGAGGGGGCAATGCTCGGCTTAGGGATGAATCCTACTTCAATTGTCCGTTTAATTTCTGAGTTAATAACGGAAGCTAGGCAAGCCAAGGCATCTGCATGTGTGTTCTGATCGCGGGTTATTTGATTTAGTTCATGATGGTTGAATTTTGCCAACAAAGAATTTGCCATTTTCATGTAAGCTACCATACGGTCATTTTTGGCTGCGTATTCCCCCTTCAATTGGTTGATGACTAGCTTTGAATCACAGAAGATAAGTAGACGCTGAGCACCAAGGAGATGTGCATTTCGTAAGCCGGTTAACAATGCTTTGTATTCGGCCTCATTGTTCGATGCATCGAAGCCCAGTTTGACAGGCTGCTCGATTATTGCCCCGTCTGGAGCCACAATCACTACACTCGCCCTACTGCCACGTTGGTTGGATGATCTGTCACAATACATCTGCCAAACATCCCCAACATAAATTCTCCAGTTCGGCTTAGGTTAAATTTGATCAGACTTAAAGTCGACGAGGCATCCGGTGAATTTGGCCACAAAGTCGGCAAGCACTTGCCCCTTGATTGAGGTTTTAGGCAGAAATTGAATATCGTACTGGCCGAGTTCGAGAGCCCATTTTGAAACGCGCTTTGATGCTTCTACACTATGGAGTACTGACCGGAGGGGGTAGTCCGTTAGTACCCCAATGGTATGTCCCTAAAAGTAATGTATTAGCTTTCTTGCTGCCATGACGAGAGCAAGGACGAGTTTTTCCAATGAAAGGTAACGTCTTTTGGCGTCAACCATTGCTTTGCTCACATAATAAACTAGCCGCTACTCACCAAGTTCTTCCTTTAACAGTACAGCGCTGACGGCCCAATCGGAAACTGCCAGATATAAAATAAGCAAATCACCTGCCAAAGGTGTTGTCAAGAGTGGTACTGATTGGAGGTAAGTCTTTAAGCCGTCCAAAGCGGCTTCGCACTCGGGGGTCCATTCAAAAGCTTTACCCTGCAGAAGGGTGTGAAAGAATTGTCGGCAGCGATCTGTGGAACGACAGATGAACCTGTTGAGTGCGGCAGCCATCCCCATAAGCTTTTGAACCTCTTTGACCGACCGAGGAGAGCC
Organism: Camellia lanceoleosa; assembly: GCA_025200525.1. Lineage (NCBI taxonomy): Eukaryota > Viridiplantae > Streptophyta > Magnoliopsida > Ericales > Theaceae > Camellia > Camellia lanceoleosa. The sequence goes on from JANUSC010000052.1 coordinate 994,595, forward strand.
GAGTTCTAGAATTGCTGTGATTTGTCTCAGGTTGGCTTCAATTCCAAGGTGGTTAACAATGTAGCCAAGGAATTTGCCAGATCTGATGCCAAATGCACATTTAGAAGCGTTCAACTTCATTTTATATTTGCAAAGATTGCCAAATGTCTCTTCCAGATTGGCTAGATGAGTTTGCTCTTCTTTGGACTTGATCACCATATCGCCAATGTACACTTCCATAGTACGGTCGAGTTGCTCCTTGAACATGGCAGTGACTAGTCTTTGGTAGGTTGCCCCCGCATTCTTCAGTCCGAAAGGCATGACCTTATAACAATAGATACCTCTTGGGGTGAGGAATGTAGTTTTGTCTTGGTCCTCCAGATGCATAGCAATTTGATGGTAGCCTTTGTAGGCATCCAGGAAGCTCATACGTTGATGATGTGCCATTGCATCTACGAGTTGGGCTATTCTGGGGAGGGGAAAGCAATCCTTAGGACAGGCTTTGTTTAAGTCTGTGAAATCCACACAAACACGCCAAGTTCCATTTTTCTTCTTTATAACCACAGTATTTGATAGCCATGTAGGATAGGTTACTTTGCGGATTGCCCCAACATCAAGCAACCGGTCAACTTCTTTAACAACGGCAACGGTGTGTTCCACGGCTGACTGTCGGCTTTTCTAAATAATTAGCTTACATTTAGGATCAATGTTTAAGCAGTGCTGAGACACAGATGGATCCACCCCCGGCATCTCATATGGTGTTCATGCAAATACATCAAGGTTGCTGAGTAAGAAGGAAATTAGCTCCTGCCTGTCGACTTCATTTAGAGAAGCGCCGACCATGAAGAACTTGTCAGGATTCCCGTCAATTTCAACCCGATCCAGGGCTCTAGTTAACTTTTCACTTGGGAGCCACCTGACGTCGTCAAGGCTCTTTTGATTTGGCACCTCAATTGAATTCACTTCCAGCTCTCTTGGTGTCCTTGTGGCAAAAAGATAACATGCCTGCGCCGATTTCTGGAAACCTTGAATTTGCTCAATGCTGCGTTCAATCGAAAAGCGAAGGAGTTGGTGATAGGTGCTTGGCACGGCTTACATGGTATGTAGCCAAGTTCGTCCCATGATGAGATTATACAGTGATGGAAGCTTGACAACCAAAAATCCTACATCCACTGATCGGGAGCCCACCCAAACTAGTAATGTGATTTTCCCCAACAGAAATTCCAGATTAGCGTTGAAGCCGAATAACGGATAATGAGCTAGAGACAAGTCCGACTCAGTGAAGCTGAGTTTGACAAAGGTCTTGTAGTACATAACTTCCGAAGTACTCCCTGGGCCAATGAGAACACGTTCAACGGTGAATCAGTTTACGCGTAGTTCGATGACCAAGGGATTAATGTGAGGGAGTGTTACGCCGACCAAATCAGAATCATCGAAAGTAATACTCGTAGCTTCATATGACTGTTTTGCTGGTGTGATTTGCTTTCGAGGATTAGGATGCGACTGAATTGTATGTACCGTGGATGCCATCGGCAAGCTGTATATCATATAGATAACACCGAGTGGAGGTGAATCCTGCCGTAAAGCAACTGTTTTGGTTGAGTCGTTCCTTCAGACGTGTTGCTTAAGCCGACCGTTTTGTACCAACTCCTCAAGGTGATCCTTCAATACATAACAACTGTCGGTATCATGACAGTGGTCTTTGTGATATTCACATTGCCTATCTCGTCTTCTTGTGTTGGGAGGTTCTACCATCTTGAGTGGCCATTTGAAGAACGTAAGGTGTTGAACTTTAGACATGACCGTGCTGATCGACTCTGATAACTCCGCATATTTCTTGTCTGCACGCCTTATGCGCCTGGTATCCTTGAAGTTGTTCATTAGATCGGTGTGAACATTGGTCATTTGATCAGTGCAAATCTCGTCTTTTGTCTCGTTTAGCCCGATTCCGTGGTTCAGGGCTCTGTGATAGTACAGAATTTATCGGCTGAACGATTTCAGATGGGGCCGTCTTGTTAGCCTTGTGCCCAGCTTTGACCCGCAGGGCGTCATCTTCCAGTTTGCAGTATTCCTTGACTTTCTTCATTAACGACCAAGCTGTTTTGGGGGGCCTTTTGGTTAAGGAGCTGCGGAGGGCACTACCAGGATGCAATCCCATCTTAAAGGCGGTGATGGCCATGGAGTCATTGCAGGCATCATCTACTAAATTAAAGCATTCCTAATAGTGCACCGAATACGTACGTAGGGTTTTCCCTAGTTGGATCTGCATTGCCCAGAGGGAATCGGCCTGCTTCGGCTAGACCTCACTGGTGATGAACCTTGCCGTGAAGGATTTTTGGAGTTGATGGAAGCTCTTAATCGATGCCGGTTCCAATTTATAATACCATTTGACGGCCAGTGGTCTTAAACTGCTCGAAAATATTTGACACATGAGGGTCTCGTCGTCTGCATGAAGCGTCATGGCTTGCTCATAATGACGAATGTGATCAGTGGGGTCCGATTTTCCATCGTATAGAGTGAACGATGGATCTTTGAACTTTTTAGGTAGCACTGCCCTTGCAATGCGTCACACAAAGGGGTCATGTTGATCCTCTTCGTCTGAATCATTTCTTTTTCTCTTATTCCGTGCACGCAGACTTCCTTCGGAAGAACTGGAGACTTCGACTGGTCCATTCTTTTTAGATTCTGGGGATGATGAGTCAAAATCACTGCCACTATCATGTCTCCAAATTTGAGGTCGTTGACCATCCTTTCTCAGAGGTCGTCCCAGGTCTTGGCGCGCGGCCTGGTGGGATTTTGCCACCTCCAAGGCCAAATCTTGTCAAAGGCGCTCATTCTCAGCCATCATGTTTTCCAACCTCTGTTCATTTTGCTTCACTTGATCCATAATCGCTTGCATTGTCTCATGTGCTGATGTCGAAGGTGAGTCAAAGTTCAAGGCTCTTCGTGCAGAAATGTTCTCTGGCCCAAGCATGTTGCTTGGAGTGGTATTATCTCGTGGTGTAAGGTCGTCAGTGACTACCGGAGGATCTTCCGTCCCGCCCGCCATGGATGTAGTAGAGTATTCCCACAGACTGCGCTAATTGTGGAGAAGTGGTTTGGAAATACTCTTTGGATCCTGTAAGACGCTCTTGATCCTCAACAAGTCACCTGAAAATGAATGAACACTCCGGTCGGGGGTACCGAAATTAGCACTATAACGGATAAGTCAGTATATTCTCTCTTGGTTGCTTATATCTTAAGTTAATCTTACTTGTTCTCACATACCTTTCTTTGGCTGATGCTCCTCTATTTATATTTTTCTTTTGGGCCTCAAGATCAGGCCCACCCTTAATCCATTGCACGTTTATGTATTTGGCCTTAGTTCGATTGGTTCCACGGCCGATTAATATATTCAGTTTTGGGATCATTCAGGATGAAGCCGAGTACAAATTTCGTCCTTGACTGTCCTCATACCGTTATTCGGCTTTATTGCCCCCATAATATCTGGCTCCCATAGTAACTAATCAAAAATGCAGAGCTTGATTTTTGTTTAAACAAAATATGGTTAAATTTATTTAACAAGTAATTTAGCTTATGGAGAAGGAAAAATTAGATAACTAACTCAGTTGAATTTATATGAATAACACAATGAATATATCAATTGATATAGCAAGACTAAATAAAGAAAAATCAGTAAATGATTCTTTTTAGGTTAACAGATTGTTATTTCAAAGATTTCAACTAAAATAGGCAAATCACAATTTATGAGGATATAACACACTATATCAGTTATACAGCAACAACTATACCAACTAACGAAAATGCAATGAATGAACCATAACTAATGGAGAAGACCTTCAGGTTAGAACAAACTGCTGTAATAGATTCAATTCCCTTATCAAAGATTTTTTAGTCGCCAAAGGTGCATTTCATTATAGTGTACACAAAAACACACACACACACACACACACACACTCTCTCTCTCTCTCTCTCTCTCTCTCTCTCTCTGTTGTTGTTCTCTCCCATTAATGGGAGACCCAAGGAATCCCAAACCGATCTCTTTTTCTCTGCCTCTTGATTCCCGATTCTACCCTTCTAAGGTGCAACTCCTCTGTTACTACCTCACTCATAAGAACAACGATGATCATCACTTTAAGTTTGATGTGATTAACAAGATTGATTTGTGCAATTTCGACCCATTCGATTTTCCTAGCGTTATTTTCCTAGCGTTGCTTGTTTCAATTCAGCCGAGGAATGATAAGGAGGCACTTTTTGTGTGTGTGTGTGTGTGTGTGGATAAATAAGTAATTTTATAACCAAAAAATAAAAATTTACAATAAGTTTAACACACATCTTTGTAGAAAGCACAAAAATAAACAGAACCAAACTACTCCCACCAAAGGACACAAAACTAAGCCTACAAAAGGCATAAAACAACTATCACAACAATGAGGATTCAAAATTTTCCTCTCGCACTTTTCAAGGTATGAAGTTTCTCTTTGAGTTTTCTTCTTTTTTCCTCTTTAGAAGTCTTCTCATTACTGGGGTCCCTTAGAGATGGACTCCCTCTATGATTTAGAATATTCATTTGACACAATAACTCTTGACTTGATTCACCGTTCCCAAACTCTCTCATTTCACAAGATTTAAGAACTTCAAAGGCATTAGATATAGAGGGGGTGGAAGACCATGTCCCTCTCTCTTCGTTTATCTCTATTGGTGAAACTTGCACACCATCTCTTCCATTTTTCTTCTTTACCACTTCCTAGTCAGAATTTATGTTTTAGTCTCCTTGACTCTCCACTCTTGTTTGAAAGAGGGAGGATTCAATGTCTTTGGCTTTTGCGGGCACATATTAATGGTATAACTAAATGTCTTACAAACATCACACCTTTGAGGCTTCCATAGAATCTCAACTCTAATATCATATGGGTCACCATAACCAAGATTTATTTTGAAAGACTCGGGGATCTCTTTATTTGCTATCACTTCAATACATATTCTCGCAAACGTAAGTCTGCTTCTGTTGAAAGTAGACTCATCCAAATAACAAGGAGTTCCAATGATGCTAGTAATGTAACCCAAACCCTCTTCAGTCCAAAGCTCAAAAGGAACATTATACAACTTCACCCATAACGACACGCTAAAAAATTCACATTTTGATAGTTTCAGCCCAGGTTGCCATTTTTTAACAACAATCAATCTAGCTCCAACATAGTAGGGGCCATCTTCCAAAATTTTGTCCATAGCCTCTTTACTTTTTATTTTAAAAAGGAAGGGAGACACTTTGGTACTGTTATGTAGCTGCTAGGGTTTTGAAGGAGTGTGGTGAGAGGAGAAGTATGAGTGCTAGGGGTTTAATGGAGTGTTATGTGGCTGCTAGATTTGGAGGTGGAGATGAACATAGTTGTTGTATTGGAATGAAAAGCATATAGAGGAAGAGATGATGCGATACGATGGTAAACAAGGGTTTTATATAAAGGTAAAATAGTCTTTTTACTTTTGTCGTTAGGGTGATTCTACTTACACCACTACTTTACCTCTTTACACTCTCCACATGCGTTTTTTTTTTCTTCCAATTTTATCCATGTGTGAAATTACTTTTAAGGACAAAATACTAAAATTAAATATATTTGATTATCTCCTTACACCCCTTGGTCTTCAATCCCTACTCTTTTTCCTTTCTCAACTTTTCTTTTCTCTTACACATCTCTTTTGAAAAGTGAGAATCATAGTGTTTTGATCATCAAATAAAGCAATAGATGAAGAGATGGTGGTGAAAAACCATAAAAAAAAGTGAAATGGTGAGTTTTTTTAATTTGTTTGATAGGTTTTTGTTTCAATTTTCTAGGTTGGTCTTCGACTTTTGTTCGGTATTTCAAAATCGAACAAAATAACATAGTCCGGTATCAAACTGCCAAACAAAAAATATAAGTCTAGTATCCAACTACCGAATAAAATATACATTTTTTGTAATATAAAGCCGGACTTTTTAAATTTATTCGGTTACTCATTGCCATGTATGTTCAGTTTCTTTTTTTTTTTTTTTTTTTTTTGCTTGGAAGGATTATACTTATACTCATTGCAACAACGCATGTACTGCATTATTAGTGGACTCCAGTCATGAATTCATTACAGATGAGATTTGTTAAGTTTTTTTATGAATACGATTTTTTCTTGTTTTTAATTTGTATTGAGTTTCATTAATAATGTGACGTATAAATGTATTTATTATGTTTACATTTTTAGTAGTCGTCAAGCATTAATTAAATAGGTTTTTGACGTTGGGAGGAAGACTGGATTTGCCATTGTTGTAAAGACATCATATGTGGGAGGTAATGGCAGAAAACCAAGACTTACCCTTGTTTGTGAAAGAAGTGGTTACTATAAAGATAACAGGAAGATCAAGGGAGAACAATTGAGGTTGACAGATTCTAAAAAGTGTGGATGTCCATTCTATTAAATGGGGAAAAATTAACTATAAATGAAGAGTGGATGTTACATGTCTTATGCGGAGTGCACAATCATCCGTCTGTTGAACATCTTGAAGGGCACTCATTTGCTGGTAGATCATCTAAAGAGGAAACATCCTTATTAGTTAACATGTCAAAAAGTATGGTACGATCAAAAGAGATAGTGGTTACATTGAAACAAAGGGATGCATTTAATGCGACAACAATGAAGACAATCTACAATACACGTCATCGACATCGAGTAGTATAGAGGGCAGGAAGATCATAGATGCAACAACTATTGGGGCAATTGTCGATTCAAAATTATGTTGAGTGGCATTGATGTGATGATAGAGAGATGGTGGCTGACTTGTTCTGGGCACACCCCGTTAGTTTGGAGTTGTTACGTGCATTTCCACATGTGTTAATTATGGATTGCATATACAAGTGCCACAACCCAAACCCGTCCCTATGGGTTTAGCACCGTAATCGGCCAGTAATCCGAGATTACCAAGGCACCGCTTAATAATGTCTGATGAAAGCAATCTGAGGGCTTGGCGGAAGCCAATACAGTAAATAAATAATGTCCAATGAGTTGTGACAGTCTGTATGCCAAAGAGATTTTTCATGCATATATATATATACAGTACAGAACAGTATGCACAATATTTACAATCATACAAAATAAGGACTAAATCCCTATTAACAGTTCAGTAACAATCTATACAGTCATCACAAAACAAAACAGAAGGGGGGGAAAAACTAAAACACCCCATAGCCTTTGCTAGACAGGCTCAGAACCTCGCAGTAAGGCACGGTAGTTGGCTTGACAAAAGGGGGAGTTTACTCTACGCTTCTAGCTGCGATCTGGTGCCTGTACACCTACATATATATATATGAGCAGTGAGCTAAAACCCAGTGAATAACATAAAGCATAAAGGGGTTTAGAATGAATGTCCTTACAGTAATGAAAACAGTTCATTTCAATTAGTATATCAGTTGTTCGGTACAGTAAACAGTCATATGTGGTACATCTATTAGCATAACAGTAAACAGTAGGTCTCAAAAGAACGAACAGTCAATGATGGCCATTAATTAGTAAACAGTAGTGGTTCCAACAAGGGAACCGACAGAGATCTCTCTAGCGATATGATAGTAACGAGTTGCTAAGGATGCCTGTCTGATTGAATATAGGACATACATTCATTCAGTACACAGTAGCAGTTCAAAAATAGTACAGTTCAATTGTTCAGAAGATAATCATTCTTGAACATATCTTTACACAGTTGTTACTCACGAGTTACAGGCTCTGATAGCTAAGCGCGCCCCGATGCATAGTACACAGTTAATAGATTGAACACACACTAAGCTACACAGTTGTGAAAGATAACAACTTAATCTCTAATTGCCTCGGTGTGTTCTACATCTATATCCTCATTAAGATGTCTTAAACTAGGCCTAAGAATGCCTAGGATGAAATGAGGATGCAAAGATGCACTTTTAAAAGCATTTTCAGAATTTCAGAAAAACAGAGGTCCCGCTCAAGCGTAGATTACTCTGTTCGAGCGGACATGCAGACAACAGTTCCCGCTCGAGTGTCACTTCCCACGCTCAAGCGAACTTCAAAAACAGTCAAAAGTACTGGATGCTTAAAAATCACGCTCGATTGGGCGCTCGAGCGTAAGGCACAAGGTCCCGCTCGAGCGCCAATTTCCCCGCGGCGGTAAAAAAGGTGCAAAATCTTGGGAGCCGAATTCCTTTCGGCGCAACTTCTCCTGCTCGAGCGGGAGTCAAAAATCTGGAAAATCCAGATTGCACATTCAAGCTCAAAATCAAGTTTTAGCAACTCAAAGCTCGACCTCTTGGGCCCAATTTCTGGAAAACCCTTGTAAATACATAGAATAACATGATTTAAAGCTCAATTTGTAAAATCAAGGCCCAAGGGTAGCTCAATTAAATCCAAATTTCAAACCAATTTTCATGAACAAAATGAACATGCAACATGCATGAACTCAAATCATTTTAAAGCTTCAATACTTGCTCAAATGAGCTCAAATCTTTCAAAACATGATGAAATCATGGACTTAACATAATTATTATGAGCATGCATGTAACATTTGGCATGAAAACAACTTAAAACTCAACAATCCAAACATGCATGCATGGAATGAGCTCTAATTCAACCTTACAAGACCAATTCAAGCCTTAGATCACTAAAGATCCATTAATCATGCAAGAATAAACTCAAGTACACACTGAAGAAGGTCAATGACCTACCTTAGGTCTTCAATGTAAGATACACAAGCTCAATTTGCAATCTACACTTCAATTCCTCAAGATTCAAGCCAATTCTTTATGTTGAATTCACTACTCTTCCTTTCTCTCTCTCTCTTGGTCGGTTGTGGTGTTCAAATGAGCTGATGAAATGTTTGTTTCTAAGTGTAATGTGAAGACCAAGGTGTTGAGATAGTGGGCCACTAGAGTGGCAATTCGGCAAATAAGTCCAATAATGCAATCTAGCTTATTTTAATCCAATTTAATCATACTAAATCAGTTTTCAGATAATTATACCATAAAATCACATAAATTATGATGATCATAAAACATTAATCGATTTCCGATTCGGCCGTCGATAAGGCCCTCAATTTGCAATTTAAACATAAAAAAAAACATGAACAGATAATTAAACAGGCAACAGATAGAAATGCAATTCAAATAGATATACTCAATCAATTCAGTTTCAGTTTCAGTTTCCAGTCAATCAGTCCAGTATTTCAATTACTTCAGTTATCCATCATAATGAGTCTCAGTATAATAGTAACCGGTAGTCAATCAGTGATTAATCGGTAAACAGTAACGAGGGTTGTTACAACAAAACTAATAGGTATCGACTCTTTCTCTTAGAGATTGTTGGGGTAACATCAACGGGCTTGACATTTTTAGTTCCTTTTGCTTATCTTAGTTATGAACGGGAGGACAACTATGCATGGGCTTTAGGCGTATTGCGTACTGTTATGGAGAATACACCTTTTCCAAAAGTCATTATTACAGATAGAGAGTTGGTTTTGATGAAAGGCATAGCAAAAGTTCTACTTATGGCCACTAATCTTTTATGTAGATGGCATATTAGCAAGAATGTTCTGATTAAGTGCAAGGAGGTTTTTGAGATGAAAGATAAATGGGATAAGTTCATGCATAGTTAGAGTGCTTTGGTATTGGTTAGAACAGAAACAGAATTCAATGAACAAGTTTCCAATCTGAAGACCAAATTTAGTACGTGTCCTCAAGCTATTAAGTATGTTACTACCAATTGGTTAGAACCATACAAGGAAAAATTTCTTGTAGCTTGGACAGACAATAGTATGCATTTCGGAAATAGTACTGCAAACAGGTAAATTATGGTCATTAAATTTATGAATTGCTATAATTTGTTGATTTTTATATTAAATACCTAAATATACATACTTATAGGGCGGAGAGTTCTCATGCTAAATTGAAGAGGTAACTTGGATCAAGTCAGGGCAGTTTTGAGATATCTTAGACCAAAATACACAATTTGTTAGAGTTACAGCATGTAGACATTAAAGCTTCATTTCAACAGAGTTTGATTGTAGTCCAACACAACTACACACCCACTGAGTTCATTGAATTATGTAGTTTTATTTCAATTTGTAGTTTAGACAAAATATTGGTAGAGTCAAAGAGATCGAATAGTGTAGGAATAGATGTTGCTGTATGTGGCTGCATTTTGCGACATATACATGAGTCACCATGTGCACATGAAATAGTTGAGTGTTTTCAACAAGGTCGACCAATTCCCCTCTTATGCATAAATCCTCATTGGAGAAAGTTAGATATGTTTCTAGTTTCAGAAAGTGTTTTTGTGGAGTTAGATTGCAAAATAGATACTGATTTTTTTATTGAGAAATTCCAAACGATTGACGAGATGCAACAAGTGATCCTTCTGAAGAAGTTGAGGGAGTTAATTAGTCTAAACAATACATTTTTGATGGAACCTAAACTCAAGACTAACATGCGAGGTAGAGGCCGAGGTCGTGGCCGTGGTATTCCAAATCGATACATCTACTAAACGTGAGCTATCTGCGTTTGAGTTTGTACTATCTGGGGAATATAGTTATTCACAGGGTGTTACTATCTTAACTGCACTAGTTCATAAGCAATTGCAATGGAAGAAAGCAAAAAATGATAATGTATGGAATTACATAAAACTTGTAACTATGTACAAAATTTATTTTAATAGTTGTTTAGCCTCATTTTAATTATTTCATATATCCATTGTTGTATATTTGTGAAGTGGGTTTGTATGACGCAGTCAACAAATCGCATCTCGTACTTCGAACAATTTTCGGAGAAGTTAAGACCATATATCCGTCACATAAAAGATGTATAAGCAGATGACAATTATGGTTTCAGGACAATAGCTGGATTAATTGGTTTAGGTGAAAATGATTGGCAACAAGTTAGGTGCAACTTGCTGACTGAGTTGTATTCGAATGTTGTGCACTAGGTGCAACTATTTGGTTCACAAGAAAGGGTTGATAACCTTAACTCTATCTTATCCTACTTCGAACCTGGCCCTGGATTTAATCGTTAGATGACTATGCCCGACATGGGCCATTTGATAGAATCATACTATCGAGTCGTTCTTTATCATTTATCCATGTAACAATGCTTGACGTTTCTACCACTTAGATCAATACCGATTGCAACACCTGATCGAAGAGATATCTACATAGGATTTGTAAATGGAAACCATTTTGTGCAGGTAAATACCGAACCTACTTAGATCATTACCATGTCTTATTTTGTAATTCTACTTATTAATTTCCTTGTTATAGGTTTATCTGCAACGTAGTCATCTAGTACCTCTGATAGCAAATAATTGAATTCATTTTCATCACCGGGTGCTAGTGGATGAAAGAAAGCATATACTATCCGTATGCATCAATTCTGTACTCTTATTAGCTCGAACGTAGTAACTACTAAAATAATCGATATAGACGAATTGTGATAGCATGTTTGATTGATGGATACAAATAATGATAGATTTTATGGATGCTTTTATGGATATTCGTACACTTGATTTTTTTATGAAAAATTTTATGGATACTTTTTATGTATGATTTTATAGATGCGTGTTTGATTTATGGATGTTTTTTATCGAACTGGATTAATTTAAATTTGTTAACATTGTATTACCAAACAAGCCCAAAGTATCGTTTGGAGCAAAGTGGCTCTGTAAATGTATAACAACAAAATGCTAGACAAATCTATTTTTTCCAGCAACATAACACCGGAAAAATGTAATTTGTCTAGTACCGTGTGACCGAATAGACACTTCACAGTGGGCTTCACTGACTTTTTTGTGAAGCAAATTGAAATTATCCAATTGTACGACAACATAATGTTGGCAAAAATATAGTTTGTCTGGTAACACGACACTGGAGTAATTGAAATTTACTAGTATTTTATTACCAAACAGGCCCGACACAAATTATTACCATATTATTTAGAAAGAAGTGGCTCTGTAAATGTATAGGAACAAAAGGTTAGACAAACCAATTCATTCCGGCGTTATAACACCGAAGTTTTGTAAATTGTTTCGCATTGTATGATTGAACAAGCACTTCAATGTGGGCTCCACTGGCTTTGTTGTGAAGCAAACTAAAATTATCCAATTGAATGGTAACATAATGTTAGGAAAAAAATTGTATCCGATAATATGGCACTGGAGTAATTCAAATTGATTAGTATTATATTACCGAACAAGCCCAACACAAATTAAACAAACATTATCTAAGAGAAAGTAGCTCTGTAAATGTATAGCAAAAAAATATTGGAGGGATCTATTATTTCCGGCAACTGAACACCGGAAAAAGTATGGGTGTTAAGAGATGAGTTTTGAAGATTTTTTTACCTTAGGGTTTGTTTTGGTAATATATTGGGTGTAATTAGAATCTAATATTTTTTTGGGGTACTTACCAATTAGTCCTATTAACTAGACTTATTTACCTCCAGGTCCTAACTAATAAATTTAACACTATAAAAATAAGAGAATGATAAATTTATCACTAAAAATTTATTCATAAAAACAAAGAGACTGATAAATTTATTACTATAAATTTATTCATAAAAATAAAAGACTGATAAATTTATCTTTTATCACTTAATAAATTTATCAATAGGACTTAATGGGTAATAAGTCTCCAAAGTAGGGCCTATTGGATAATAAGTCTCCAAAGTAGGACCTATTGGTAGTTTACTCTATTTTTTTTTAGTGGTGTAATGAGATGTAGAGTGTAAAGAGGTAAAAGAGTGGTGTAAGTAAAATCACCCTTGTCGTTAATGGGGTTAACTATGCATTTTAATCCAGAAATTACAGGGGGTCATGTGGTGATTTTCAAAAGTCAGAGTGGTAAACCACATGCTACCCAAACCGCAGAGGGTAAAGTCCACAGATAATTATGTGGTAATTTTCAAAAGTCTGAGGAATAAACTGCATGTGATCCAAATCATAGGGATAAAGTGAAATTTACCCTTACAATTTTTTCAGTAGATGTACATTGAAATATGAAGTGATTATAGAGGTGTGTGATACATGTAATTAGACTTTTCGTAGTCTTATGTATAGGACATGGTAGGATGATTCATGTTAGGAAACAAATATAAATACAAAATTCAAAAACATATTAAAATAATGGGTAAATTATACTTGTGGTCCTTATATTTTGTTTCTTGTGTCATTTTGGCACATACATTTTCAATTGACTCAATTTTAATCCTTAATTTTAGGTTTTTTATCAATTGGGTCTAATTAATTGCAATTTAATATTTTTTTTTATGAAAAATGCGCACATAAATGTCATGTATCATATTTTTAAGAGCAAAATTATAAATTTATTCAACTAATTTAGTGAATTCTTTTCTTTTTTTTAAAAAAAAAAAAAACACTAATTAAGACAAAATTTGAAATTAATGGTTAAAATTGAGCCAATTGAAAATGTAGAAATCAAAATAACACAATATGTAAAATGTAAGGACCACCAGTATCATTTGCCCTAAAATAATTGAGTGAGATTGTGTAGTTTCTTATGTTATGGTTTTACTGCCCAACACTACAGAGGTTAATTGGCAATCAACTTGAGAGATCATGATGAAGGTGATAAATGGTAGCAAAAATGGAGAATTAGTACAATTTTATTCTAATTAGTTGTCCATGACCAATGTAAAGCAAAGTACTTATTACATATAGAATTCATTGAGGAAGTGGGAGGTTATTGTTCCTTCAAATGAAATTTAAACATCATAAGTTTTGTAAATAGTTGAATAATGATTGGAATACATTAAAACAATATTATGAACAAATGAAACAAATTAGCATTAATATATCAAGTTCTCTTCCTCTCCATCCGATCCGAAGACCGCTCTCTTAGCCCACAGAGCTGCCTCTCCCACACCTCCTTAGGGAAAGTTGATCCTCTTTCTTTTACACTGCAGCATCCTAATGACGAATCAACCAAACCCAACTCATAATCGTACATTCTGCGTGAACTCGGATCAGACAGCGTCTCGTAAGCCTTTCTGAGCTCAATGAACCGCATGGTGGACTCCTCTTTGGTTGATGGAGGACACACATCAGGGTGGTACTGAAGAGCCATTGTTCTATAAGCCTTCTTGATTTCATCAAAACCTATATTCTCTGAATCAAGAGAAAGAACTTCATAGAAATTGGTGTCTACTTTTTGCATGGCCAAATTTTTAGCACTGCATGATATAGTTTTGGGCTTATAGAAACCCTTTTGCCTAGTCCTAAGCCAGGGAACCATTTTTTGCATCTTGGGACTCATCTGCAAGCAAACATCCATTTTGAATCAATCACACACGCACACACACAGATCTTGGGTTATTCATATGGATGGAGTGTTCGAGGACTATATATATAGAGAATACATGTTAGCTAGGTTATTACTTTTTAAGGGTATGCTCCTCTCCAGTTGGGCATCCCAATTGGAGGGTGTTGTTGGCTTTTGTGCGTCTTATCAAGGGCTCCACTCGATGATTTGAACAGTTCAACTTGTAAAGCCCTCCTCGTAGATCATAATTGCAAAAAAATTAAGTTGATTAAATAACCGTAACCACATGATCAAATTAGATTTGACTTAAAATAAATAAAAAACGGTTTATTTTCAAAGTCATACTTGTCATCTATTTTGTGAAGATAAATTTGATATGATCACATTGTTATGGTTGTCCCATCAATATAATTTTTTTAAGAATGATCTACTTGAAGAACTATATAATTAAACGATTTAAATGATTGAATGAGTTCCATGATAGACCCACAAACACCAACAACACCCTCTAGCCCATTTTTTAACGGAAGAGGTCTTGCACGGCAATTGAGCTGGAGGGTCCAGTTGAGGGGTTTTGTGTTTATTCATACTCATTTCAATGATTCGGATTGTGGTTTTTAATTCTATATATTTTAAATATAAAAATTAAATTGATTAGATATTAATAATTAAAAAATTGAATTAAATTTGACTAAAAGAAATTAAAATTAAGTACAATTTTCAGAATAAGACTATTTTATTTTTTGAAGACAAATATAATTTAATTAATGTGCAATCAACTTGAGTTTTAGCTTAAATAATTCACTCAAGAAACACTAGAAGATGGATAATTTTAATTAACGAGTTAGACTCAGAATGAACCCGTAGCCTCTCAATCGGCCCTTCAATTCAATTACTAATCAGGAAGAAAGTTTCATCTTCTTTTAATAGCTTGTAATTTTTTTGTTATGTCCGCATATTAATTTATTTAAGTAACAACTAAGACCACATTAACGCGGTTTTGGTAGAGACTTGTTGAATGCAGTTTTGGCATGAAGTGATTTGTCTTTGTTGTAGCTTGCCGTTTCCTCACTAATGTTTATCTTGTCTTTTGCTTCATAAAATTACTAGCCTATCAGCCGTGCTATGCACGAGATAATTATAAATATTTATATTTGTTTTAAATTTTTTTTAATATATAAATTATATTTTTTAAGAATTTTTTCTTATCACTAACCATAGTGTATAGGGGAAGTTGAAAAAGATATTGCAGTAACTATACACGAATTGTATCTATAATTATTTAGATGAGGGGATTTTAAATGCTGATCAGAGAATTTTGACCAAATCAATAATTGCAGGCATGTGGAAAGATATGTTAATAGAAAAAAGTTAATAAATGCTGATCAGAGGATTTTGATCAAATCAATAAATGCTGAGTTTTTTTTTTTTTTAAAATGAAAAATTAAAAAAATTCAGATTGGGATATTGAAGCTTCCATAGGTCTTGGGGGTTAAAAACCCCATTTTGCTTAATATATAGTATAGATTAAAGTGTAATGGTATAACTATTTTTTTTTTCTTTTTTTCTTTTTTCTTTTTTTTTTTTTAAATATAAGATAATATGATTTGTATCAGTGAATCCACGTGACATCCATTCACCTGTATACAAGAGTGAAAATAGGGCAAAATTTAAGATTATATGTTTCATTTTTTGTTATTAAATAGTTGGGCAAATTACATCACTAATCCCTACATGTTACTTCTTATGTCATTTTGACCTCTACATTTTTAATTGATTCAATTTTGACTTTTAATTTAATATTTTGTGCCAATTTGGTGCAATTAACAACACCATTAAGACTTTTTTTTACAAAAAAATAATCACTAAATTGATTGAGATAACTCACATAATCGATTAAGTTTATAATTTTTTTTTATCTAAACACAACACAAGCTACTCATGTGCACATTTTTTTATAAAATAATGCTACCAATCATAATTACTTGAACCAAATTTAAACAAAATAAAAAAATAGTCAAAATCGAAAAAATTAAAATTACAAAAATTAAAGTGACACATAAGTCAAAGTATAGGAACTATCAATGTAATTTGCCCTAAATAGTTTCAAATGTAAGATTATATATTGAGTAATGCTAGAGACTCCAAAAATTCTATTAAAATTTTTACCAAATGTCTCACATGGATATGGGACCCACACAATGTGGGTCCCATGTAGATCGTATACCCATGTGTGACATTTGATAGAACTTTTGGTAAAAAAAATTTGGGTCTCTAAGATTTTTATTATATATTTACATAGTGTGATCAACACTGTTCAAAAAAACATAGTGTGATCAAGAAATAAAAAATCAATGAATCATTTTTTGTCTCTCAAATATTTAACAAAAGTGAGTATTATCTCACCGGTAATAAAATTCATAACATCCTGAGTTGAAAACACCATATAAATAGTGTCAAATAATAATTCAAAATTTCTGATAATTACTTATTTGCATTATATGTCGTGCATGCACAATTTACATTGCTTAATGCATATTTTGGAACCTCTCATATTCTTTGCACTTCATAATAATACGGATAAATTACAAATACACCTATGAGGTTTGTTTAAAATATAGATTATTCCATATGGCTTAAAAAATTACTAATATCTCCTTGTCAATTTTTTTTATTTAACAAAATTAATTGAAATAATGGAATTTATAACTTCTCTCTTATACAGTAATAAAATTACTTGATTATTAATTGAAATATATTTATAATATTATTAAAAACTATTAATTAACCTGATAATTTATTAATAAATGAGTCATTTGTTATAAAATTAAAAATTTTAAGGGGACAGGATGTAATTTTTAAAATTATAAAGATCAATTTATATTTTAAATAAATATCAAGGAGTATATTTATAATTTATCCTAATAATAATGATGATATTAGTAGCTAAGCTAGTTGCAACAACTAATAATAATAAGAGTTATAACTTTTTTACATTACCCGTAAGGAAATCTGTTTAGTAAAATGTGTTTCTTCAAATTAATCTCAACCAATACCATGTATTATATCAAATGATAAATATAAATAGGTGAGCATATTATAGATACTAATCTAATCATCTATCGAATTCCAGTGAGTACTAATGATTTATTTATTCATTTATGGGAAAGGAATGGCTTCCCTTTGGTTCAATCATGGATTGAAGGATATTGTTGGGCCCGTGGGAACTCACCACGGGTCCTATTTCGATAATCTGAACCTTCAATATGTAGAACTCGTCGAGTACTATATGCTTATAAAAAATCATGTTAATCGAATATCAATAGCTATGTGATCAAATCAGTTTTCTATGAAAAATAAATAGCTTACAAAAATCTAATTCGATCACATAGCTATTGATATCCAATCAATGTAATTTTTTATAAGAATGTAATACTCAACGAGTTTTACATATTGAACAATTCAGATTATCGAAATGAGACCTGTGGTGGGCCCCCATGAACCTAATAGTACCCTCCAATCCGATCATGGACTGGAGGAAAGCCATTCCCTTATGGAAATTCAAGTCATAAGTATAATTTTAAAAATTTTAGGATAATAGTTCTTTTTTTTTTTTTTTTTAAAGATTGGATTTAGGATTCTTTTGGGTCAAAAGAACAAAATAACTTAAAAGAGCTTATTATTCCTCCCTCTATATATGTCTATCTGTCCACATAATCTATCTATATATCTATACTACCAGCACCAATTGCCGCCTCTTGTCACCGCCGATGACTTTCAAGCTATTTTTAAAATAGAGAAAAAAAGATTCCTTCAAAATAATAATTTATTCTTTTCACCAAATAATTTTATTAATCATATATTTATTTTCATAAAAGATCAACCTAATGGCAAATTATCCGTTTGTGTATCTACTTATTTTATAAGGGGTGAGCCCACGTGAGAACTGTTGAAAGAAAAAGGTTTCTAAGTTTGTCTGATCTTATGAAATTTAGCTGTTCATCATTTAAAATTTAATATGGAAAGTGTTCGTTTCTGCCGGCCAATAAAAATATTTTTATCAACGTACACATCTAATAATCTTAATTAAAAAAAAAAAAGAGTAAATTATCTATAGTTTTTAATAACTGGTTAAGTCATATCAATTCATTGTTAAAAGCTTGTCCTAATAGAGTCGTTACTATAAAAAAATGACGATTTTCTAAATCTGTTACTCAAATTGATAATTAACGACTTTTTGACGATTTTTTCAAAATGTCGTTAAAATTAATGATTAGTAACTTTTTATTTTATATAAAAACCGCTAATTATTACAGGACCTATTAACCAATAAGTCCACATACTGAAACCCACACATAAATCCCAAAATAAAAAAATATAAGTTTCATCCAATGGATAGAAACTATTTCAAATCCTTAAACAAACATTTCGCTCATAAAATACGGTTAATTATAACTAAGTCTTATTAAGTATTATCAAATATCAACTTATCTCTTCATTTATGAAGACTCATATTCTGAGCCTTCAACCATAAAAACTGTACAAATACCCTTCTTGAATGGTTGGAAGTAATAATTTTTTAATTAACAATAGTATTAAGATATACGAATTTATAGACGATAGAAGTAAATTAACATTAGCCAATAATTGAAAGGAACTTGATCTAGTTAACCTTAAAATGCTATATATTTTTTCAATAAAAATATTAAATTAGTTTTTTTTTTTTTTATCAAAAAATATTAAATTAGTTGAGCTCACAAATTTCATGATTGATTGAGGACAGAAGCTTAGATTTTGAGGGAAATATCATGTTATTCTCCATAGTTTTTATTAGTCTAGTAGGTCGACCTATAGGCAAGAACTGTGTGAATTGAATTTTATTATGTTAATCCAAGCCGAAGCTAGATGACAACACTAAAATCAAACTTTTGAGGGTAAAAAATAGGATAAATTACAAATACACCCCTGAAGTTAGATTAAAATATAAATTGTTCCTTTTGGTTTGAAAAATTACAAATACCTACATGTCAGAATTTTTTATTTAATAAAATTAACTGAGAAAATGAATTTTTTTTTCCTATACAATAATAAAATTATATGAATTATTAATTGAAATAAAATTTTAACATCATTAAAAATTATTATTTAATTTAATTATTTATTAATTAAAGGACCTATTTGTTATGAAATTAGAAACCTTATGAGGCATAATGTAATTTCTAGAACCACAGGAGTAATTTGTAATTTAAGTAAATCTCAGGAATTGTGTGTGTAATTTACCCTAAAAAATATTATGTTTCTACATTTTTTTGTTGCTTATTTATAATATTTACTTAGTTTATGAAAATAAATATAATTAAATTTGATTGAACGAGGACATGTTTTCCATTGAAATTTTAATTGACAATATCAGTATTTTTTGTTTAAGGATTAATTACATTAAAACTCCTCAACTATTAATAAATATCACTTTACTCTAACTATGAAAATCGTATAAATATGTATTTTTTAGAGATGGTCTGAAAGAGGAGGTCTGAGAGGTGAAAGTGATACACTTTTATAATTAAAATAGTCAAAATGTACTGTTCATAGATGAGAAGTGTTACCCAGAGGCAACCCATGAGAAGGGTGAATTAAGTTTCTAAATAAATTGTTAAATTAAAAAAAATTATCCCAAATAATAAACAAATAAAAATAGAAGCATTTACACACAAGTCCTAATTTATGAACTTATACTCCCTCTATTAAGTCTTATCTAAGATTTTTTGGACTTTCAAGTCCTATTAAATTTTTAATATTCAGAATTGTCCTTCAAATAATTATTGTTCATCATTTATGATTATCTGTAAAGGAACATGATGATTTGATATTTATTTTGATTTTCAAAACTCTAAAATATTAACTTTCAAATTGAAAAAAAAAAAAAAAATTATGTGCAAAAAAAAAAAACTTACATTTTTTTTTTTGAAAAAACTGAATTATTTTTTTGTGCAAAAATAAAATTGTGTTTATAAAAGAGCATGATGATGGAACATTGACGTGCAAAATTGGAAAAAAAATTTAATATGAAAAAAATGATAATGTTTTCATTTTAAAACTGAAAAAGGCTGGTAATATTCTCGGTTTTATTGAATAGTTGAATCAAACCAATAAATAAAAGGGCAAAAATGTTTAATCTCATGCTCTGTTTTTTTCATCAGTTAGTGAAATAATTATCTGAAATATTACTATGCAAAATTGATAATGTTCTTAGTTTTAAAAATTAAAAAAAAGAACTGATAATATTCTTAATTTTGTTAAATTAGACTTATTGATTCAAAAAAATTTAAATAGAACATGAGATACCATAACATTTGTACATATGACTTTTAGGTAATTAACTCATAAAAATATGAAACAATAAAGATGAGAGCAATAAATTAAAATTTAATTCAAATGAGAAATAAAAATAAAATTAAAAATATGAAGCAATATAAGTAAGACTAATCAAAATAAATTAAGTTAATGGAAAAGAGAGCAAACATGGAATTTATAGTGATTCGGCTCAAACCAAGCCAACGTGCACTTCTTGGCAATTGATCAACCTTGATCACTCCAATCAACTAGTTGTGAATCCGTTGGAATGATATAAATAAAATATCAGTATTATTTTATTATTTTATATGTATAAAGGTTAAGGGGCAAATATGTCATTTTAATCTCATAGAGGGGTAAGTGTGATTCTTCAAACGTGAAAGGAATCTGTATTAAATAGAAATCTCAATGAGTGTTAGTGTAATTTACTCTTATTATATTATATATAATAAAAATATATATAAAAGATGCATAGAAATTCATTATTTTAAATCAATGCATATATCAAAATGACAAAAAATTATTTTTATTTTGTGTCAAAAGAGTGTAAAATAAATATATAATAAAATCCTAATTTATTCTATAATATTTTAAATATCATCAAAATTAAAGCATAGGATTAACAGAGAATATAATAATATTCACTAACAATTGAGGTGTCTTAGTGTAAATAATTTTTTTTAATTTTTATCCAGTGTTGTAATGGATAATTAACAGAGGAGATGCACCTGTATTTTGTCATCATAAGGTGTGCCTTTTTAATTTAGAAAATGTAAATGGTATTGCTATGATTATTGAAAATCTGTGGTTAGTTAAGTTCTTATAGAATTTTCTTTTAGGGAATACTATATTTACTATTTCTTTATGAAAAAATTATTAATTATTAATACATTGATAAAGTTATTACATATTTATAGAAAAATTATAAATTTTACCCGTATTTTGCCCCCGTTTGGGAAGTGGGTTTGACTTTTTGGCTTTTTGACTTTTTTGACTATTTTATCCTGGGCTTAAAAGCTTAGTTTGGGAAGGACTTTTTGACTTTTTAGCTTTTTTAAGTTTTTTTGTGAGAGAAGAATGTGATGATTATGAGTTAGATGTAATGTTTTGTTTGTTATGACTAAAATAGCCTATTTTATTTTTTGTGACTAAAATAACCAAAAAAGCCCAAACCATGGCTTCCCAAACGAAGCCTTTAAGTTTTATACTTATATGAAATTTTCTTTTTCTTTTTTATATTTGAGACACCTAAGTAATGTTCTGGTTTTGAGTAAGTCCCCAGTCCGTGGTCTCCTCCATACGCCCAAAAAAAAAAAAAAGTCCTTATTTATAAATACTAGTGGTTGAACATGTGCGTTGTACATGACACGTAATTTTTCATCAACTATTAATACTATAAAGTATTCGATGGTAATATAGTATTTCAGATTGACAATATATGAATACAATAACATATATAAATTTACGCTTATATTTTTTTTTATATATATTTATATATGTAGATATTGATATATATATATAAGATATCTCAAAAATAATATGTGAAATCTTTTATAACAATATAATACAGGTAACAATAAGAAACTAATTATTCATAATTAAATAGTTGATTATAATGTATATGTTTAGTTTATATTTTTTTGCGTATGTATTCATTTTTTAATTAGATTATTAAATTCATATAAAAATTAAAATTTGTGAATAATTTGTGTAAAAATAGAGATTGGTGAAGATTTAAAAAAAGAAAAGTTTATATTGTTTGATTTGGTTTGTTTTTTCGAACTTTTATTTTGAAATTTTTTATTTTCATATTTTTTTGTCTTTGACACTATTTTTGTTGAAACAAATTGTCTTGAACTCTTCAGTTGGTAGTCTTCGGGTCTTCAAAACGTAGCGATGATCTTGTCTATGTAGGACATAAATTAGGTGTTTCAAGACGCGTTACTAAGTCGTTTTCCTAAAGACAATATTTGCATCCACCAAAAAGTGTACAGGGGGTTACAGCAAATTTACCTCCATGATACAATGAAACCTGATCTAAGGATCAAATCTACCGGGGTCTGCACTGACAATAGTAGATCAGAATACTCTTGATATAATCAAGAAAACCAAGTCACTAATGATCAAATCTGCAGAACTTGATTACTAATAAGAAAAGTAGAAACTCACTTAAGAAACTCTTGATTGAAAACTCTAAATTAAGAGGGAGAAAGAGAGAGAGAGAATTGCAGGAATGAATTCTGAATTTTTGGATGGAATAAAATGGCTGATTTCGCAGCCTATTTATAGGCCTTGCTGCACCTAATCGAATAGTCATGTCCCTTGATCGCATCCGATCAAATCTAACCGTTGGATCAACGACCTACGTTGCAAATAATTCTCACACCGAATAGATGCCTTGACTAATCACACCTTATCACAATCAGGTGCCATCTCATCCGTACGATTGCACGCATCTCTAATCAACAGCTATGATCAACTCGCTCTAGATTGGACACACAACCGTTTGATCGGTTTGTTGACTTATCGGCAACGGATGACACGTCACTGCCACGTAGAGCTGACTGTATTCCACGTCACCCATACCACGTTGGATCCATGTCATCGCTCCAAATAGAAAAGTGCCCTCATGGCGCCAATGCATCCGTACTAAGTGCAAAGTGTGCCATCAAACGCCACACAGCCCACTGCCCAAGCCATATGCGCGCGCGCATGCGTGTGCAGATTGTGCAAAGCCCTATCCTTGCGGTGTGGATGCATGCACACTAGCTTTCGGCTCACAATTCTATATTCAAAGGAATATTCCATATAGCACTTTATTAAGTGCTCCATGTTTTTTCTCTTTCTTATGTGGGACAAAGCCCCAAGCTTATTTCATGTTTTCCAAAGAAAAACATGGAAGGTTTTTGAAAACACCCAAAAATAAATTATAAATTTGAAAACCCATTCTGAAAATTCCCCAACATTTCCCCACCATTTTCAAAATATCATATGATGATTCTTGGTTCACTTGGCAACCTTATGCATAGGTGAAGATATCTTATGGTTTGAATCATTCACTTAGTGAAAACATCTTAAAGTTAGTCAAGATGGCATAGTAGATTTGTCTTTGAACTAGTAATCTTATTCGACTAACCGGACATGTCTCACGCACAATATAGTTTACCTCAAGTATTCAAACAAACCAACACGTAGATTGGCCTTGTGTCTATATCCTATTTCATGAGCGCTTTAGAGTCAAGCCCTTGGACTCATAAGAAACGGCACCACCTCCTACACTCACATAGATAAGCTAACTAAGAGTACCCTTGTAATTTACAGTACCGTAACAACTCAGTTGTAAGCTTATTAAGAGTTTGCTAACTCATCCTCTTCTTTTCATATTACAGGTACCAAGCACTTCAACCTTGGGATGAAAATGAAATAAAACTAAGTGCTTGCAATCACGACATATGGTGTACTTGGGCTCATTGAACTCAAGACTTGATGTTTCTTCAAGCGTTGATTCGAGTTTCTACCAGGAGTGATTATGTTAAGTGGGCTTAAAACCCATCCCCTTTGATGTTTTCCACACCAAATCCCTTACAAGTCCCTTTGTTAAGGGGTCAGCCAAGTTTTCACTTGACTTTACATAACTAATGGTAATCACACCTTCTGTGATTAATTGCCTAACACAGTTATGTCTTAGTCCTATATGCCAGGACTTTCCATTATAGACATGGCTATAGGCTCATGATAGAGTTGTTTCACCATCACAATGCAAAGATATTGGTGGCATAGGTTTTGGCTATATCTGTGACAACCCTCACCTCTGATTAGTGCTAATCTTTGATTAAGCATGATAAGTAATTAATTATGATAAATTTCTGGATTGATTGCATAAGTGTATTACCTTAATTGCATTTTTATCTGTTTGTCATTGATTGATCTGTTCATGTTTTAAGTTTCAAACTGCGAATTGAAAGCCTTATCGGAAACTGATTCAGAAATTGATTAGTATTATATGCTAATTAGGATTTATGTGATTTTATGGTAGATTTAATTAAAATTTGATTTGGAACGATTAAATTAAATTAAATAATGTTAAATTATTGAATCAAAGTTTATTACACTTTTGCCATACTAGTGGGCCACTTGTTAACACATGTTTGGAGCTTAATTCATCTTTGTTACACTATTTCTTCATCCACTTAGAGACCCAAACTGTGAGAGAGAAGAGGGTAAGAGAAGAATTGAGTTCAACAAGAATTTGACTTGGGGAATTAGGAGGAATTGAAGAGGACTTGCAAAATTGGGCCTCCATACTTTGAAATTCAAGACCTAGATAGGATGTTCATCCTTTAGTTTATGTATTTAAGTTGTTACTCGCATGGTCCATGGTGAAATTGGTGATTAGAGTCTAGAATTGGCTCAAAATGTTGTATTGAGTAGCTATGGTTGCATGCATGTCCATGTTATTGAAGTTTTGAGGTCTTTTCTATGAAAATTTCTATATGCATGTTCATGTTTCTGTTATAGTCCATGAATTCACCATGTTTTGGAGTTCAAACTTGCATTTGATTATGTTTTGGGGCATTAGAATCCATTAGAACACATGTATGTTATCTTTTTACATAATACATAAAAGTTTTAATTGAATTATGTGCAATTGTCTCACCTTTGGGCTTGATTTTACAAAATTGATCTTCAAAACATGATGTAGTATGAGTTTTCAAGTGATTTCCAGAAAATGGGCCCAAAAGGTTGAGTTTTGATGTGTTGAATGCTTGGTTTGAGCTTGGGAGGCAAATCTGGAAATTCCAAATTTTGGCTTCCACGCTCGAGCGAAGGATTCCACGCTCGACCAACCATCTTTGTGTTCAGAGTTCTGCTCGAGCGACAGAATGCTGGCTCGAGCGTAGATTACAATCTCTCAAGTTTTCTACATGTGCAGACGCACACTCGAGTGAAGGAACCTACGCTCGAGCGAGGACCGTGTCTCACACTCGAGCGAGCGTCGAGCGGAGATTTTCAACAACCAGTACTTTTCATGTTTTTACAGACCACTCGAGCAAGGAAGTCTACGCTCGAGCGACCCCTCTATTTTGGTAAGCTCGCTCGAGCATAGAAAGCCACGCTCGAGCGAAACCCATATTTCAGCAAAAATTCTTAAAAGTGTTTTAAAATGCATTTTCGCATCCTCATTTCATCCTAGACATTCCTAGGCCAAGTTTAATGTGACGCCCCAAAATTTGAGGACATCATAATAAGGTTTAAAACTTAAAATCAATTTGCTTAATTAAAAATCCTCATCAATGTTGTCACCAAATTTATCATCATCCATTAATTTACAACATGGAAACTAAAAGTTCTTAAATTACAACTCCAATCAAATTTAAAACATTGTCTTAGTACACAAATATAAAAAAGAACTAGAGAAAAACTAGAAAACTAAAAAAAAAATGGTTCGTGGAGTTTTGTTGAATGTTGCCTTCCTACACCTCGGTGTTTCCTTCGGTTTCTTGATTTTGGCATGAAACGCCAATGGAAATGCCAATGAGCGAGCTCAATAAGATACTACAACCCGAAAATACCCATCCCGATAATAATACTCACAAACGTTGTGTATTAAAATAATAAGCGACATTTAATAAGCATAACATAAATGCCAACAATTAAAATAATAACAACAGATAAATAAATAAATAAAATGGCAAATGGAGATAGTGATTCATCATAAGGAAAATGCACACTTTTCTTTTTAAAGTCACATAGATTTAGTTCATCAGATAAGTTTAAGTAACTCCCCGCGAGGTACTATTTCCACTCAACCACTAAACAATGGCCACGGGCAATTCTGACTCCCCCTTGGTCAAATATTCAAATGTTACTTAACTACCAATGATGGTTACATACCCAGTCGTGACATCACGGGAACGATCTATGTTGTGACGCCCGCACCACCAACCTTATATCGCCTCTACACCGAATAAGAGCCGAAATACCTTCCCGTGCCATGTTAGGGTTCGCAACTCACTTGCGCAAGATTCTAGACCGGGCTCACCCCATCACTTTTAAATGTAATGTATCATTGGTTAATTTCGTGTCTCTTTACGTTGTACAATCCACATGGTGATGCATGTACGAGTTTTAGTTTGAAAACTACAGTGACATAATGCTTAAATAGAACAACACAATTGTATATGACAACCAAAATAAATATGATAGAATGTCTTAGGATTTATCACAAAATTTCTTAGGAATTCACACACTACTTTTGTCAGCACTGTATATAAAACAGAATAATATGAAACCCGTATCAAATGATGTTCAATCCTTACAATATTTTAACTAGTGCTAATTCATTGAGTTAGGAACATATTCCGAGAAGAATACCAGAGCCAAAAATGATTTTTAAAGGAGAAATAAATTTTGAAGAAAACTGGTTCTTGTATGACAGTGAGCTATAGTACTTCCAGCACAGGTAATCTGTGATGGAAAAATAAGAACGGCCTCAAACGGTGTCAGAAGAAGGTATGGTTAGAACGGCATGTTAGATTCTTGAGTTTAGAACATGTTTCCAGAAGGATTCGAAGACTGAAAATCGACAGAAGATGATCAATTAATTTTTCTAAGAAAACTGGACAGATTCTGTCACATTGTGGAAAAATTTGCTTTTCTCCCTCAATACTTCAAAAACAATCATGAAACCAGCGGCGTTTGAAAGGTAACTTAAAAATCTAATTTTTCCAATTTGAATCACTTGAAAATTTATCCTGCGGAATGAACAGTGATCTGGTAAAGTCAGTGTTGCTGCTGCCTCCAAACAGCAATGGAGTAAAAAGATATATTCAGGCCACAAAAATATCAGCACTGGTGTTCTATGTTCGAAAAATAGAAAGGGTCCTCAAATGGTGCCGAAAAGAGGGATGGTCAGAACGGTTTGCTAAATTTTTGAGTTTAGAACATATTTCCAGAAGAGTGTGAAGTCTGAAAATCAGTCGAACGAGGTCGAATAATTTTTGTAAGAAAACTGGACAGATTCTGTCACATTTTGGAAAATTTGGCGTTTCTCTCTCAATACTTAGTGAAAAATTATGAAACCAGCGGCGTTTGAAAGGTAACTTAAAAATCTTACTTTTCCAAGTGGTCGTGCAGAAAAACATCATTTGTAGAGAAAATGGGACCTGTTTGAAGCTACTGCTTCTGCTGCGTCGTAAGCGACACTTAGGTAAAATATTCGTTTCGGTAAGAAAATGGTGTCTAATCATTTTATAAAAATTTTACACAGTGTATAACGCCTACATATACTTCCAGTACACACAGATTTTTAACATCAATTAATTTCAATTTATTAGAGCTCTCTTTCCACCCGATAAAGGGTAAAACAGTGAGCAGAATCTATGTTTTAAACATGCATGGACTATTTTGCTATAGATGACTTAACCAAGCTTAGTCTTGCATATATATTATATAAATTCAGTTAGGGAATCTAAGGGAGGGTTGAGGTGGTGTATTCTTACCTCAAGAGCTTTTGCAAACACTTCTCAAACTAAGTTGAAATTGGTATTCACCAAGTACCCTCTCTTTTCCTCTCTTTCTCTTCTCTTTTCTACTCTCTCTTTTCTCCTCTCTTTTCCTCTCCACTCTTTCTTTCCTCTCACAGCCGTGTGGGTGTGTATTATGGCTGAAATGGAGTTCTTATGTAGGCAAAATAGGAGCCACTTTTGTTTTATTTTATTATTTCCTTTCTTTAGCAAAACAAATTTCTATTGGCTTGGAATTGCCATCCTATCCCATGCTTACTTCTCTAGGCATGTTGAGTGTGAAATTAGAAACCAAGCATGCCTTGCATGCAACATAGCATCCTAGGGAAAAAGAAGTGGCAGCCACTTATCTTGCAATTTGACACCTTTTTTTTTTTTTTTTTTTTGAATTGAATTGAATTGAAACTGGTGCCAATACAATATTAATATATAATATATATATGATTTTGAGTCACTTTAATATTAGAATATTATTTTATGTAACTAAAAGACATGAGATTGAACCAATTAATCTCCATGGGTAAATTTTCTTGTACACAAATTATTAATGTAAAACTTTATACAGAATAATATATTAAGAATTAGATTTGTGTAGTCTTAAAAGTGACGATGACACGCCCAACAATAATAATAATACTATGAAAATAAAAAATGCACTAATTAAATAATTGAAAGTTAATTATAGAATTGCGTCACAAAATGTTGTTATGGAATTGGATTATAAATGTTGATTACAAAATTTAAGTAGCTAAATATAATTACCAAAATAATTTAATATGCAAAAATACGGGTTCTCACAACCTATCCCCCTTAAAATAATTTAAGTCTCGTCTCGAAATTTTGATGAATGCCTTTATCTTCAAACAACTGAGGGTAGTTGACTCGTGTTGCATCCTTTCTTTCCCAGGTAAACTCCTCCGGTGCTGCCACAACACTCGCACCAAGTGGATGACTTTGTCACTCAGGTTCTTTTCTTGTTGATCCATAATCTTTATAGAGCTTTCGTCAAAGTTTGCATCTTTATTGAGATCAAGATCTCCCAAATTGATAACATGGGAAGGGTGTGGCTCATACTTCCATGTCACTAAGATGTGAAAAATATTGTGCACTACTGCGAGCTGTAGTGGTAATGCTAAACGGTATGCCACCTCTCCTACCTTGCTCAGAATTTCAAAGGGTCCCACATAACGAGGTGCAAGTTTTCCTTTCTTTCCAAATCGTGTAGTACCTTGACGAGGTCGAACTTTGAGAAAAACATGATCGCCTACCTCAAAAGTTAAGGGTCGTCTCCTTTGATCCGCAGAGCTCTTTTGTCGACTTTGGACTGTGGTTAGCCGTTGTTTGATCAGTTTTATCCTCTCAGTAGTCTCCTTAATCAAGTTTGGTCCTAACAAGGTTGCTTCTTCTACTTCAGTCCAACAGACTGGTGATCGACAAGGTCGTCCATAAAGTGCTTCATTCGTTGCCATTCCAATACTGGCTTGGAAACTATTGTTGTAAGCGAACTCAACGAGAGGTAGGTGTCTCTCCCAACTTCCCTTAAAATCCATCACGCAAGCTCGAAGCATATCCTCTAAGGTTTGTATTGTTCTTTCAGACTGTCCATCAGTTTGTGGATGAAATGTCGTGCTAAAACATAGATTTGTTCCCATTGCCTTCTGCAAGCTCTGCCAAAATTGAAAAATGAATCGAGGATCACGATCAGACACGATGCTGATTGGTACTCCGTGTAATCTGATCACTTCTTTGGTGAACAATCTACTAAGTGAATCCAACGTATCTGATGACCCGACAGGTAAGAATCAGGCTGTCTTAGTTAGTCGATCTACCACTACCCACATATCGTCATGTCCCTGTGGTGACCGAGGCAAACCAATCACAAAATCCATGGTTATGTGTTCCCATTTCCACTCCAGGATTGGTAGAGGTTGAAGTGTTCCTGCCGGTGTTTGGTGTTCAGCCTTTACTTGTTGACATGTCAGGCACTGGGACACAAACTTGGCTACATCCTTTTTCATTCTGCCCCACCAACATTGGCGTTTTTAAGTCTTGGTACATCTTAGTACCTTCTGAATGTACTGCGAATACTGAATGGTGTACCTTTTCTCTTAGTGAGTCATCACTTGGCACGAACACTTGACCTTGATATTTCAAACTCCCATCTGTGTGAATTTCCCAATCAGGTATGGTTTCACTAGATTCCATTCATGCCTTGATAAATGCCACCTCGATCATCTTGTGTATCACTAGATTCTAATATCTCGCTCAAAATTTTAGGCGTAACAATTTGAGCACCAAGGTAAGCCTTTTCATCTTGAACCTCCATCTATATCCCAAATTCATTGAGCGTTCCAATCATATTCCATTAAGCTAGCAACAATCCCTCTATTTTTGCGGCTTAATGCATCTACTACAACGTTAGCCTTGCCGGGATGATAAGAAAGGGTAAATTGGTAATCCTTGAGGTACTCCGTCCAACGTCTCTGACGTATGTTCAGGTCCTTTTGGGTGAACAGATACTTCAAGCTTTTGTGATCGGTGAATATCTCAACCTTTTCACCATACAGGTAGTCCTCCAAATTTTGAGTGCATAAACTATAGCTACTAACACCAAGTCATGAGTGGGATAATTCTTCTCATGGTTCTTTAATTGCCTTGATCCATATGCCACTACCCTGCCATTTTGCATTAATGTGCACTCCGGACCTTATTTGGAAGCGTCACAATACACATTGTACCTAACGTCACGTTCTAGTGCCATAAGAATAGGGGCACTCATCAATCTTTTCTTAAGTTCTTGGAATGAATTTTCACAAGACTCGTTCCATCCAAACATAACCCCCTTTTAAGTCAAATGTGTCATTGATCTGGCCAATTTTTAGAAGTCTTGAATGAATCTTTGATAGTAACCGGCCAATCCTAAGAAACTACGAATCTCAATGTGTTCTTAGGTTGCTTCCATTCTGTCACTGCCTCTACTTTAGTTGGGTCCACCGATACTCCCTTTTCAGACACCACGTGACCCAAAAATTTTACTTCCTCCATCTAGAATTCACATTTACTAGCTTTAGCATACAGTGGGTTCTCTCTCGTGGTTTTTCTCAAATGTTGTTCATGGTCTCCTTCAGACTTGGAATACACCAAAATATCATCAATGAAAACTACCACAAATTGATCTAAGTAAGGCGTGAACATTTTGTTCATTAAACTTTTGAACACACTTGGTGCGTTGGTTAGGCCGAATGGCATCACTAGGAACTCATAGTGGCCGTAACGGGTTCGAAATGCAGTCTTAGGAATATCTTCTTCCCCGAATACGCAACTGGTGATACCCAGATCTGAGTTCTATCTTTGAGAAATACTTTGCCCCTCTAAGTTGATCAAAAGGTCATCAATCCTAGGTAGTGGATATCGATTCTTAATGGTAACTCTATTGAGTTGTCGGTAATTAATGCACAACCTAAGTGTCCCATCTTTCTTCTTAACAAATAAGGTCGGTGCTCCCTACGGGGATGTACTTGGCCTTATAAATTCCTTGTCCAATAATTCTTGCAACTGTGTCTTTAGCTCTCTTAGTTCAGCTGGTGCCAAACGATGTGGTGCCATTGAGATCAGTGATGTGCCAGGTTGTAGTTCGATGGTGAAATCTACTTCTCGCTTTGGGGTAGTCCTGGTAATTCCTCCGGAAATGCATCAGTATACTTGCGTACCACACGAGGTAGCCCTAGTTCCATACCGTCTCTGTCGTCCAGAACTAAGCTGGCTAACCATCCAGCTAGGTGGTCGTGCCACTTTGATTTTTGAAGTGTCGGTGATAGGGAATCTTGTCTATCCCCCTTAAATTGAAATCGTGTTTCGTCGTGAGAGTAGGCAGTCATCGTCTTTTGAAAGCAATTAATGGTGGCTCTATGGGATGATAACCAGTCCATTCCTAGGATAACGTCAAAGTCTGACCTTTCCATAACTCGTAGGTCGCGAGTTAAACGTAAACTAGAGACTCCTAGTTCACATGATTTGCATATGAGATCTACTTGAGTTTGACCTCCTAACGGTGAAGCTACACTCATAGGTATTTCTAATTGTTCAAGCTCTAATCCCAAAATTCACACAATTGTAGTAGAGAAGAAAGAGTACGACGTGGCTACGACAAATAGCATAATTAACACAAGAATTCAAATGGAATTTGAACAAACGGTACAATCGGATGACATGATGGTTTTGAACCTTTAATAAGGTTAAGATTATGGAGCTGGTGACCAAACTAGATATTTGAATTGAAATTGCGTTTGGCCATACACATTTCAAACCAAATGCCTAAGATTTTCACCCTGTAAGGATTAAAAGAGTACAACTGGTTTTCAAGAGAACAACATAAAAGATACAATAATCAAGGCTCAAAATTTGCCAATTGATCATCTTAACGCAATACTTTTCTGAATTGGAAAGGTTCACTCAAGATACAGAAGAGATGATTTTGTATTGGACAAATTTGGCGTCAAGCTAGAGGAACAGTTAGGATCAAATAAGGATAGCTACTATGATTAGCATAAAGCTCGCATAAACTATGAGTCACATAACTCTATTCCTTCTAACATATGACAATACTCCTCAATTAAGTATGAACCTCTTTCCACCGTCCCTAGGTATTCTAACCTAGAGCTCTGATACCATGTTGTGACGCCCCAAAATTTGAGGACATCATAATAAGGTTTAAAACTTAAAATCAATTTGCTTAATTAAAAATCCTCATCAATGTTGTCACCAAATTTATCATCATCCATTAATTTACAACATGGAAACTAAAAGTTCTTAAATTACAACTCCAATCAAATTTAAAACATTGTCTTAGTACACAAATATAAAAAAGAACTAGAGAAAAACTAGAAAACTAAAAAAAAATGGTTCGTGGAGTTTTGGTTGAATGTAGCCTTCCTACACCTCGGAGTTTCCTTCGGTTTCTTTGCATGAAACGCCAATGGAAATGCCAATGAAGCTCAATAAGATACTACAACCCGAAAATACCCATCCCGATAATAATACTCACCAGTAAAAAAAAAGTTGTGTATTAACAGAATAATAAGCAGCATTTAATAAGCATAACATAAATGCCAACAATTAAAATAATAACAACAGATAAATAAATAAATAAAATGGCAAATGGAGATAGTGATTCATCATAAGGAAAATGCACACTTTTCTTTTTAAAGTCACATAGATTTAGTTCATCAGATAAGTTTAAGTAACTCCCCGCGGAGTACTATTTCCACTCAACCACTAAACAATGGCCACGGGCAATTCTGACTCCCCCTTGGTCAAATATTCAAATGTTACTTACAGTAACTACCAATGATGCCCACGCACCAGGGTTACATACCCGAGTCGTGACATCACGGTCTGCCCCAAGGGAACGGTCTATGTTGTGACGCCCGCACCACCAACCTTATATCGCCTCTACACCGAATAAGAGCCGAAATACCTTCCCGTGCCATGTTAGGGTTCGCAACTCACTTGCGCAAGATTCTAGACCGGGCTCACCCCATCACTTTTAAATGTAATGTATCATTGGTTAATTTCGTGTCTCTTTACGTTGTACAATCCACATGGTGATGCATGTACGAGTTTTAGTTTGAAAACTACAGTGACATAATGCTTAAATAGAACAACACAATTGTATATGACAACCAAAATAAATATGATAGAATGTCTTAGGATTTATCACAAAATTTCTGAGGAATTCACACACTACTTTTGTCAGCACTGTATATAAAACAGAATAATATGAAACCCGTATCAAATGATGTTCAATCCTTACAATATTTTAACTAGTGCTAATTCATTGAGTTAGGAACATATTCCGAGAAGAATACCAGAGCCAAAAATGATTTTTAAAGGGAGAAATAAATTTTGGAAGAAAGCTGGTTCTTCTATGACAGTGAGCTATAGTACTTCCAGCACAGGTAATCTGTGTTGGAAAAATAAGAGCGGCCTCAAACGGTGTCAGAAGAAGGTATGGTTAGAACGGCATGTTAGATTCTTGAGTTTAGAACATGTTTCCAGAAGGATTCGAAGACTGAAAATCGACAGAAGATGATCAATTAATTTTTCTAAGAAAACTGGACAGATTCTGTCACATTGTGGAAAAATTTGCTTTTCTCCCTCAATACTTCAAAAACAATCATGAAACCAGCGGCGTTTGAAAGGTAACTTAAAAATCTAATTTTTCCAATTTGAATCACTTGAAAATTTATCCTGCGGAATGAACAGTGATCTGGTAAAGTCAGTGTTGCTGCTGCCTCCAAACAGCAATGGAGTAAAAAGATATATTCAGGCCACAAAAATATCAGCACTGGTGTTCTATGTTCGAAAAATAGAAAGGGTCCTCAAATGGTGCCGAAAAGAGGGATGGTCAGAACGGTTTGCTAAATTTTTGAGTTTAGAACATATTTCCAGAAGAGTGTGAAGTCTGAAAATCAGTCGAACGAGGTCGAATAATTTTTGTAAGAAAACTGGACAGATTCTGTCACATTTTGGAAAATTTGGCGTTTCTCTCTCAATACTTAGTGAAAAATTATGAAACCAGCGGCGTTTGAAAGGTAACTTAAAAATCTTACTTTTCCAAGTGGTCGTGCAGAAAAACATCATTTGTAGAGAAAATGGGACCTGTTTGAAGCTACTGCTTCTGCTGCGTCGTAAGCGACACTTAGGTAAAATATTCGTTTCGGTAAGAAAATGGTGTCTAATCATTTTATAAAAATTTTACACAGTGTATAACGCCTACATATACTTCCAGTACACACAGATTTTTAACATCAATTAATTTCAATTTATTAGAGCTCTCTTTCCACCCGATAAAGGGTAAAACAGTGAGCAGAATCTATGTTTTAAACATGCATGGACTATTTTGCTATAGATGACTTAACCAAGCTTAGTCTTGCATATATATTATATAAATTCAGTTAGGGAATCTAAGGGAGGGTTGAGGTGGTGTATTCTTACCTCAAGAGCTTTTGCAAACACTTCTCAAACTAAGTTGAAATTGGTATTCACCAAGTACCCTCTCTTTTTCCTCTCTTTCTCTTCTCTTTTCTACTCTCTTTTTCTCCTCTCTTTTTCCTCTCCACTCTTTCTTTCCTCTCACAGCCGTGTGGGTGTGTATTATGGCTGAAATGGAGTTCTTATGTAGGCAAAATAGGAGCCACTTTTGTTTTATTTTATTATTTCCTTTCTTTAGCAAAACAAATTTCTATTGGCTTGGAATTGCCATCCTATCCCATGCTTACTTCTCTAGGCATGTTGAGTGTGAAATTGGGAAACCAAGCATGCCTTGCATGCAACATAGCATCCTAGGGAAAAAGAAGTGGCAGCCACTTATCTTGCAATTTGACACCTTTTTTTTTTTTTTTTTTTTTTTTGAATTGAATTGAATTGAAATTGATGCCAATACAATATTAATATAATATATATATATGATTTTGAGTCACTTTAATATTAGAATATTATTTTATGTAACTAAAAGACATGAGATTGAACCAATTAATCTCCATGGGTAAATTTTCTTGTACACAAATTATTAATGTAAAACTTTATACAGAATAATATATTAAGAATTAGATTTGTGTAGTCATAAAAGTGACGATGACAAGGACAACAATAATAATAATACTATGAAAATAAAAAATGCACTAATTAAATAATTGAAACTTAATTATAGAATTGCGTCACAAAATGTTGTTATGGAATTGGATTATAGATGTTGATTACAAAATTTAAGTAGCTAAATATAATTACCAAAATAATTTAATATGCAAAAATACGGGTTCTCACATTTAAAGCATCTTAATGAGGATAATGTTATAGAACCACACCAAATATAGTTAGGGGCTAAGTTATTAATCCCGAGTGTGTGTGTTCGTTCTGTTACTCTGTAGGGTTAGCATCCGAGGACGCTCGTTAGCTTGTCTATAGCCCAGTACTCTGTGAGTAACAATGTTGTAAAGATATGTTCAATTATGATTATTTTATGAATGATCAACTATTCTGCTTACTGAAACATTATTGTTTAATGAATGAATGTTTGTCATATTTGAAAACTGTATTCGTGGCATCTATAGTAATTTACTGTTACAGTACTGTTACTGCTACTGTCACAGAGATCTTTGTTGGTTCCCATGTTTAGAACTACTACTGTTTACTGTTATGATGGCCATCAACTGACTGTTCGGTCTGTTAAGACCTACTGTACTGTTTTGCTAATAGATGTACCACATATGACTATTATGGTTCTAAATGACTGATTTACTGATGCAATTGATTGTTTTAATTACTGAAAGGTCATTCATTCTTAACACCTTTACGCATATGTTATTCACTGGGCTTTAGCTCACTGTTTATATTTAAATGTAGGTGTCCAGGCACCAGACCGAAGCTAAGAGCGTCAGGCTAAGCTCCCGTTTTGTCAATGCCAACCATTGTGCCTCACCTCGAGGTTCCGAATGCGTTAAAGCCAAGGCTGTTTTGGGGTGTTTTAGATTTCCCCTTTTGCCTCTGTTCTGTAATAAATGGTTAAGACTTGACTGTACAGTTCTAGTTAGGGATTTGGTCCCTGCCATGGATGATTGTGTATATGATGTATGTACATATGTTTTGGTTATCAATGTGGCATGTTTATAAAAAATCTTTTGCATACAGATTGTCATAGCTCATTGGACACCTTTTATTTACTGTTTTGGCTTCCGCCAGCTCCTCTACTCTGTATTACTGTCATTACTATTAAGCAGGCCTTCAGTAATCACGGATTACTGGCCGATTACGATGCTAAACTGTCACAACCCAAACCCGCCCCTATAGGTTTAGCACCATAACGCCATGTCCGTGATTACCGAAACTGCTGACAAGAAAGACAAAAACGATATCTGAGTACTGGCTGACGGAAGCCAAAACAGTAATAAAAGATGTCCAATGAGTCAGGATATCAGATGCAAAAAGACTTTTCTGCACATATTCACATTCAAAAGCATAACAGTATATACATACACACATCATATACAGACATTCAAGTTGGGGACCAAGTCCCTACCATAACAGTACAATGCCAGTCTCATACAATCTATACAAAACAGAGACAGAAATGGGGAATCTAAAACACCTCGAAGCAGCCTTGGCTTGACGCACTCGGAACCTCGAAGTGAGGCACAATGGTTGGCTTGACAAAAAGGGAGTTTAACCCAACGCTCCTAGTATTGATCCGGTGCTTGAACACCTAAATATACATATAAACAGTGAGCTAAAGCCCAGCGAATAATAGTTGTGTAAAAAGGTTAAGAATGAATGTCCTTTCAGTAATTAAACAGTCATATCAGTCATTAGAAACCATAGCAGTTATATGTGGTATATCCAATAGCAAATAGTACAGTAGGTCTTAACAGACCGAACAGTCAGTTGATGGTCATCATATTAGTAAACAGTAATGGTTCCAAACATGGGAACCGACAGAGATCTCTGTGACAGGAGCAGTAACAATAAATTGCTATGGATACCACGGATACAGTTCACAAATAGGACAAATATTCATTCAGTAAGAAATATCATTTTAGAAAGCAATACAATTGATCATTCATAAAATATTCATGATTGAACATATCTTTACAATATTATTACTCACAGAGCACTGGGCTATAAGCAGCTAATGAGCGTCCTCAGATGCCAACCCTACACAGTTACAGAATGAACACACACACTAAGTTACACACTTGGGAATCAATGACTTAGTCCCTATTTTGACTCGATGTGGTT
The DNA here is from genome assembly GCA_025200525.1 of Camellia lanceoleosa. NCBI lineage: Eukaryota > Viridiplantae > Streptophyta > Magnoliopsida > Ericales > Theaceae > Camellia > Camellia lanceoleosa. The sequence goes on from JANUSC010000052.1 coordinate 1,032,554, forward strand.
CTACATCAATATCCTCATTAAGATGCCTTAAACATGGCCTAGGAATGCGTAGGATGAAAAGAGGATACAAAGATGCACTTTAAAACACTTTTCCAAATTTTCAGAAAACAGGGGTCTCGCTCGAGCGTGGCTTTCTACGCTCGAGCGGACATGCAGACAAAGGATCTCCGCTCGAGCATGACTTTCTTCGCTTGAGCGGACTGTAAACTCAAGTAAAAGTACTGGATGCATGCAATCCACGCTCGATGGGCGCTCGACCTCCGCTCGAGCGTGCATTCCCTCGCTCGAGCGGACTATAAACACATGAAAAGTACTAGATACACGCATTTCACGCTCGAGCGTTACTTTCCCCGCTAGAGCGGGATGCATGTACTCAGAGTGTACGCTCGAGCGTGAAGTCTTACGCTCGAGCGTAGGTCCAAAATCTGGAATTTCTAGATTGAACCTCCAAGCTCAAATTCAACATTTAAAGCATCAAATTCGATTCTTTTGGGCCAATTTACTGGAAAACACTTTAAAACTCATAATATGACATGTTTCAAAGATCAATTTGCAAAATCAAAACCCAAAGGTAGTTCAATTAAACACAAATCCAAACAAAACTTCATGAACATAAAGTACATGTAACATGCAAGTGTTCAATTGAAACCAAAGCTTCAAATACTTGGTCAAATGAGTCAATTCACTCAAAAACATGATGAATTCATGGACCATAGCTAGAATATAGACGTGCATGTGAGGATTTCCATGAAATCAACCTCAAAACTCGACAATGTAAACATCCATGCATGATTTAGCTCTTAATTCAACATTTTAAACCAATTCTAGACTCAACTCACTACTTTCTCATGGACCATGCAAAATACAACTTAAATACAAGTTCAAGAAGATGGTTCTCCTACCTTAGGTCCTCAATTTCAAGTCTAGAAGCTCAAATATGCAATCTCTCTTCAATTTCTTCTAGTTCTCCAAGCAATTCTTGATGAGCTAAGTTTTCTCCTAACTCTCTCTCTCTCTAGTCGGTTTTGCTCTAGATGAAATGAATGAGATGGTGTAAAGCTAAGCTCTTAAACAAGATTGTAGAGGTGGCCCACTAAATGGCAAAAAGGTAAATAATGCAACTAATGTAATTTAACATTATTTAATCTAATTTAATCGCTCCAAATCACATTTCAATTAAACATACCATAAAATCACATAAATTCTAATTAGCATAAAATACTAATCAGTTTCGGATTCGGCTGCCAATAAGGCCTTCAATTTGTATTTTAAAACATAAAACATGAACAGATCATTTAGCAGTCAAACAGATAGATTTGCATTTAAACTAATACACTCAATCAATCAGTTCAGAATTTCAGTCTGATCAATTACTTATCGTGTTCAGTCACAGTTTAGCAGTAATCAGAGGTGAGGGTTGTCACATAAACCCATAGGGGTGGGTTTGGGTCGTGACAATATCTTAACCTCTAACAAGAGATTCCTTAGCCACTATCCCTCTTTGCGACAAGAAACCAATGCTACAAACTCTGACGCCATGGTTGAGTTTGTTATGTATGTTTGCTTCTTAGAAGCCCAAGAGATAGCTCCTCTCCCAAGAGTAAAAATCTAACCACTCGTGGACGAGTGATCTTCACGGTAAGTTATCCAACTAGCATCCGTGAATCCTTTCAGGACTACTAGATAGCCATTATGGACTATTCTATAGTCTATTGTTTTCCTCAAGTACCTAAGTACTCGGTTAATAGCATGCCAATGCACACTACTAGGATTACTAGTGTATCTACTAAGTTTTCCCACTGCAAAAGTAATATCAAGTCTAGTGCAAGTCATGGCATACATCAGGCTACCTATTACTCTTAAGTATTCTAGCTGATCAATAGCTCTTCCAGTATTATGATACAATTTCAAATTTGAATCAAAAGGTGCAGATATGGGTGTACAATTATATTGATTAAATTTCTTAAGAATTTTCTCAATATAGTGCAACTGGGTTAGAATCAAATTATTGTCCTCTTGCTTGATCTTAATATCCAGAATTAAATCAGCCAAGCCCATGTCTTTTATACTAAAGCTAGACGACAAGAAACTTTTAGTACTTTCAATGACAGCATTGTCAATACCAAAAATAAACATGTCATCTACATATAGGCATATGATTACACCTCTATTTCCAGTAAACTTATTGTACACACACTTATCATATTCATGTATCCTAAAACCATTTGACACTATTACTTTATCAAATTTCTCATGCCACTGTTTTGGAGCTTGTTTCAGTCCATATAGTGACTTCATGAGTTTACACACTTTGTGCTCTTGACACTGTACAACAAATCCTTCCAGTTGTTGCATGTGGATTTCCTCATCTAACTCTCCATTTAAGAAAGTGGTCTTAACATCCATTTGATGGATTTCAAGCTTATAGATTGAGGCTAAGATGATCAACACTCGAATGGTGGCGATTCTAGCCATAGGAACATATGTATCAAAATAATCGATACCCTCATTTTGAGTAAAACCCTTAGCAACTAATCTTGCTTTGAACTTGTCAATTGTGCGACCAACTTTCATTTTCCTTTTGAAAATTCATTTACAACCAATTGGTTTGGATCCAGGTGGCAAATCAGCAAGTATCCAGGTATTGTTACCCATGATAGAATCCATCTCATCATTTATTGCTTCTTTCCAGAAAGCAACATCTTGAGACTTCATAGCCTCCTCAAAGGTTAATGGATTTGAATCCATATTCAAAGAAATTATTGTTTGCTTACAATAAGCTTTCCTAGTTTCTTCTACAAGGTAAATAACGAAATCAGGGCCAAATGACTTCTTAGTCCTAGCCCTATTACTCCTCCTTAGCTCAATATGCTCATTAGGTTCATTAGGCTCAATGGGTTCATGTCGTTCACCTTCTTCTGTAGACATCAAAGGAGTTGATTCATTTTCTTGGAATGAATCCAACCTTGGAATGGTTGTGAAACTATTCTTATAAAATACCGCATCACGTGATTCAATGATGGTATTTGTTTTCACTGAACCATTGGGTTATACTATCAGAAACCTATATGCTTTGCTATATAAAGCATAGCCAAAGAATATGCATTCAATTCCCTTTTTACCTAATTTCTTCCTTTTAGGTTCAGGCAATCTAACTATTGCTCTATAGCCCCATGTTTTCAAATAACCAAGATTAGGTTTCTTATTTTTCCAAAGTTCATAAGGAGTAACATTTCTTCCCTTTAGAGGAATTCTATTGAGTATGTGACAGGCAGTGAGTAAGGCTTCACCCCAAAAACTAGAACTTAAACTGGAGTAAGAAAGCATAGCATTAATCATTTCTGTTAATGTCTTATTTTTTCTTTCAGCTACTCCGTTTTGTTGTAGTATGTAAGGTGCAGATTTCTCATGAATAATACTAACATTTTCACAATATTCTGGAAAATGGTATTCATCGCCTCTATTAGACCTAAGTCTCTTTATTTTGAAATTACACTAATTTTCTACTTCTGTCTTAAAAATCTTGAATTTATCAACCACCTCATCTTTTCAATGCAAAAGATAGATATGACAGTACTTAGAAAAATCATCAATGAATGTTATAAAATATTTCTTACCACCTCTAGTGGGGGTACTATGCATGTCACATACATCACTATGCACAAGTTCAAGCAGAGATGTTGTTTTATCTACTTTATGAAATTGAATACGAGTAATTTTTGATTGCACACAAAATTTACATTTTTCAAACATACCAATGTCATACTTAGGAATTAAATCCAAATTAACTATATCATGCATTTTCCTAGTATTAATATGACCTAAACGAGCATACTATAAAGAAAGAAAATCAACAATATAAGCAGAAACAGATGTATTATTAATAATGTTAAGTTTGAACATTCCTTGATACATGTAGTCCTTCCAAACAAAAATCCCACCCTTAGACAGGACAAATTTATCCAATTTAAATACTAACTTGAAACCATGTTTATTAAGCAGGCTTCCAGATACAAGGTTTTTCCTAACATCAGGTACATGATAAACATCATTAAGACTTAAGACTTTTCCAGATGTAAACTCTAGATCCACCGTCCCTTTGCCTTTGATAGTAGCGGTTGAAGAGTTGCCCATGCAGAGAACTCTTTCATCACTCATTTGTTCATAAGTAATGAAACGACTCTTGTCATTGCAGACATGCCTTGTCGCTCCTGAGTCAATCCACCAGTCACCAACATTTTCAAGCATGTTCACCTCTGATACAACGGCCACAAACTTGTTCTTGGCATTTGATGTTTCTGGCTTCTTCTTGTATGATCGGTATTCATTTCTGAAGTGCCCTGGCTTGCCATAGTGCCAGCAAGCGCCTTTTGGCTTCTTAGTATTTTTCTCGAGTTGGGGTTCACACTTACGCTTCTTTTTGTTGAACCTCTTACCATCATCCACCATGTGAATCTTGGAAGTCTGAGCTAATTGGTTTTCTTTACTTTCAAGAAGTCTTGACTCTTTCTTAACTTGAAGGTGTTGAGCCAATTCCTCTAAAGTTAGATCTTCTTTTTTGTGTTTCAAAGTTTTCTTAAAATCCTTCCAAGAAGATGGCAGTTTCTCTATTATAGACGAAACTACAATAGATTCATCCATGTTCATATTCTTTTATCAAAACTGACTCAGAATATGTTGGATCTCATGGAATTGTTCCATAATGGGCTTTGTGTCAATCATAGTAAAACGCATAAAATTACTAACAAGAAATTTCTTACTAGCGGCATCCTCGGTGAGGTACTTTGACTGTAGTATGTTCCAGAGTTGCTTTGTCGTTTCCAAATGTTGATACACATTGAACAGAAAGTCTGATAGCACGTTCAAAATGTGCCCTCGGCCAATGTAGTCGTCATTCTCCCATTTGGTTCTAGTACGAGTTTACTCCAAAGTCTTATCTTCTTGCTCCAGCGTATAGGAGGTAGTCAGCACATAGACCACTTTGAGAGTGGTGAGCAAAAAGTGCATCTTCTTTTGCCAACGACAAAAGTTGCCGCCATTAAACTAGTCAAGCTTTATGAAATCTTGAGTCATTTTCTAAATAGACATCACCATATCTAAATATTGTCTTTAGATTATTGGAACAAATTCTTTTGAACTCTTTAGTTTGTGGTCTTCGAGTCTTCAAAACTTGGCGATGATCTTGTTTATGTAGGACAGAAATTTGGTGTTTCAAGACGCGTTACTAAGTCTCTTTCCTAAAGACAATATTTGCACCCACCAAAAGGTGTGCAGGGGGTTACAGCAAATTTGTCTTTAGGATACAATGAAGCCTGATTTAAGGATAAAATCTACTGGCGTCAGCACTGATGACAATAGATCAGAATACTCTTGATATAATCAAGAAAACCAAGACACTGATAATCAAATATGCAAAACTTGATTACCAGTAAGAAAAGTAGAAACTCGCTTAAGAAACTCTTGATTGAAAACTCTAAATCAAGAGGGAGAGAGAGAGAGAGAGAATTGTAGGAATGAATTCTGAATTTTTGGATGGAATGAATTGGTTGATTTCGCAGCGTATTTATAGGCCTTGATGCACTTGATTGAATGGTCATGTCTCTTGATCACATCTGATCAGATCTGACCATTGGATCGATGATCTACGATACAGATAATTCTCACACCGAATAGACACCTTGACTAATCACACCTGATCCCGATCGGGTGCCATCTCATTCGTACGATCGCGCGCATCTCTAATCAACGGCTATGATCAACCTGCTCTAGACCGGACACACAACCATTTGATCGGTTTGTCGACTTATCGCCAACGGACGGCACGTCACTGCCACATGGAGCTGACTGTATTCCACGTCACCCATGCCACATTGGATCCACGTCATCGCTCTAACCTGTCCAATGCAAATAAGAAAGTGCCCTCATGGTGCTGTAGACACCCCATTTTGACTACCCGTAAGACTTAAACACTTAGTTTGATACACTCGATAATGAAAGATTGTGTGCTTTGAATTCACAGCGATTCCAATTCAGTCAAGCTCTTGAAATAACCTCAAATCGTCGACATTTACCTTGTTTGAATCTCTGAGTCTCATTTTTGGACCTTTTGCCACCCTGAACTGAGTTTGAACCAAAAAACAGGGAAGGGCATACATGCCCGGCTGTGCCTCAGTAAAGGCCGGCCATGGCTATGAATGGCCAGCCGGGCCTTGGTGGCGAGAAGCATTGTTTTGGGTGGGAGGCCGCCAGCTGTCCATTTTTGAAGATATTTATGATATTTCTAGCTCAAATTCTATAAAAACGAAGTTGTGTTATTGTTTTAGGGGTTAAACAAAATTTAGAAAGCCTATATACATCTTGAGAGTTCCTCTCTCCTCCTTCTTCCATGGTAAGCAACCTTTGAGCTAACCTAGCTCCCTTGTGTCATCTTCATACACCATACACAACCTTGCCTCACCATCTTAGAGCCTTGTTTGATCTTTGAGAAGTATAATTCAAGCTTCAGAGTGGGTTGAGACTAAGCTTGGATCATAATCAAAAGCTAACTTATTTGCAAAGTATAAGCTTTTTATCTTCCTTCTTGCTTTCATATCTTTCACTTCCTACGTAATTCTTATTGTTTTGTGTTGCTTTGAGTCTATTCTAAGTGTTTAAGATTGGGTTTGAAGAACTACCAAAAGAGTAGAGAGAGTTTACACTCTTTCTATATCTTTACCTATAGCTCAAACCTTTCTTTTACACTCCTTTTCTTTGCTCCTTGCCCTGCTTTTCAGAGTTAAAGAAAGGGCTAAAAATAATGTTTTGAGGTTTCAAAAGTGGAAGTGTTAGCCACCCCTCCTTGTTCTTGCTTAGTAGCCTTGTTCTCCCTCTTCGTTGTTTAGTTTTTTTAGGCTCTTTTCATTAACTTTAAGCCTCTGTTTTTCATCTAATAAGGGTTGTCCTAAGTTGTTTAATTGGTTCAAGCTTTGGTTAATTCATTTGTTGTCTCATAAGTTTGCATACATAACATGTTATATATTGTTCTAAGCTTTTCTTCAATTTATTTCCATGTCTAAAAGTCTAATTTTAATAATCAATCCACCATCCATCTCTTTCATTCTTGAGAATGATTTCAACTGATTGAGGTTGCTCAAAATATGTAAGAAAGACTCCTACTTAATGGCTTCATCTTTTTGGAGTTTTATTGTCAACAGTATAGTCTCTCTCTCATGCTTTAGAAGAACCTCTCTTTTGACATTACTTCTTGTTTAGAGGACTTTAACATCACCATGGACAAATAGACTAAAGAATGGCAAGGCTTCATAAAATTAGCTTAAAACTTAGAACAACCCATATAAAGAAAATGGTTAGAATCGTTAAACTCGGCCGGACGTTATGCCAAGTTCCTTGTGTCAAGAGTCGTCACTTGCTAATTCATGGTATTTTGATGATTCTTGAAGCGGTGCAACCTCCCTCTTTGAGCTCACTCTATGACAAGAGGAAGGGGTGGTCTTATTCATTGTATTCATTGACGTTTGTCCAAACTTGTATTCGGAATCATCAAGCAATCAACTTGCTCGTTGATGGTTTTGGGACCAACTTCATCCTTCTCTTGACCCTCTCCATGACAGAGAAGAAAAGATGGGACAAACAGAGTTTGAGAACACTTTGTCTGCACTGGTTCACCTCAGAACACAAAAACAGAGTTTTGCACCAAATTAAGGTACGGCTGGCCATTTGTAGACCCGGCCAACCATCACTGATGCACGGCTGGCCCTCAGTGCGTGGCCAGCAGTGTAGTTTTACAAAAAACAAAGGCAATGGCTGAAGGTGAAACAGAGTTGGCTTAGACAGACAGAGTAGCTCTCGGGCGCTATGTATACAACCCTTATCCATCTTCACTTATGCCTTTGTCAAACCCGATTAATTGTTTCATTAGTGTTATAATTATCATAGGTGTAAATTAATCTTATTGTAATTAGTATTGTTGTAGCCATTGCTTATTGATAATTGGTATCGCTAGTTAAATTGTTGTAATAAAGTTGTTAATTAGCTTTGTTAAATTAATTATTATTCATTCGCCCAGTTTTGCAATAGTTAGTTAATTCGAACTTTTGAACATTAATTCGCACCTTCCTATGTGAGGATCAAATGTTGTAATAATGTGTATGTCGTCTGTGCTAAGTGTAAAGTGCGCCATCAAATGCCACACAGCCCACTGCCCACGCCACGAGTGCACGTACGAGTGTAGATGGTGCAAAGCACCATCCTTATAGTGTGGATGCATGCACACTATCTTTCACCTCACAATTCTATATTCAAAGGAATATTCCATGTAGCACTTTATTAAGTGTTCCATATTTTCCTCTCTTTCCGATGTGGGACAAAGCTCCAAACTTATTTCATGCTTTCCAAAGAAAAACATGGAAGGTTTTTAAAAACACCCAAAAATAAACTATAAATTTGAAAAACCATTTTGAAAATTCCCCAACAGTTTTTTTAATAATCCTTTTATTTTCTTTTTAGATTCACTTAATTTAATATTTTTTAATTTTTAATTTTACTTTTAGATTTAAATTCACTTAATCTAAAGACATTTAGAAAAAAATTTGTTGTGTTTTCTTTCTGAATGTTTTTATTAATACAAAATAATAATAATAATAATAATAATAATAATAATAATAATAATAATAATAATAATAATAATAATAATAAAATTAGTATATGTTTGAATTTATAAAAAAAAATCCAATAGTTTAATTTTTAATTCTATTTAGATTATTATATATTAGATTTTCATGTAACAGTATAATTTAAATATAAAATATGAAGAAATTTCAGCATCATTAATTATCAAAATTGAGAAAATATGAAAAATCAAAAATTAAAAAAATAGATTTAAAAAAATAAAACCAACGAAAGTGATTCTTGTTTAGAATTTTAATATCATACATTGATTATTAAAATACTATGTAAAATATTACAAATCATTAAATGTAATTTAAACAAAAAGAAAGCATATGAAGATAACTTATGAAATTTTGAGATGCAGCACAAATCTTTGTTTAAAAAATGCATGCGTTTTTCTCTATCTAGATTCAAACAAATGCATACAACTTTAAAATTCTATCAAAATTATTCATAGTGATTTTATCCATGATGGACAATTGTAAAATTATTATGTGTATCAATATAGAAGCAGATACATGAAATAAGAAAGAATAATTATTTTTTATTCTTCAATCATCATCAATGTAAAAAGTAGGGAGACAGTTTTATTTATTTTTTATTTTTTATAAGAAGGGAGACGGTTTATTTATATTTATATAAGACTTTTGGAAACAGATATATCATTTTTAAGTGTTGAAGTCCAAAAATAAAGAGACAGTTGGATTATATAAGACTCTTCATAACTTTTAAAAAAATATAATAGATTTGAGAGGGTAAAATTAGAATTTAAAAAAAAAGTAAAAATATGCCAGGCTTTTCACACTTTTATAATAGTAGTAGATATATCATTTTTGAGTATTTAACCTTAAAAAATAAAGAGATAATTAGTTTATACAAGACTCTTCATGACTTTTAAAAAAATATAATATATTTGATGGGATAAAATTAGAATTTAAAAGAAGTGGAAAACATGGCAGACTCTTCACATTTTTATAATAGTAACATTTTTTATTGTTCAACTCTAAAAATAAAGATAGTTGGTTTATATAAGACTCTTTATGACTTTTAGAAAATATAATAAATTTGAGAGGGTAAAATTAAAATTTAAAAAAAGTAAAAAATATGACAAACTCTTTACACTTCTATAATAGTAGTAAATGGTCAATTAAATTATAGAAAACTTATTTCTAGATGTTCCCCTTGGTGGTATTTATAACTTTTATTATTCGGAGAGTTGTGTCAAATTATTTAGTATAACTTTTATTTATTATTTATTGAATAAATTATAAATACATTTTTGAAATTTACTTAAAATACGAATTGTTCCGGTGATTTTGGAAATTATATCTGGCCCCTTGAAGTTTTTAATTTAATAACAAATAATCCATTTTGTCAATAAATCATCAATTCAATTAATAATTTTTAATGATATCATAAATTTATTTTAACTACTAATTCATGTAATTTTATTATTATATAAAAGTGTAATTACGAATTTTATTTTTTCAGTTAATTATATTAAATAAAAAATTATAACAATGAAATATTTATAATTTTTAAATCATAAGAGACAATTTATATTTGAAATAAATTTTAAAGATATATTTATAACCTACTCTAATTTATTAGGTACAGTTTTTACTTTTTTTTTTTTTTTTTTTTTTTTTTTAGGTCTCCCATGGTATTCTCAGGTTTTTTTTTGGACCCAGGACTAATCTTCCGAAAAAGCTGCCGGGTGCAAATGCGGGATCTTCTTCCAAGAGGGTTTGCTACATCTACAAAGATTTGAACTCGAAACTTTTACTTAAGCGACCCAAGTCCCTTTTCACTTGGATCAACCCCCATTGATATAATTTTTACTTATAATATCATATCAGTGAGCCTTTTCTTTATTTGGAGCATTCAGAATATTCCAGGAGCCAGCCGGCCTTCTGGTTCAATTGGTCAAGAGTCATTGCGTGCCCACCCAAACATCAGACTTGTCTATTATAAATTTATAAGGACAAATTACACTAATTGTCTTTATAGTTTGGGATTCGTGTCATTTTGATTATTGATTTTTTAATTATGAAATATTTGATTCTAAATTTTGAATCTTATTTCAAATAAGGACAATTGAAGCTATCATTACTAATTCCAATGGCAAAATTGTCAATTTGATAAAATATAAACTAATTTGATAAAAATAAATGTCAAAAAAATATTTTTAAAATTTTGAAAATTATTTCTACCCACCAAAAATAAAATTATGTAAAGTTGATAAAAATTACATGATTAATTTTTAAAAATTAATTTTACATGATCATCATCTAAACACATAATAAAAATTAATTTAGTAAAAAATAAATAAACAAATATCTAAAAGATTTATCAATTTCATATAATTTTATTTTTAGTACGTAGAAATAATTTTTAAAAATTTAAAAATATTTTTTTGATATTTATTTTTGTCAATTAATTTATATTTTATTAAATTGACGGTTTTGCCCTTCAAAAATCCAATGATATCTTCAATTGTTCTTGTTTTGAATAAAATTTAAAATTCAAGATCAAATATGTCAGAATTAAAAAGTCAAAAATTAAAATAATACAAATCTTAAACTATAAAGACCGTTGGTGTGATTCACCCAATTTATAATCATCCTACTTTTACTTCGGCTATGGCCCCTTCACACCTGGTGGTGATCTTCAATCCTTAATCTTTAGCCTTTTAATGGAGCTTAATTAGAGAAGTTATTTTGTGGTCTTAGAATCTTATTTCAGGCGTTGCAATCTAAAAAGAGATATAAAAGTGATAAAGTCTTATTGTTTTAATCAATAGAATTCAAATAAGAGCACCACATGTATATGTTTCTTGACCAAATTATAATTTCCTACTTAAATGATATATATATATATATATAATTTTATGATACAGATCTATATATGTGATGTTTGGTTATAATTCAATTTTTATTTTAGTTGTGATTCCTTACCCAAGAAATATTAATAATTTATACAAGTAAATAATTTTAATAAATTTTATATAATGATTTTACAATTTTTAAAATAATATTTTGCGACGGCTAAACACCGTCGCAACAGAAAAATCAATAAAATTAATAAAAAAATTCAGAGCAAAATGCTTTTGCAACGGTTATCAAAAGTGTCACTAAAATTCTACATCCGTTTTAGCTTGGTATATTTATGTCACCAAACGTCGGTCCAAATTTATCGCGATGGTCTAGTCTGTTTCTAAAAGGTATGTATTAGCGACAGATACTAATTCAATCACAAAATAAAAAGATTATTACTACTTTTCTAAGACCTTACTAACTGTCGCAAAAGACGTACATGTCCGTCGCCAATAAAGGGTGATGGTTTTAATCTGTCTCAAAAAGATTTTGCTCCACCTTTTCTTGCCTCACCCTCATTTCGGTCACAAAACCATAGCAAAAAGTATTAGCGATTTTTTTTTTTCACTTTTTGCAACCGATTGTATTTTTCGCTAAAAATTCTCTTTTAGTAGTGTTTTATTCACACACAAAATTAGGTTGATTTGATAATTGTAACATATTTAGGCCCCGTTTGGTGTAGCTTTTAAAACAAATTATAGATTACAACTTAACAGATTATAGATTATGAATTTAATCAGAAGTTGTTAATCTGTTTGGTGTAACTGTTGGATTATAAATTTAAGTTGCTGAGTAGTGTTTGCTAAATAAGCTGTGAAGTAGCTTTTTCAATTAACTTTTACTTTTTATTATTCACTACTTGTCTACATTTCTCATAAAAAAAAAATAATAATAATCTATAGTCTATTTGAGTCTTTTTCTATTTTTAAAAAAATAAAAAAATAAAAAAAATTAAGAGTATAACCATAAATTAACATGTCCACAGTAGAAACTAATAATCAGAAACAAGGGGTGAGTAACTTCTCAGAATCAACTTTTTTGAGTTAAAATAAATTGTTAGAATTAGAAGCTGTTTGAAATAAGTTTAACCAAACAGTTCAAAATAAATTTTCGAAAGGTAGAAGCTATAAATAGGCTCAAAAAAGGTCAAACAAACTATCACGACCCAAACCCGCCCCTATGGGTTTAGTGTCACGACCCTAACCCGCCCCCGTGGGTTAAGGACGTAACCGGCCAGTAATCATGAGATTACCTACGGCCTCAAACTGATCCAAACGTATTTTAACAGAGTTAATGGGGGCCAAACGGAAGCAAATCAAAAGTTTGTCCATAGAGCTGTGCTTACATGGCACATCAAAACAACCATATACATAGACATTAATAACTCACAACAGTAAAGTAGTAGCATGAGTTCTATATAAACAAGATCATACAAGTCCAGGTCAACCCATCAGAACTATATACAGAATTACACCAAGTCTTCGCCATCATGACAACATAAAATAGATAACAAAAGGCTGAGACAAGTCTCATGCATGAGACACGAGGGCTGACTCTCCAAAACTTGGGTTGTTCTACACAGGCTTCACTGAGGCTGGGTCTGGACCTCTCTTGGCTCACCTACAAAGACATGAATGAGCGTGAGCGATAGCCCAGTGAATAATATCAATTACAGAATTTATGCGACGAGACGTAGAACAACATTTTCCAAACGGCCTTGGGCCCAATTCATATCTATAGTTAACATATATAAGGGTAATTTAAATCAAGTAACCATAGTTCCGTACATACTGGCCTTTGGCCCATTCAGATTTACATTCATGACAAAACGGCCTTCGGCCCATTCGGTCATGTCAAAACGGCCTTTGGCCCAATCATTCATTTCAAAACGGCCTTTGGCCCACTCATTCATTTCAAAACGGCCTTTGGCCCACTCATTCATGTCGGAACGGCCTTCGGCCCATACATTCGTATCAAACGACCTTTGGTCCATTCATGCTTATCAAAACGATCTTGGGTCCATTTATGCTCATCAAAATGACCTTGGGTCCATTTATTCTTATCAGAACGACCTTGGGTCCATTTATGCTTATCAAAACGACCTTGGGTCCATTTATGCTTATCAGAACGACCTTGGGTCCATTTATGCTTATCAAAATGACCTTGGGTCCGTTTATGCTTATCAGAACGACCTTGGGTCCGTTTATGCTTATCAGAACGACCTTGGGTCCGTTTATGCTTATCAGAACGACCTTGGGTCCATTTATGCTTATCAAAATGACCTTGGGTCCATTTATGCTTATCAGAACAACCTTGGGTCCATTTATGCTTATTAAAACGACCTTGGGTCCATTTATGCATTCATATCAGACTTACGTCCACAATCCCAATTAGCAATTCATAAAGCTTAAAAGGAAGTAAACAATTGGACATTCACAAGCATTCAAATATTGATATTACTCACAGTGATCGGCTTGTAGATTTGCCCTGGAGCTTAACCCTACATATTTCATGAACACAAAAGAGTCATTAATAGTTCAATCCGTTCTTTAATTCACATACTCTTCATTAGGCTTTATTCTTATCTCATTAACTCATTTACAATGCTTAACACATGTCTAAGAGTGTTTACAAGTGAAAGAGAACGAAAAACAAAACACAGGATGCATATTCAAAATTTCAGAAAACAGGGTCCCCGCTCAAGCGTGGGATTCCCCGCTCAAGCGGACCCTTAAGTCTGCAAAAGTACTGGTTGCCCCAAATTTTCGCTCGAGCGTGAACTCGACCGCTCGAGCGTACTGCCTGTCTACATGGCTCCCCGCTCGAGCGTCAACTTCCCCGCTTGAGCGGATACCATGTCTACAGAAAATGCTAGGAGCTCGAATTCTCCGCTCGAGCGGCACTTCCCCCGCTCGAGCGGAAGTAAAAATCCTGGAAATTCTAGGTTGTGTTCTTAAGCTTCAATTCAATTTCCCAGCTACCATTCTTGCATGCAAAGGCTCAAATCTCAAATATAATCATACTAACATGGTTCCCTTGCAAGATTATAGCATTATGAAGTTCAATTTCTTGATTTACCTACATGCATGTCCCAAAACATGACAAACTCATCACCAATATAACAAATTCATGCATTCAAGCTCATATCTTTAATTATTCAAACATGTAAGGCCATCTTGACTTCATTTCCATTTCAAAGATGCAAATGGTGCCAAAACTCAACAAAACCAAGCTTGCATGCATGATCAAACTTCAATTTTTGCTTAATCGACATGATGCATGCTAGATTATGCAACTTATGGTAATTCAAAAGAAATTTTATGCATGCATGGTCATATCTCATCAAGACCAATTTAAATCTTACTCTTAATCACAAAAATACTTGAGCTCACAAGATCACACGTTCAATTCATTAATTCAAGAGTCAATGGCTTACCTAGAAGCTTAATCCTCACAGTTTAAGGTAATTTCTTGAACTAGCCTCCAAGATCACCAAGCTTTAGGACCAAAATCTCAATTTCCTTCACCCTCTCTCTCTTAGCCGACCCTCTCTCAAGTCTAAGAGTTTTTCATCAGCCAAAAGAAGCTTAAAGGAGAGAAATGAGGGTGTAATTGACCCTTAATAAGCACCCACTCAACACATTATTTTATTATAAAACAATTGGGCACTTAATTCATCAATTTAATCAACTTAATCTGACCCAAAATCAATTTCCAATTAAATTTCACCGTAGGCTCTAAAAATTATGCCAATCACAATGGCGTAATCAATTCCCGGTTCCGTGGCCCATAAGGCCCTCAATTTAATTCCGAAGCGGATTATTCAAATAGATATTCCTACGATGAACAGATAAAATCCCAAAATCACATATACCCACATAATGGTACACAAAATCATATCAAAACATATAATCACATACGTATTAGGGACCAATTAACATAATATAGAACAGGGGTATCACATTTAGCATCGCAACCGGCTAGTAATCCGTGATTACCGAAGGCCAGCTTAACAAAAATGACAATAATATAGAGTAAAGGGGCTGGCGGAAGCCAAAACAGTAAATAAAAGATGTCCAATGAGCTGTGACAATCTGGATGCAAAAAGTCTTTTTATAAACATGCCACATTGGTAACCAAAACATATGTACGTGCGACATATACACAAACATCCATATTAGGGACCAAATCTCTAACTATAACTGTACGGTCAAGTCTTAACCATTTATTACAGAATAGAGGCAAAAGGGGGAATCTAAAACACCCCAAAATAGCCTTGGCTTTGACAAAACGGGAGCTTCGCCTGACGCTCCTAGTTTCGGTCCGGTGCCTGGACACCTACATTTAAATATAAACAGTGAGCTAAAACCCAGTGAATAACATATGCATAAAGGGGTTAAGAATAAATGTCCTTTCAGCAATCAAAACAGTCCATTGTATCAGTAAATTAGCTATTCAACTAGTGGCTCATATTTCATGTCATAACAGTCATTTAGAAAACATAATAGTCATACATGGTACATCCAATAGCAAAGCAGTACAGTAGGTCTTAACAGACCGAACAGTCAATTGATAGCCATCATAATAGTAAACAGTAGTAGTTCCAAACATGGGAACCGATAGAGATCTCTGTGACAGTAGCAGTAATAGTTCAGTAACAGTAAATTGCTATGGATGCCACGAATACAGTTCACAAATTGGACAAACATTCATTCATTAAACAATAACGTTTCAGTAAGCAGAATAGTTGATCATTCAGAAAATAATTATAATTAAACATATTTTTACAACATTGTTACTCACAGAGCATTGGGCTATAGACAAGCTAACGAGTGTCCTCGAATGCCAATCCTACAGAGTAACAGAACGAACACACACTCGGGATTAATAACTTAGCCCCTAACTATACTTGGTGTGGTGCTATAATATTATCCGTATTAAGATGTCTTAAACTTGGCTTAGGAATGTCTAGGATGGAATGAGGATGCGAAAATGCACTTTAAAACACTTTTCAAATTTTTGCTAAAACAGGGGTTTCGCTCGAGCGTGACTTTCTACGCTCGAGCGAGCCTGCCAAAATAGAGGGGTCGCTCAAGCATGGACTTCCTCGCTCGAGCGGTCTGTAAAAATGCAAAAAGTGCTGGATGTTGAAAATCCCCGCTTAACGCTCGCTCAATGCTTGCTCGAGCGTGAGACACAGCTATTCGCTCGACGTAGGTCTCATCGCTTAAGCGTTCATCTGTGTGCACCAAAAACCTGAGAACTTGCAATCTACGCTCGAGCCAGAATTCCTCCGCTCGAGCGGAGCTCCGAACAAAAGATGGTCGCTCGAGCATGGAATCCTTCGCTCGAGCGTGGAAGCCAAAGTCTAGAATTTCCAGATTTGCCTCCCAAACTCAAACCAAGCATTCAACACATCAAAACTCAACCTTTTGGGCCCATTTTCTGGAAAACACTTGAAAACCAACAATATAACATGTTTTGAAGATCAATTTTGTAAGATCAAGCCCAAAGGTAAGCCAATCGAACACCAATTTTAAAGAAACTTGAAGAACAATGCAAGAACATTACATGCAAGTGTTCTAATGAATTCCAATGCTCCAAAACATGACCAAATGCAAGATTGAGCTCAAAACTATGGTGAATTCATGGACTACAACCAAAATGTGGACATACATGTGGAAATTCTTATGAAAACAACCTCAAAATGCTAGAGTATGTACACACATGCATGAATCTATTCTCAATTCAACTCTTTAAATTAATTCATGACTCATAATCACTAATTTACCATGAACCATGCAAGGAATAACTTAAATACACAATTAAGAAGATGATTTTCCTACCTTAGGCCTTGAATTCTAGGTGTGAAAGCTCAAATATGCAAATTCCCTTCAATTCTTCTAAGTTCAAGCAAAATCCTTCTTGAAGAACTCAATTTCTCTCACTCTTCCTTTCTCACTCGGTTTGGTCTAAAGAAGATGAGCAAATGATGTATTAAAATGATGTAAAGTGGAGGATAGGTGGTCTAGAATCAAGCCACTTAGTGGCAAAAGTGCAAATATCTCAAACCAATGTATTCTAACATTATTTAATCTAATTTAATCATTCCAAGTCAAATTTTAATTGAACCTACCATGAAATCACATAAATTTTAACTAGCATATAACACTAATCAATTTTTGATTCGGCCGCCGATAAGGCCTTCAATTTGCGGTTCGAAATTAAAAAATGAACAGATCATTTAACGGCAAACAGATAGAAATGCAACTAATGCAACACATTCATATAAACAGATCAAGATTTCATTCTAATCATTTACTTATTATGCTTAATCACAGATTAGCACTAATCAGAGGTGAGGGTTGTCACAGTTTCCCCTCCTTAAAAAGAGTTTGGTCCTCCAAACTCGAATTACCTTCATTTTGGAAGAATACAGGATTCAGAAGGAACAGTTCAGGATACCATTTGTAAGACGAGCTAATCTGAGTTCGCTAAATTAATTAGGCCCAATAGCCCGAGATTGGTAGGGTCGAATTTATCGCAAGTCCAAGATTGGTGGGCCCGGATTAATCACCATCAAACGGGCCAAATCGTTCTAAGCGTCGAAAGGGTTCGGATCCACGAACCTATGGATCCGAAGCACTTGGCTTTAAACGGATTCAAACACAATCTAGGAACCGCTCCGTTAATGAGTCCCAAAACACTTGCGGGCGCGGAGCTTTCCGGGATCTACGCACCAGAACCATGGGCGTAATGGAGTTCGAACAAAGGACCCGATCCCGAAAACGGTGAGTGGGGATAAATTCACTCTTCGATTAAACTAGCCTATACCCGGGTCGAGGTGGCACGACTCCGGGGGGTCCATGAGACTTGGCAATATTTAGCGGCGAGAGGGTCCTCTAGGACTACCTCGGCCCCTTGGGATGATTGGGGATCATTGGTTAGGTGTGGCTAAGAAGAAAGGTTCGCCGAGGGGTTGATCTCCTCTTTGGGGTTTTTCTCATCCTCGGAGAGGTCACCTCCTCGAACAAGGTGGTTAGAGAGAATATTCCCCATGTGCCTTGCACATGGGCTCCATCCTACATCATGAGGTGCCTATAAATAGCACCCACCCACAGCTTTACAAGGGATGGATTTTGGAGATTTTTTAACTCTTGGGAAAGAACTGATTTCCCTTCTCCATTATCAACCTTGAGAGTGAAAGTGGGAGATCCATGGGAGAGCCTTGTCATTATTCTCTCTCTAGCTACCTTGCCTTCTTCTTCACCCAATCTCTTATCTCCATCATCTCCTTTACTCTTGTGTTCTTAAGTTAAGACTATTGAAGAATCTAAGCCTTTCATTATCTTCTAGAGACTTCGAAATTTTTCTTCAAGGATCTTCAAAGATCTTCGAATTTTCTAACTACTTTCTTGAACCCTCTCATACATTTGGCGACTTCACTGGGGAGGCGGATTGGTTAATGGTCTCAATGAGATCTGGAATCCACACAACTCCAACAAGGATGGCGGGAGAAGATGAAGTTCACCAACAAAGATCCTCTAATGGTGGTGATGACAGGACCATGGCTCCAGATCAACCACTTTTGCTTGAGGCCATTCAAGGACTTCAAAATACTCAGCAGGAGATTCTTACCACTCTTCAAAATCTCACTCACACCATGTTGGTGATGAGTTCTAATTTTACACCGGCGCTAAACCGAAATCAAACTGGTGGTGGAGTTATTCCCGCCGGAGCGCAAAATCAAATCCAAGGAGAAGTAGGCCCCAATCAGCCTATAGCTCATGGCAACACGGCCACAGTAACACATGCTCAAACCGCAGTAGGCGACAGCAGTTTGCCCATGCCCGGGCTTCATGGTGTGCCAAGCCAAGATCCAATGGTGACTGGGGGAGGTTCTGGTGTAATGAATGGCGCTCCGACGACTATTGGTGTCCAGGAAAACATGAGGAGCATGATGGTGCAAAAGGGAGCTCTGCCCATACCTAATCTTGCTACGCCACCAGTAAATGTTACCCAAGCACCAAGCGGGTCTCCTTTCGTGCCGACAACAAATTTGCAAGCACAACCCGGTATAGCGGTGCCGTGCAGTGGACTTTACGAGCCTCAATTCAATGTCCCATGACCAACTGGCTTGTCTATAGGCGCTGATGGCCAGTATCGTCAAATGTCCTCACCAATGATGAATTTATAGCACCAGAATGGCCAAGTCACCCCTAGCTCAGTCTTGGGGTCCATAAGCCAAGTTCTGGGAATACCAATATCAAACTCTCTCCCTCAACAATTTCTCACTCTCGCCGATGTGCAAGCCATGTTCGATCTCAAACAGGACCAGAGGACCTTACCCTCTTTGCCTGATCCGGATGTCAAGCCGCCTTACCCCATTGAAATGCTAAGCTATCCATACCCTAAGGGGTATACAATGCCGAAGTTCATCAAGTTCGATGGCAAGCAAGGAAATGCTCGAGAACATGTTGTGCGATTTATTAAGACTCTAGGTATTCATCATTCAAACCACGTCCTGCGGCTGAGAGAATTCTCTAAGTCCCTCACTGACCGAACATATAGTTGGTATGTTAATTTGGCCCCAAACTCTGTCCGAAGTTGGAGGAAATGGTTAACAAATTCCACTCTACGTTCTTTCAAGTGGCGAAGAAGGTGACCACACTTACATTGTGTAAAGAAAAGCAGCAGGAAAATGAAGACATCCTTGACTACGTCAAAAAGTTTCAGGACAAGGCCGTGGATTGCCATGAAGCAGTGGAGGAGAGTTATCTGGTTCAAATCTGTCTAGAAGGGGCATTGAGCAGGTACAAAATGTTTCTAGTTAATCACAAGCTACCCACCTTCTCGGCATTAATAGAAACAGCTCGGAACATTAGCATTCCTCAGGCTCAGGAGTCCGGATTTAAGACCAGTTACAAGACTAGCTTCAAATCGTCTCGTGGACCTATTGTTGCTGCTGTCTCTGCTCTAGATATCCGAAAGTCACAAGGAGGAGGTCATAAAGGCCAGAAGAGAAAGCAATATAATGGTGAAAAGGGGAATGTTTCTTATCCATGTGGAATCGAGGAAGTAAAAGCTCTAGTTAAGGAATGGGTGGCCGACGGAAAGCTAAAATTGCCTTATGTCGAAGAAATGCCATCAAAAAAGGACCGTGAGAGCCCTGAATTTTGTGTCTACCATCGTACATTGAAACATCCGACAGAGAAGTGTTGGACTCTCAGGAAAATCTTCAGAGATAAAGTCGAGGCAGACGAATTGAGGTTCAAAAAACAAGGGAATCAAGATATCTGAGAACAACCATATCCTCAGTACCGAGACAAGGGCAAGAATATTGCTATGATAGCTTATGAAGGCCCGATGATTGAGGCTATCGCCAATCTCGATGACGATGATTATTATCTGGATGACATCCTCAAGCCCGAGGGTGAGCAAGTTTACTATGGAAGTGCTCTCGATCCAGAGGACAGAACCTTCATAACTCATGTCAACAATCCCTTTGATCTAGAAGGAGGAGAAGAGTACTACGAAAGAGGAGGACACCATGTTTATGTGGCATCTTATTTTGAAGAGACCGAGGAGATGATTAACTACGAGCCTCCAAGAGTGGAAAAGGATCCGGATCACTATGCCAAAACCTTGCAAGACTGTGTAAAGTTCAAGCAATTCTTCGGCCAGCTTGGACTTTCCAGGGAGGCAAGAACAGAAATCACCAAGTCTATCATCAATATAGCTGAGGCTCACCATGAGGAATACATGTCGACCGAGGGATCTATTCTGAGGAAGGCAAAAGAGCAATCTAGTGCCATTACTTTCTCTGAGACTGATCGGAAGTATCCCTTTTCTCACAACCGCCCGCTTTACGTGACTGCTTTTATTAACAGGGTTGAGTTCAAAAGGGCCTTTCTGGACAGCGGAGCCTCTATCAACATCATGACTCGCGCTACTCTAGAAAAGGCCGGAATCCCTGAAGAGCACATTGCGAAACAGCCGATAGTCATCACTGGCTTCAGTGGAGAAATGAGAGTTACTATAGGATGTGTAACAGTTGATTTAGCCGTCGGAGAGATTTGCTCAACCACCAAGTTCCATATTATCGACTCCGAGGCAAATTATCACATCATTCTAGGAAGGACCTGGATGCATAGATATGAAATTGTACATGCCATCAAGTTATCATTAGTGTGTTAAGGCTAAATGGGGAAAGAAGACGGTGACAATTTAGGCTACAAAAAGGCCTTTCGAGACCCATAAAGCTCATTACTCTGATGCCATCTACTTCACCGAATTGGTTATCGAAGAAATTCCCACCACCTCTAAGCCTCGAGGGGTCAAAATTCCTCGTTGGGAGGATATCAAAGATGACAAGGAGCCAAGGGCAGAATCAAGTAAACGGGCGATCTCTAGACCAGAAAGTCCGCCTATTCCTCAGAAGGTGATGAAAGTCCGAGAAAGGGGCAAGATGGTGTACTATTTATGAAGGTGTGGGGAGTCGGTTTCTTCAGTCACCGACTCCGAGTCAAAAGAAGAGCCTCCTGACAATGACATAGTGATAAAGCCTGAAGTGGCTCCAGAATGTATGCAAGATGGGCCAAAGCCTTAGCCGGAACAACTTATTGAAATAGATCTGAGTGATGGACAAGATGCTTCAAGGCCGATATTCATAAGTTCAAGCCTTAGCCCAGAGAAGCGGGAACAGTTGTTAAAGTTGATAAGCCGGTATTCAGATGTGTTTGCTTGGTCATATAAGGAAATGCCCGGACTAGATCTTGACCTAGTCTCTCATTATCTTGATGTGTTCCCAAACTCCAAGCCAATTAAGCAAGCCGCTTGAAAATATCATCCAGATCTCGAAGAGAAGATTAAGGAGAAGATTGAAAAACTTCAACAGGCTGGTTTCATCCAGCCAATACAGTACCCCACGTGGTTGGCAAACATAGTGCCAGTAAAGAAGAAGAATGGTCAAATCAGAGTATGTGTAGACTTTCGAGATTTGAACAAATCTTGCCCGAAGGATGAATTCCCTCTACCTGACATCGATACCCTTGTGGATGCTACCTTGGGACACCAAATGTTCTCATTCATTGATGGATTCAGCGGATACAATCAGATTAAGATGGCTAAAGAGGACGCAGAATAGACTGCTTTTATAACACCTCTCGGAAACTTCTTCTATACAATCATGCCTTTCAGACTCAAGAATGCCGGAGCAATTTACCAAAGGACTATGACTGCAATCTTTCATGACATGATCCATCATGAGGTGGAAGAGTATGTTGATGATCTAGTGGTGAAATCCAAGAAAGAAGAGGACCACCTCCGAGACCTTGAGAAAGTATTCAAGAGGTGCCAAAAATTCAAAATGAGAATGAATCCTCGCAAATGTGCTTTCGGGGTGACGGCCGGGAAGTTCCTCGGGTTTTTTGTACATAGGCATGGTATCTAGGCAGATGAAGACAAGGTCAAATCTATCAGAGCAATGCCTTCCCCGCATTCTCAGAAGGAGTTAAAGAAGTTCCTCGGGAAGATGTCTTATATTCAGAGGTTTATCCCAGCACTTGCAGAGATCTCTGCCCCTTTCGGCTCATTGTTAAATGGAGATGCCAAGTTCGAGTGGAACCAAGAGCACCAAAAGGCCTTCGAGAGAATCAAGGCGGCCTTGACCTCGCCTCAGACCATGATAGCCCAGAAGCCCGGGGTACCTTTAATGTTGTACCTAACCTCAACCCCCAAGTCCATAAGGGCATTATTGGTCCAAGATGTAGACGGAGCAGAACGCCTGGTGTATTACATCAGCCGGAAGATTCGAGGAGCAGAAGTCCAATATACTCCAATAGAGAGACATTGCTTAGCTTTGGTATTCACTGCCTAAAAGCTCAGACATTACTTCTTAGCACATCAGATTCAGATTGTTACTAGAAGTGATCCAATCCGATATCTCCTCAGCAAGCCTGCTCTAATCGGGAAGGTGGCAAGATGGTTGTTAGCACTAGGTGAATTCGAGAGACCACATGTGTAGCTCACAAGGCAATCAAAAGCCAAGCCTTAGCTGATCTCCTTGCTTAATTTCCAAGTGGTGACTATGAACCAGTGAATGAAGAATTAAGAGGAGAGGTGCATGCAACTATGGCTTCCAAGGAAAGCTTTTGGACATTGAGCTTTGACGGAGCAGCAGCCGGAGGGAAAGGAGGAACCGGGGTAGTTCTTACAATCAAAAGTGGGGAAAAGTTATATTTGTCTTATAAACTGGATTTCCATTGTTCGAATAATGAAGCTGAGTATGAGGCTCTTATTTTAGGCTTGATAGCAGTTGAGAAGCACAGTATCAAGAAGATTCGGATTCGGGGGGACTCAAAGCTGATAGTGAAGCAAGTTTCAGGACAGTTCGCCTTAAAGGAGCCTGCTTTGGCCACATATCAAACAACAATCCAAAGGCTTCTTGATAAATTTCAGAAGGTCGAAATAGAGCATGTGCCTCGCTCTGACAAGAAGTTTTCAGATGCCCTCGCAACATTAGGGGCAAGAGTTGATAACCCAGAGGAGGAGGTGACAATTATTATCAAGAAGAGAACAGAGCCTTCAATAATACCCGAAGACAAAGACCTTCCGGAGGATTGGAGAGGAGAAGTCCTCGAACAACTCAGAAGCAAAGTTGGAAAACTGACTATGGCCAAGCTTGCCCAATTCATAATTATTCAAGGTGAACTTTACTTCCGAGGAGGTACCGGATTCCTAGCCCGGTGTGTTGGCCAACAAGAAGCAAGCTTCCAACTACAACAGATCCTTGAAAAGTCCTGCGAGGATGGGGATATCAGTCTGTACAGAAGAATCCAAAGACAAGGCTATTATTGGCCTGAGATGGAGAAGGCCTCGAATCAACTACAGAAACAATGCCCCAAGTGTTAGTCATACATCCGGGAGGATGAGAGTTCCTTTGAAATTGATACCCCTGACTGAAGACAAGTCTACATTGACTATCTCAGATAAGGAACACTACCTGAGAGCCCGAGGGACATTGCACACCTCAAGAGGAGAGCGAGGCGATACTTTCTTGATTAGGACAAGCTTTACAGAAAAAGTATTGAGGGCACTCCCCTGAGGTGTCTCTCTAAGGAGGAGTCAGATCTAGTCCTCGGAAAAGCCCACGAGATTGAACATCAAAGAGGGGGTCGGCTGTTCGAGCAACTTATACACCTTGGGTATTACTGGCCGACCATGGAGTCAGATGCGTCCTATCACATGAAGAGGTGCCAGACTTGTCAGAAACACGAAAATTTGATCCATGCTCCAGCCGTAGACCTGCATAGCATCTGAACGCCATGGCCGTTCCATACCTGGGCTTTTGATTTGATAGGGCCCATTTCCACACCTTCTAAGGGATACAAGTGGATTCTCGCAGCTACAGAATTAAGCACAAAGTGGGTCGAAGCAATCCCTCTAAAAAAAGCTACGGGTCCTGCAGTTGCGAACTTCATCAAGGAAAATATCATTTGCCGGTTTGGAGTACCAAACACCATCCTCTCGGACAATGGCACTCCCTTCGTAAACAAATATGTGAAGAGCCTCCTAGAGACTTACCAAGTGAAGCATCACAAATCCACACCCTACTATCCAAAAGGGAACGGGCAAGCGGAGGCCACAAACAAGACACTGATAAGGATTCTGAGCAAGATGATGGATGAGTTTGGGGGGACTTGGTCCGAACAGTTGATAGTAGCCCTATGGACATATCGCACTTCAAAGAGAAAGCCAACTCAAGCAACTCCTTACTCCCTTGTGTATGGGTCCGAGGCAGTGTGACCTATAGAGTTGGAAACACCATCTGCTCAAATGGCTCTCGCCTCGGGGATGGTACTAGAGCCTCGAACCACCAGATTGAAAGCATTAGAGAAAAAGCATGACAGAGCTGCAAAAGTCATGGAAAGGTATCATGAGTCCATCGCCCGAGCCTATAATCAAACTGTGGTGCCAAGAAAGTTTGATGAAGGTGATCTAGTATGGAAGATTGTAGACCCAATCATGCGAGGACAACCCTTGCCCAAGTTTTCTCCAAAATGGAAAGGACCCTACAAGGTGGTTCAGGCAAGCTCAAGTGGGTACTATAAGCTTGTAAGGGTTGAAGATGGCTTCTGAACTGGCACGCTCAATGCAAAGTTTATCAAGCGTTACTACCCGTAATTAGACTCATCTATGTTGAAATTCATTTTCATTTTCTTACTTTGTCTAAAAGTTGTATTTTCCTTACGTTATGAAGAAGCTGGTTTTCTTTATGATGTATGTTTATCTCATCACTTGCAATGAATATATTATACTTTTGTCAAGAAAGTTGAAAAATTAATGAGAATATTTCAGCTTTTATAAACATGTGCATGTGATTATTCTTTCTATTGTATCATTCGAAATAAATATTTTATCAAGTAGAATGAGAAAACAATGCGAAAATATCCAAACAGCAGAGATTTTGTCATTTCATTTCATTGTCCTAGATAAAACTTTTCTACCGAAAGGGGCAAGAAAGTAATGATAAAAAAAAAAAAAAACTCAATCTCTCCTAAAAACACCCTCGAAGAAGCTGCCCGTCACATCTACATCCAGAGGACAAACAGCAAAGTGTGCCTCTAAAGTCTCCAAGGTCCGAGCATAGCCTGACTCAAGTTCACGAAGAGTTGCCTTTGTCTCATCTATAGTGGTCCGATAAGAGGCAAGCACAGACAAAATTTCCTCCCGATGACTGGCATTCGAAGCTACATCCAGGCGCTTCTGAAGCCATGATAAATCCACTTGGTGACGCTCCATGTCAGAGATCCCCTGATACGCTGTCTCGACTACTTTCCCATTAAGGTCACACAGTCGTTGCCTGTCCAAGCTATATAAGATAGTGGCAAAAGACTCAAGAAGAGCAGTCTGAATGAGCGGACATTGGCAAGCAAATGAAGCAAAGGTCTCCGGATAACTCGAATGCACAAGCTGTAGAACTGAAGCAAACTCAGGAGCTACCCAATAATGGAGAAGTGATACTTTGCCAGAAGCCGAAGGAGGAATTGGGGCCGGAAAGCTACTAGTCTCAGGAATCTCCCGAATGTCTATCGAGTTAGATGAACCACCTAGAAGGGTAACTTCTGGTGGAGGTCCTGAGCCCGAGAATGCAAGGCGATAAGGAGAAAGACCAAAAGCATCACTATCAAAGTGGAAATCGCTGAGATTCAAATCCAAAACATTCGAAGGAGCTGGCGATGAAGAACCTCTAGCAATCGTCTCAAAGGCAGGTGTCTCCCCTTGAGAAAGAGAACCACGAGGAGTCACAAAGAGAGTCAGAGCAGAGTCCGAGGCAGGTGAAGGCAGGACCCCGGTGGCAGCTAACACTGAAGAAAAGATAAGGAAGTCTTATTAGGGGTGAGGAACAGTAAAGCCATTTGAGTGAAGATTTCTCACAGATAGAAGTACATGACAAACTTCAGAAAGAAAGATTACCAGAGGGACCTCTAGCAGTCGTCTCAAAGGCAGGTGTCTCCCCTTGAGAAGGAGAACCATGAGGAGTCACAAAGAGAGTCGGAGCAGAGTCCGAGGCAGGTGAAAGCAGGACCCCGGTGGCAGCTAACACTGAAGAAAAAATAAAGAAGTCTTACTAGGGGCGGGGAACAGTAAAGCTATTTGAGTAAAGATTTCTCATAGATAGAAGTACATGACAAACTTCAGAAAGAAAGATTACCAGAAGGAGAATCATTATGTAAAGCCGGAGCAACTGAAGAGTATCAACAAAGTCACTTGGCCGTACAGAGGGCACTTGATCGATCTGAATGTCTAATGAAGCCTGAACAGTAGCAGTCATCCCTGAAGAAGGAAGGAGGGCCGGAGGATGAGAATCACCATAAGTGCCAGAGCAAGTCTCATAAATTTCTAGCACATCCACCTCCACACCATTCCCAGAGGCGCACCTCATCTCTATATTGCTTCTACAAGCACGGCCTGCGACATCAATTTCTGTGGCATCTATCTCTTCAGCAATCTCAATATCAGAATGGCGAGCCCCGACAACCTCGCCACCAAGATAGCGCTCCTCCTCAGTTACGATAGGATAGTGATAACGCATGCGCAGGATAAGGTCACAAAAATGATCGGAGGACTCAGCCTCATCATCATCATTATCTATAACCGCTATACGAGGGGTGCGCATCTTCACAAGTCTTGCAGACAAATGGAGGGTGTCGTCCAAGTCTGAATCCGGCCTAGTGAAGGAAGCATGGCCAGTAGCCACGGTACTGAGAACGTCAGTAGCCATAGGGTCCTACACAATAGAGGGAAAATAAAAAGTGTTCATTTAAAAAAGTCTAGTCGCAAGAAAGAGAGTAACTTCAAAAGAAAAAAAAAAAAATTCGAGTACCTCATGAAGCCTTTTGAAAAGGCAAGGAGCGGAAGGACTGGCATCAGAAGCCCTCTTGTGATCCATCTTCTTAAGGCGGGTCGTCCAAGGACCAGAGGCCTTATTCAAAGGGACTGGCTCTGGAGAAGCAATTGCCAAGCTAAAAGTAGACACTCGAGCCGGAGGGTCAGTTAGAGCAGATGAAATAAAGAAACTCTCGTACATGTGATCAGATTTCCAGCTCTCAGGCAGCCGAAGAGAAGATTCCTTCTTATAGATCGGCGGAGGCAAACATATGGTCGGTCTGCTCTGGAAAAATGCAATAAATGCATCGATATTCTTCCGCCAATATCGCCTGAAAGAAGGGGTGAAACCCCCTACTCGGCTCAAGCTTGGCATCGTCAAAGAGCCGGATATAGGAAGCATGGTGTGTACAAGCTCACGACTGAAGCACCCATAGCTCTCCAAAAATGATAATAAATGAGGTACTGGCCCCGGGGCACGTTGATCAAACCCGAATTGACATGCTACACGGTCAGGTCTATATATGGCACTATCAACGCCTTCTTCATGCCATATTGGTAGCGAACCGGGACGGATCATTATCAGCATATCAACAAAGTATGCAGGGATGTTCTTCGGCAAAGGAAATGACACCGAGCGGGAGGAACCATGATAAATAAGTGGTGTTGCCACACCCACTGATGGGCATACATACGGCCGTGCCACAAAGCGACGGGGATCGTCCACCAGAGTATTCAAGGATAAGGTAAAAATGGTACGTGGCCAATGTTTAATCAACGGCTAGCAAGACTTTGCTTTCTCAAATGTCTGAGACCCATCAATACTGAGCACGGGGATACCATCTTTATCCACTATCTCCCGAAGAACCTCTGCCTGAAATATAGTCGGAGTGGGGGCAAACTTTGGGAACCTCTCGAAGAAGAAACAAAGCAGGAACTGGCTGTGAATGAAGGAGACAGGCTCATATCGACCCACGGAACGAACCATGTCTCGATGTAGTAGATCCAGTCGGTAATAAAGATTCCCAAGAAATAACGAAGCCAAAGGAATCCAATCCCCTCTAAAGAGCCTAACTGCCAAGGGGAAGACGAAGGGATTGAGAGAATCCGGAGGTGTGCTCAGAAGAATGAAAAATAAAAGGAAGCAAGCCAGAAATCCCAGGAAATAAAGCCTAGAGCCATACATCGGGCCAGCCTCATACTCCCGAGAATTAGGGTCAGCATCTTTAGCCAAGGGCTGAAGATCCTTGAAGAAGTGGCGGATCCATGCGGTATAGGAGGCGCGGTCCGTCCTTACTCGACTGATCCTCCTCGCTGAACCATCAAATACAGAACTCCATCGGCCATAAACTTAAAGATTTAGCTTCAGAGATTGGATCAAGGAATCATCCTCGGGGGGTGTCCGCTCAGGGTAGAAGGCATCAAGGCCAGTCACTTCTAGACGCAGTAGCATGAACACATCCTCGAGAGTGGGCCCCATCTCATGCTGGCCAAGTATGAAGGTGGGTGTCTCGGTGCTCCACCGAAGAGCCATGGCTTCAAGGCTGGCATTGTTGCGACGGATGGATAGGGATCAAGATATTTTCATCGGGATCAATAGCCGGGCCTCCTGAAGCCGATGACAGAGGCTCCTGTCCTAGAGGACATCATTGACCCACTCCTGCCAACCAAAAGGAGGGTTTGAGAAGGCCTTGAACTGAGGATAGCAGTATGCAAAGTCCCTTCGCTCAATCCTAAAGCGTAACACCGAAGAAGAAGAAATAAGGGCCTCATGTCCAGAGTCAGTGTCCTTAATGAGACATAATGGAGCTCCCTTCGGAGCCAGAAGAGAAGTGGTGGAGGTAGCCGCCACAGGAAGGGTCCTTCACCAAAATAAGGAGATTTCCTTCACTCGGATCTGGAAGGTACATTCCTCTCTTTCATGAGAGCCGGTTCTGATGACCCCGGGACAACAGGTTTCTTTCGAGAAGACATATGGCTGAAATAACAGGGATAAATAGCAAGGAGTTAACCGTATTAAAATTTAGAATATTGGAATTAAAACAACACATTCGAATGAAATTTCGTCATCAACAATTCATTTTCTCGGGTATTTTTCAAGCTCAACAAATTACAGTACCAATGGGTGTATCATCAACATACAGATTTCAAGTTTCTATCATCAATAGGAGGTGCAATGTCATAGCCGTTTTATGATGAAGTTCAAGCAAGTCATTTTCTTAAAATCACTACGTTCTATTTTAAAGATCCAATTTATACAGGGCTCAAAATTTGGATAGAGTGAAGTTCAATAGCAAATTTTAGGCCCAAGATCTGAAGTATTTTACATTTCTCATCAGTAGCAAGATTCAATGGGTCGTTATACAAATTACAAGAATGTCCTTTCTAAAGTCCATGTTCATAAGCCCAGGGTTTTCTCTCTCTATGTCAAAAATGGAGCTCCATGCTAGTCAACAAGTTATATTTGGCCTTTTCTCAGTGATAAAGTTCAACAAATTATATTCAAGCCAAGCCCCTCAATAAGGTTTCAAGTGCCACTGCATATTTCAATATGGCCAAAATCACAGTGCTTGAGTTTAAAAAAAAATGTTATTGGGATTTCAGATTTTTTTTTTTTTTTTTTTTTTTTGAAATAAGACTTTTCACAAAAATTGCCCAAAAATATATATATATATATTTATATATATACAAGAGGAAGAGGGAGCCGAATTTCATACTCACAAATTTGGGCAGTTAGAGGGGTGAAGTCCGAAGCCGATGTTGGAAATTAAAGCTGAAATCAAAGAGGCTTTACAAACTGTAATCAACAAGACTGAGCTAGGCTAGGCAAGACCACACACGTTGCGTTGAGCGGGAGAACGTGCATGGTCGGCGTTGGACAAGTTGAGGCCGGAGGCAACAATGGTGTCGGAAAGAAGTTGGCAACCACCCACGTCGCGTTAAGTGGGCAATGGGTGTGGTCGATCTTTGGAATAAGCGAAGCCGATGACGAAATTGCAACAGAGCAACCCTAACCGTGTTCAACGGTGGACGACCAAGGTGGGCGACATGGATTACAGCAGAGAAAGCCAATAATGGTAAAACACCGATGGTGAGGTGGGGAATCGGCGTCCGCAGTGTCATTGCGGTGGCGTCATAGAGGAAGACGTCATGATGTGGCTCGCAAAAAGTGGAGTTCACGAATTCAAAATGTATCAGAGCATGGATTCATTTTTTTAAGCACAGAAGTTCATTAAAATAATAAGAGAGAATGGGTTTTTCACAAAAAGCTTTCACCAAAATTTAAAAAAAAAAAAATTGAAAATGCTAACCCACTGGTCTGAGAAAGCAAAGCGCAGATGCAAAGCAAGCAACAATGATCAAGAAAGAGATGGCAAGTATTATAATACAAAGCTGAACGATGTTAGGCAGGACCACACACGGCGTTGAGTGGGCAAGCGTCGTGGTCGGCGTTGACGGCGAGTCGGAACCCGGTGATGTCGCGCGAGTTGGTGACCACACATGACGCGCGTTGAAAGGGCGGCGTGTGTGGTTAGCCTTGAGCAACAAGCGGCGTCGGTGTTGGTCGATTGAGGCGGCAATGGTAGTAGGGCCACGGAGGATTCGGTGTTGGCTTGACAACGTTGTCACAACACCGATAGTAGCGAGGTTGTAGCCGCCAACCATGCAAGATGACGCCGACGAATGAGCGAGAGCTTGGTCAAAGTTGGGACGGTGATGGTGGGTTGCAATGCTAGGACAAGTCGATTGGCAGATGCGTGGCGTCTTTAGTAGTCGAAGTTGGGTCTTGATGGCAGCGGCGGCAATGGAGACCGGAGTTGCGATGAAGGTCGGTCGTAAGCGGAGCCATGTGGTTTATTGAAGAAGGAGAACAGGCGTGGCCTCTGGCGATGTAAAGCAAGCCTTCTTGAAGAAGAAGAAACTTGGCCTCTCGGTCTAGAGAGAGAGACCGCATAGCGGCTATGCAACAAAAAAGAATGATGGAGCTCTGAGAATAGGGCTTTGCCCTTTCCTTAAATAGAAAAAAAGGGGAGCATTATCCATTGAATATGCCCTCGGAATATTTCTAAATATGTATGTATATGTAATTGGTCTGCTGTGTGTGCCAAACAACAAAAAAGTGTGAGCCTTGTGTGCTATTTGTTAAGAATGTAAAGAAAGTGGGTGCTTTGTTATTATTCGCTTGGATTAAATATATATATATATATATATGAATATGTATATTTTCTCAGATGTTAAAAAAAAATACAAATATCAGTGGCACGAAAAAAAAAATTTAAATGTATATGAGTAAAAAAAATTTTTTTTTTTTGCTTTGACAAATTTTATCCATAAATTATCGTGTGTCATCAACTTTATCCATAGGCTCTGTCGGGATAACATTTTTTTTTGGGACGTGATCTGGCGAGAAATTTGAAAAATAAGATCGCATGTCACGACCCCAAACCCGCCCCTATGGGTTCAGTACCGTAACTGGCCAGTAACCCTAGGTTACCGAAGGCCTGCTTAACAGTAATACAATAATACAGAGTACAAGGGCTTAGCGGAAGCCAATACAGTAAATAAACAATGTCCAATGAGCTATGACAGTCTGTATGCCAAAAGATTTTCATACATTTACACAGAACAGTATGTAAAACAATTACAAACATTGATCTGAGGATCAAGTCCTATTAACCCGTGATGCGATCTATCTGATATATCTGATATTACAAAAGCGATGCGGAAGGAATTGCTAAAACACCCCTAAGCCTTAGCTTGGTAGGCTCGGAACCTCGCAGTAAGGCACATTGGTTGGCTTGACAAAACTGGAGTTAACCTCGACGCCTCTAGCTTTGATCCGGTGCCTGTACACCTACATATATATATATAAGCAGTGAGCTAAGCCCAGTGAATAACATAATGCATAAAGGGGATTAGAATGAATGTCCTTACAGTAATGAAAACAGTTCATTTCAATCAGTATGTCAGTTGTTCAGTACAATAAACAGTCATATATGGTACATCCATTAGCATAACGATGAAATGATGAGGTCTTAAAAGACGAGCGATAATGATGGCCATCAATCGGTAAATAGTAGTGGTCCCACGAGGAAGCGAAGATCTCTACTTGATAACGATGCAGTAGGTGCTAAGGATGCCACAGTGTAGTTCAGAATATAGGACATACATTCATTCGATGCGATATCGATTCGATGCTTGATTCGATTCGATATTGAAGATAATCATTTTGAACATATCTTTACACAATTGTTACTTATAGAGTTACGGGCTCTGATGAACTAGAGCGTCTCCTCGGAATGCCAACCCTATACAGTTAACAGATTGAACACACGCTAAGCTTCACAGTTGGGAAAGATAACAACTTAATCCATAAATTTGCCTCGGTGTGTTCTATATCTATATCCTCTTTAAGATGTCTTAAACTAGGCCTAAGAATGTCTAGGATGGAATGAGGATGCAAGGATGTGCCTGACGATTTTAGAATTTCGATTAACGATTTCCGCTCGGCGCGAGTTTCCCTTTCGGCGAACGAAGTAAACAAAGTCCCCTTCGGCGGCAAAATCCTCGCTCGAGTGTACCAAAAAGTACTGGATAGGTGAAATCTCCGCTCGACGCCCGCTCGAGCGTGTCACCCAGTCCTTCGCTCCAGCCCAACATCCTCCCCTCAAGCGGGTGATGTCTGATGCAAGATCTTTGGGAGCTCGATTTTCCGCTCAGCGGCACTTCGGCGTCTGACCAAAATCTGGAAATTCTAGATTTGAGTTCCAAGTTTAAAACTCAAGTTTGATGCTCCAAATCCAATCCTTTTGGGCCAATTTTCTGGAAAACTCTTGTAAACACATAATATTACATGATTTTAAAGCTCACTTGTAAAATCAAGGCCCAAGGGTGTTTCAAACAAACCTAATTCAAACCAAATTTTCATGAACATGCATGAGCATGCTACAAAGTGACATGCATGTGATTAAATCAAATCAAAGCTCCCATTTCATGCACAAATGGGCTCATTCTTCCAAATTCAAGACGAAAACATGGTCCTTAACACTAACATGAACATGCATGTGAGAAATGAAGGATTGTAACCTCAAAACTTAGCAATATGCACATGCATGCAACAATTGAGCTTCAATATAACATTACAAACCATAAATTGGCTCTAGACTTCAACTTAGCTCTAAATCATGCAAGGGTCTAACAAAATTACAAGCAAAAGGGTAGTTATTCTACCTTAGGTCTTGAATTAGAGGTGTAGGAGCTCAAATATGCAATTACTCTTCCAAATCTCCAAGTCTCCAAGCAATTCTCAAGAAGAAACTCAATTTCTCTCTCACTAGCTCTCTTGGTCAGCAATAACAATGAAATAAGGCTGAGGAAATGTTTGTTGAGTGTAAGGAAGTTCAAGTATGGTCCAAGATAATGGCCCACTAGTGGTGGCAAAAAGGTAATTAGCCTAACTCATGAAATTTGCACAATTCAATCTAATTTAATCCGGTTTAATCATACTAAATCATCTTTCAATTAAGTTTACCATAAAATCACATAAATTCTACTGATCATGGAACATCAATCAATTTTGGATTCGGCCGCCGATAAGGCCTTCAATTAATAGTTTAAACATAAGAACTAAACAGATAATTAAACAGTCAAACAGATAAAATGCAATTCAAACAGATCTGAGCGATCAATTGATTCGGATCTCGATCGATCGATTCGATATTTGATCAATTCAATTATCAGTCTTAATTTAGCAATAATCGGTAATTAATCAGTCATTAATCGGTAAACAGTGTGAAGGTTGTTACAATGCATGTCTGAGAAATTTAAAATTTCTCATACACGCAAGGGGCAAATGTAAGAGGAGCTAATCTGAGTCCGCTAAGTTAATTAGGCCCAATAGCCCGAGATTGGTAGGCCCGAATTTATTGCTAGTCCAAGATTGTTGGGCCCGGATTAATCACCATCAAACGGGCCGAATCGTTCTAAGTCTCGAAAGGGTTCGGATCCATGAACTTAGAGACTTACTCCGGCTCGACTCGAAAGGGTTCAGATCCACGAACCTAGAGATCTGAAGCTCTTGGCTTCAAATGGATTCAAGCACAATCTAGGAGCCGCTCCGTTAATGAGTCCCAGAACACTTGCGGGCTCGGAGCTTTCCGAGATCTACACACCAGAACCATGGGTGTAATGGAGTTCGAACAAAGGACCCGATCCCGAAGACGGTGAATGGGGATAAATTCACTCTTCGGTTAAACTAGCCTATACCCGGGTCGAAGTGGCACGACTCCGGGGGGTCCATGAGACTCGGCAATATTTAGCGGTGAGAGGGTCCTCTAGGACTACCTCGGCCCCTTGGGATGATTGGGGATCATTAGTTAGGTGTGGCTAAGAAGAAGGGTTCGCCGAGGGGTTGATCTCCTCTTCGGGGTTTTTCTCATCCTCGGAGAGGTCACCTCCTCAGACAAGGTGGTTAGAGAGAATATTCCCCATGTGCCTTGCACATGGGCTCCATCCTACATCATAAGGTGCCTATAAATAGCACCCACCCATAGCTTTACAAGGATGGATTTTGGAGATTTTTTAACTCTTGGGAAAGAACTGATTTCCCTTCTCCATTATCAACCTTGAGAGTGAAAGTGAGAGATCCATGGAAGAGCCTTGCCATTATTCTCTCTCTAGCTACCTTGCCTTCTTCTTCACCCAATCTCTTATCTCCATCATCTCCTTTACTCTTGTGTTCTTAAGTTGAGACTATTGAAGAATCTAAGCCTCTCATTATCTTCTAGAGAATTCGAAGTTGTTCTTCAAGGATCTTCGAAGATCTTTGAATTTTCTAACTACTTTCTTGAACCCTCTCACACACCGTTTCATATATCGTCTTCCCTTTCCCAAGTGACATAAACGCCATCATGGTTTTGCCAGTCTACTTTTACTAACGGAATCTCTTTATTCCTCAACTTCTTGATTCGTCGGTTTACAATCTGAATAGGCCGTTCTTCATAAGTGTAGTCATCACTTAGCACTACGGGTAGGCTCAATAATATGGAAGGGATCTCAAGATAATCCCTCAACATTGAAATATGGAAGACGTTATGCATATGCTCAATCTTAGGAGGAAGCGCTACTTGATACGCCACTAGATTAATCTTTTCAATGATCTCATACGGTCCGACATATCTCGGTGCTAACTTACCCTTGACTCCAAAGCGAGTCTAGCCTTTCATTGGTGTCACTCTAACAAAAACATGATCACCCACTTCATATTCCCTGTCTCACCTTCGGACATCCACATAACTTTTCTGTCGACTTTGTGCGGTTTTCAATCTCTGTTGAATCAGTTTCACATTTTCTATGGTCTCCTATACAATCTTGGGCCCAAGCAAAGGCCCATCTCCAACTTCTGCCCAGCAAATAGGAGATCGACATTTTCTGCTATATAAGGCCTTGAAAAGCGCCATACCAATGCTTGAGTGAAAATTGTTGTTGTAGGCAAATTTAGCTAAAGGTAAATGGCTTTCCCAATTTCCTTGGAAATCAAGGACACACATACGCAGTAAATCTTCCAGAGTCTGGATTGTTTTCTCTGACTTGCCATCTATTTGAGGATGGTATGCACTACTCAGTCTCAATTCGGTACCCAATGCAGTTTGCAGACTTTGCCAAAATCTCGATGTGAACTTCGAGTCCCTATCAAAAACAATGGACACAGGCACTCCATGCAACCTAACAATCTCATCAATATAAATTGTAGCCAATTTGTCCGCATTATAAATTGTTTTGACAGGTAAGAAGTGAGCAAATTTAGTCAATCTATCAACAATAACCCAAATTGAGTCCATACCTTTACTAGAGTGAGGTAATCCAACAATGAAATCCATAGTAATATGTTCCCATTTCCACTCCGGTATTGGCAAAGGTTGAAGTAAGCCTGCGGGTCGTTGATGTTTGGCTTTGACTTGTTGACAATGTAGGCATTTCGATACAAACTCTGCAATTTCTTTCTTCATTCCCGGCCACCAGAAATTAAGTTTCAAGTCTTGGTACATTTTTGTATTTCCTGGGTGGATGGAAAGTTTTGAATTGTGGCCTTCCTGTAAAATTCGTCTTTTTAGTTTAGAATCATTCGGTACACACAACCTTTCTTGAAACTTCAATACATTATTTTCAAATTTAAAGTCCGGCCTCGATTTAGATTCCCGTTCATCAATGACCTTCTTCAAGAAGTCATCTAGGTGTTGTTTATCTTTAATGTCCTCAATAAGTGCCGGTTGAGCAGAAATAGCAGCTAATGTTCCACCTTGTTCACGCAAAACAAACTCAACTTTGAGTTTTTCAAGATCACATAGTAGTTCTTTCTGTCCAATAAGTAAATAGGCTAAATTCCCAATTGATTTTTGACTCAGTGCATCAGCAACGGTGTTAGCTTTTCCTGGATGGTACAAGATTTGCAAGTCATAGTCTTTTATCAGTTCTAACCATCTCAGTTACCTCATGTTTAATTCTTTCTGCGTAAAGAAATACTTTAAGCTCTTGTGATCTGTGTACACCTCACATGTTGCCCCATAAAGGTAGTGGCGCCAAATTTTCAATGCAAAAACCACTGCAGCA
This sequence comes from Camellia lanceoleosa, assembly GCA_025200525.1. Classification (NCBI taxonomy): domain Eukaryota; kingdom Viridiplantae; phylum Streptophyta; class Magnoliopsida; order Ericales; family Theaceae; genus Camellia; species Camellia lanceoleosa. The sequence continues at coordinate 1,070,095 of JANUSC010000052.1, forward strand.
AGTTCTAAATCATAAGTGGGGTAGTTTTTTTCATGTGGCCTCAGTTGTCGGGAAGCATACGCAATAACTTTACCATTCTGCATTAAAACACATTCCAAACCTTTATAAGAAGTATCACTGAAAATAGTAAATCCATCCGTACCTGAGGGTAGGGTAAGAATTAGTCTTGATCAAGTTGAGTCTTTAGTTCTGGCTTGATTCCCTTTGGTCAATCCAGTCAAATGATATTCTTTTTTGAGTCAACTGAGTCAATGCTAGGGCAATTTTGGAGAAGTCTTTCACAAACCTTCTGTAGTACCCGGCTAAACCCAAGAAACTCCGGACTTCAATAACATTAGTCGGTCAGGGCCAATTTACCACTACTTCAATTTTTTGCGGGTCCACTGTAATGCCATCCTTACTAATCACATATCCCAAAAATATAACATTATCAAGCCAAAATTCACACTTTGTCAATTTAGCATACAGTTTCTGTTCTCTTAAGGTCTGTAAGGCAATTCTCAAATGACGTTCATGTTCTTCTTTACTCTTGGAATAAATCAAAATGTTATCTATAAAAACAACCACAAATTCATCGATGAATGGTTTGAAAATTCGGTTCATAAGGTCCATAAATGCAACAGGCGCATTAGTAACTCCGAAAGGCATAACAAGAAATTCATAATGTCCATACCTCATTCGGAAGGCAGTCTTTTCAATGTCCTCTGGTTTGACTTTCAGCTGGTGGTATCCGGATCTAAGGTCAATTTTGGAGAAAACCTAGGCACCTTGTAACTGGTCAAACAAATCATCAATACGAGGAAATGGATATTTGTTTTTCACTGTTACCTTATTGTATTCACGGTAGTCAATGCAGAGTCTTAATGAGCCATCTTTCTTTTTCACAAATAAAACTGGTGCGTCCTACGGCGAAGTACTGGGCCTGATGAACTTCTTATCTAGCAATTCTTGTAGCTGAATTTTCAGTTCTTTCAGTTCAGTAGGTGCCATTTTGTACGAAGCTTTGGATACTGGCTGTGTACCCGGTAATACTTCAATAGTGAACTCTATCTCCCTATCAATCAAATCCCCTGGCAAGTCGTCTAGAAAAACATCTGGGAATTCTCTGACTATAGGAATACTGTCCACATTAGTTTTAGTATCAGTACGTACAGTCAATACACAACATAGATATCCTTTACACCCCTTTTTAATCAATTTAAAAGCTTTCATGGATGAAATCAGATACGAGGGAGGTACTACACCAACTCCGCTAAACACAAATTCAGGTAATCCAGGTGGACGAAAAACAACTTGTTTTGTTACACAGTCTATGGCAGCATGATATTTTGTCAACCAGTTCATTCCCAATATTACATCGAAATGATCAATGTTCAAAGGCAGTAAATCAATACACAAATGCACATCCCCAATAACAATTTCACATGCAGGATACACATAAGCACAAGTCATGGATCCCCCAACGGGTGAAGATACAGCTAACAAATAGTTCATGGGTTCTAGTGGTCTATTTAATTTTCGTGAAAAAGCATGCAAGACAAACGAATGTGTAGACCCCGAATCAATCAGAACATAAGCATTTTGAGCACAAATTGAGAGTATACGACACAAGCTGTCTCGATGATTACGCACATCTCCTAGCACGAGTGCAAACACTCGGTCTTGCCTTAAAGGCTCCTTTCCAGTGGCTTTGGGGTTGGGTTTTGGTGTGACAGTTGATGCTGCGGCGCTAGCTGCAGCTTTACTATTGCCTTGGGAAGTGGAAGGGCAATCTTTGACCATGTGGCCCACCTTGCCACACCTGTAACAAGCACTAGAGATTTTATAGCAAACCCCTTTATGCCTTTTTCCATATTGAGAGCAGGATGGTATGGAATTGTTTCCTTGACTAGAATTAGTCGTTGTCCCTGTATTTTGCTTCTTATTCGATGAGTTATTTCGGCCTTTCTTAAACTTGAAGCCCGTCTCTTATCGCGACACTCAGACGCTGGTGTTTCAGTCTGTTTCAATGCCTCGATATTCGACTCAGCTATTATTGCTCAGTCAAGGACATCCACATATTTAAGCAGCTTCAAGACATTGGTTCGGTCAAGTATTTCTACATTAAGCCCGCCTTTAAACTTCCAGGACTTTTTATAATCAGTGTCCACCATGTGTGGTGCATATTTGGCGAATTCAGTGAATTTTGATTCATACTCTGCTACCGACATGGTGCCCTGTTTCAACTGTTCAAACTCAGTCACTTTGCGGTCTCGGACACACTGGGGAAAGTATTTTTCAAAGAAGGACTCCTTGAACTGAGCCCAAGTCATAGCATTGTTGGTATCACGGACGAGCATCCACCACCATCTGGCCTCTTCTTGTAGAGTAAAGGTAGCCAGTAACACCTTATGTGCTTCAGAACACGGAAACACTTCGAACAATTTCTCAGTCTCTAGAACTCATGCTTCAGCCTTTAATGGTTCAAGGCCTCCTTGGAATGATGGTGGTTTCATTTTGCTAAACTTCTGTGTCAGAGCAATTATATCATCATTAACATTTGGTTCTGGCTGTACTAGAGGAGGTGGGGGCTGTTGGTTCTGTTGTTGCCTTAGGGTTTCAGTCAACAGTTCCACTGTTCTTTCTAACCTTGCCATCCTTGCCTCGGATGATTCAGATTCATCGGCATGCCTTGCATTGTCCATTTCACTATAGGCAATATGGTAATAATAAACATAGGAAGTTGTTGACTTAAGTATATTAGCACGTTAACACATATATTCATATCATGGCCACAAACACTTTCTCATGCTCATGCAATGCCCTAATTACTTTTCTAGGACATCCTATAGCTCATTTGGACACGTGTGTGCGGTATAACTCGTGATTTGATATTGCTCTGATACCACTCTGTCACGACAAAACCCACCCCTATGGGTTTAGCATCGCAACCGGCTAGTAATCCGTGATTACCGAAGGCCTGCTTAACAGAAATGACAGTAATACAGAGTAAAGGGGCTAGCGGAAGCCAAAACAGTAAATAAAAGATGTCCAATGAGCTGTGACAATCTGGATACAAAAAGACTTTTTATAAACATGCCACATTGGTAACCAAAACATATGTACGTGCGACATATACACAAACATTAGGGACCAAATCCCTAACTATAACTATACGGTCAAGTCTTAACCATTTATTACAGAACAGAGGCAAAAAGGGGAATCTAAAACACCCCAAAACAGCCTTGGCTTTGACAAAACGGGAGCTTAGCCTGACGCTCCTTGCTTCGGTCCGGTGCCTGGACACCTACATTTAAATACAACAGTGAGCTAAAACCCAGTGAATAACATATGCGTAAAGGGGTTAAAAATGAATGTCCTTTCAGCAATCAAAACGGTCCATTGTATCGATGTCGGTTATTCAATCAGTGGCTCATATTTCATGCCATAACAGTCATTTAGAAAACATAATAGTCATATGTGGTACATCCAATAGCAAAGCAGTATAGTAGGTCTTAATAGACCGAACAGTCAGTTGATGGCCATCATAACAGTAAACAGTAATAGTTCCAAACATGGGAACCGACAAAGATCTCTGTAAGATGGTAATGATAAGATGCGATGAAATTGCTATGGATGCCACGAATACAGTTTACAAATAGGACAAACATTCATTCATTAAACAATAACGTTTCAGCAAGCAGAACGGTTGATCATTCAGAAAATAATCATAATTGAACATATCTTTACAACATTGTTACTCACAGAGCACTGGGCTATAGACAAGCTAGCGAACATCCTCGGATGCCAATCCTACAGAGTAATAGAACGAACACACACTCGGGATTAATAACTTAGCCCCCAACTATACTTGGTGTGGTGCTATAACATTATCCTCATTAAGATGTCTTAAACTTGGCCTAGGAATGCCTAGGATGTAATAAGGATGCGAAAATGCACTTTAAAACACTTTTCAAATTTTTGCTGAAACAGGGGTCTCGCTCGAGCGTGGCTTTCTACGCTCGAGTGAGCGTGCCAAAACAGAAGGGTCGCTCGAGCGTGGACTTCCTCGCTCGAGTGGTCTGTAAGAATGCAAAAAGTGCTAGATGTTGAAAATCCTCGCTTGACGCTCGCTCGATGCTCGCTCGAGCGTGAGACACAACTCTTCGTTCGAGCATAGGTCTCATCGCTCGAGCGTGCGTCTACGTGCACCAAAAACCTGAGAGCTTGCAATCTACGATTGAGCCAGAATTCCTCCGCTCGAGCGGAGCTCTGAACAAAAGATGGTCGCTCGAGCGTGGAAGCCAAAATCTGGAATTTCCAGATTTACCTCCCAAACTTAAACCAAGCATTCAACACATCAAAACTCAACCTTTTGGGCCCATTTTCTGGAAAACACTTGAAAACCAACAATATAACATGTTTTGAAGATCAGTTTTGTAAGATCAAACCCAAAGGTAAGCCAATTGAACACCAATTTCAAAGAAACTTGAAGAACAATGCAAGAACATTACATGTAAGTGTTCTAATGAATTCCAATGCTCCAAAACATGACCAAATGCAAGATTGAGCTCAAAACTATGGTGAATTCATGGACTACAACCAAAATGTGGACATGCATGTGGAAATTCTTATGAAAACAACCTCAAAATGCTAGAGTATGTACGCATGCATGAATCTATTCTCAATTCAACTCTTTAAATTAATTCATGACTCATAATCACTAATTTACCATGAACCATGCAAGGAATAACTTAAATACACAATTAAGAAGATGATTTTCCTACCTTAGGCCTTGAATTCTAGGTGTGGAAGCTCAAATATGCAAATTCCCTTCAATTCTTCTAAGTTCAAGCAAAATCCTTCTTGAAAAACTCAATTTCTCTCACTCTCCCTTTCTCACTCGGTTTGGTCTCAAGAAGATGAGCAAATGATGTATTAAAATGATGTAAAGTGGAGGATAGGTGGTCTAGAATCAAGCCACTTAGTGGCAAAAGTGCAAATATCTCAAACCAATGTATTTTAACATTATTTAATCTAATTTAATCATTCCAAGTCAAATTTTAATTGAACCTACCATGAAATCACATAAATTCTAACTAGCATATAACACTAATCAATTTCTGATTCGGCCGCCGATAAGGCCTTCAATTTGCAGTTCGAAATTAAAACATGAACAGATCATTTAACGGCAAACACATAGAAATGCAACTAATGCAATACATTCATATAAACATATCAGGATTTCATTCTAATCAGTTACTTATCATGCTTAATTACAGATTAGCACTAATCAAAGGTGAGGGTTGTCACACAAACACCTCCTTAATTTATCATGTTTGTCACAAAAAAAATGAATTATTTATTTTTAAAAATATAATTGTCGTCTATTTTTTTTTATAACAAACACGATAAATTAAATAAATTATGATTATTGAATCAATCTACTTTCTATTTGTAAATGAAACACATGAAATGTTTGACAAAAGGAACGGTTCGGATCATCCAAATATGGCCCATAATGAACCTCACAGATCCAAACAATATCATCGTATCCTTATTATGGACTAGAGGGAATCCTTCTCCTATTATATAAATTAAGGGCAAGGTTGGGAACTAGCCACCAAAAAGTTAACCCTTCTGCACGTCTTTTCATAATAAGTTAAAAAGTCAACTAAAATAATTAATTTTTAGAAGGATAAACTATCTCATTAAATCTTATTGAAAATAAGTTCTAATAAAATCGTTGCTAAAAATAAATTTTGTGACATTTTTTGTATATGTCACCAAAAATTAACAAGTAGTGATTTTTTTTTTTTTTTTTGGGTCACAGATTTTACAAATTGTTACTAAAAATTACAACTAGTGACTTTTACTGTGATGAATTTTTCAATATATCGTTGAAAATTAAACATTAATGTCTTTTTTGTGACAATTTTTTTAAATTGTTTCTAAAACTTATAATTAGTAACATTTTTTTGCAGCAATTTTCAAACTATAATTGAAAATTAACAATTAATGATTTTTTTTAATAGTATTTGATTAAAAATGTCATTAATTATCATAAAATTTATTAGACAATAAATTTACTTATAAGGACCTACACATAAGTCCCTTTTCAAAGCAATCCTCAAATACTAGAAAAGATAAAGAGATTTGTATTCTATTTTATATTCATGTTTTGGGCAATTTTACTATTATCCTTATATTGTTAAATTCATTTGGTTTTTGTATTTTATTTTTTAAAAGAATCTATATGTATATTTTGTTTATAAAATAAACAAAAAAAAAATTAGAGAAAATTCTTGATAAAATACACATTCCACTTGTATATGTCATTGAGGATACGGGTGCTTGGGATGATCTAAATAAATGTACTTTTTATCTTTTTTACGAAAAGATATGCGAAAAATAGAGAGGTAATGTAATAGAAAAAAAAAAAGATAAAAAAGTAGATTATTTAGGGATGCCAAACCACAGTTTCATGAATACTATCTTTTTAATTTTTATCTATTTGTTTGTTTTTTTTTTTTTTTATTAACCTATCTATTCAAATTTTTTTAACCTATCTTTCTCAATAATTTTAATATATTTGTTCAGTTTTTTTTTTTAAACTTATCTATCCAAATTATTTTAACATATCTTTCTCAATATTTTTAACCTATCTATCCAAATTATTTTAACCTAGGTATGTTAATCTATCTAAATTATTTTAATATATCTGTTCGAATATTTTTAACCAATTAGTCCAAATTATTTTAACCTATGTACGCTAATATTTTTATACTTTTAATCTATCTATCTAATATTTTTATACTTTTAATATATTTGCCCAAATTATCTTAACATTTTTAATTTATCATCCAAATTATTTTAATCTATCTATCCTAGTTTTTTTTATCTATCCAAATTGAATCTATCTTTTCCAAAGATTTTTATTTTAACCTATGTGCGCTAATATTTTTATACTTTTAATCTATCTATCTAATATTTTTATACTTTTAATATATTTGCCCAAATTATCTTAACATTTTTAATTTATCATCCAAATTATTTTAATCTATCTATCCTAGTTTTTCTTATCTATCAAAATTGAATCTATCTTTTCCAGTATTTTTGCTTATATGTCCTACTATTTTATCTTATATGTCCAAATTATTTTTACTTATTGTTCCATAATTTGGACAGATAGACACATTAATTTGAACAGATGGTATGTAATATGAATTTTGAATTTGGACAGGTAGACACGTCAATTTGAACAGATAGTACTTAATATTAATTTTGAATTTGCCCCATAATTTGACAGATAGAAATGCATGGATCTATGGCCTTTTAATTTTGAATGAAGAGTATGCACGGTCTTTTAAGTCCATAAAATGAATTTTTGGATTGAGACCCTAATGCTGTATTTGGTTGGGGGATTTGATGAGGGATTTGGAAGAGAAATGGAAAAGGTAGGTAAAATGTGAATAAAGCATACTTATATTTCACCTAGTTACACACACCTTTTCCTTTTCCTTTCCAAATCTCTCTAAATCAACCAAATATAGCATAAGAGTATCTCTATCAAAACAATCAAATTTTTAGTTAAATTTTAACTAAATTTTTATTTTACTTTATTTTAGCTAACCATCTTTTCAAATATATTCTTCAACAAACTCTCTATTGTTTATTTTATTTGTTTAATCATCTTACCCTAGTTAGATGTGTTGGGTATACCTCCTTATTGGAGTGTGGGACCCAATTGGTCTTGAAAAAGAATTTTAATTTGGCTTGGTTTAGGTATAATATATTTTATATATTATATTTGTAATTCAATTTGGATACTATTAGGGTTTGATTTAAAAACCCAAGATTCAACCATATATATGGCTTTGTTTATTCGGAAGTATGATATACAGCAGCTACAACATTATATTCGGCGTTTGACTTGGAGCAAAGAAGATAACCTTTTTGATCATCTTCGGTGGGTTATCATGGTGATAAGAATAGTGGTGCTCTACTTTGTTCAGTTTTGGATCTGATTTGGTTCGTTATTTTGGGTCTTTCTTCAACTCTGGTTCTGAAGATTTTGGTTCATCTATTTGGTGAGGTCTTTCCTTTTGTTTATTTGTGATTATTTGGAATTCACCTAAGGGTGGTTTGTGAGACCATTAGTGTCTCGTTTGTAATCGTTTGGAAACTATTTAGTTGATAGTGGAATCGGATTTCGATCCCCTGGACGTACCTCACATTGAGGGAACCACGTAAAAATTCTTGTGTTGCTTTTGATTTGATTTTTTCACATTAGTTTTTATTCCCATTAATTGATTTATTTGTGGGAAATCATTAATTTTCCCTAACAACTAGTATCAAAGCTTACGGTTTATTTGGGTTTATTTATTTGTGTAAATCAATGGAGGGGAATGTGGGTCGTATGTTTAGCTTCAATGGAAGCAATTGGATAACTTGGAAAACTAAAATGGAGGACCTATTATTTTGTAAAGATTTGTATGAACCCATTGAGGGTGAGAGTGACAAATCAAAAGATGGTTCTTTTCAAAGAAAGACATTGAGTGTTATTATTGCCATGAGAAAGGGCACATGAAGTGAGAATGTCGAAAGCTCAAGAACAAAGAGAAAATGCATGACAAAAGTGTGGATAAAAAGCAAGAAGACACAACGGCAGTTACTACCGATGATCTCATGGTTGTTTGTGAAGATGATTGTATCAATTTTGTGGGTCAAGAGAGCAATTGGGTGATTGATTCCGGTGCTTCTTTTCATGTGACTTCTCGAGTTGATTTCTTCACTACCTACACCGAAGGAGATTATGGTTTTGTTCGAATGGGTGATGAAGGTTTGTCCAAGATTATTGGTATGGATGATGTTTGCTTGGAAACAAATTTGGGCTGTAAGTTGTTACTTAAAGATGTAAGGCATGTTCCCGACATTCGCCTCAATTTGATCTCTACTGGGAAGCTAGATGATGAAGGCTTCAACAACAAATTTGGTGATGGAATATGGAAGCTCACAAAGGGTTGTTTGGTGGTGGCTAAGTGCAAGAAGACTCATACACTTTATTCGATGCAAAGAAAAATTTGTAAAGGTGTTGTCAATACACTTGAAGATGATACTTCTACTGAATTGTGGCACAAGCGGTTTGGCCACATGAGTGAAAAGGGGCTGCAAGTATTGTTCAAGAAAGAGCTTCTACCCGGTTTGAAAGGTGCACATCTCAAAACTTGTGTTCATTGTTTGGCGGGTAAACAATATAGAGTTTCTTTTCATAAAAATGTTGCTTCTAGAAAAGAAAATGTTTTAGAGTTGATTCATTCGGATGTTTGTGGTTCTTTAAAAGTTAAAACACATGGTGGTGCACTTTATTTTGTTACTTTCATTGATGATTATTCAAGGAAAGTTTGGATTTTTCTACTAAAAACTAAAGATCAAGTTCTAGAAGTATTTAAGCATTTTCAAGCCATGGTTGAAAAAGAAACATGGCAGAAATTAAAGTGCATCCGATCAGACAATGGTGGTGAATACATTGGGCCATTTGATGAGTATTGTCGCAGCCAAGGTATTCGGCACCAAAAGACAGTTAAGAAGACTCCTCAACAAAATGGCGTTGCCGAGAGGATGAACCGCACCATTGTGGAAAGAACAAGGTGTTTGCTTTCACAAGTTAAATTGCCAAGATCCTTTTAGGGTGAGGCATTGAAGACAGCGGTTGACGTGATTAATTTGTCTCATTCCTATCCTTTGAATGGTGATGTTCCAGAAAGAGTTTGGATCGGCAAAGATGTGTCTTATGAGCACTTGAGAGTGTTTGGTTGCCGAACTTTTGTTCACATTCCAAAGGATGAGAGGTCCAAGCTTGATAGTAAGTCAAGACAATATATTTTTCTTGATATGGGCATGATGAATTTGGATATAGATTGTGGGATCCGGTCAATAAGGAAATTATTCAAAGCCATGATGTTGTGTTTCTTGAAGACCAAACAATTGAAGGCTTTGGCAAAGGTGATCAACCGGAACAAAAAACTAGTGATCTCATTGACATGGACCCATCTCCTTCATCTTCGGTGGATGATGAAAATGGGGGAGATGTGCAGCCACCTATTGAAGATGTAGAGGATGATGCTAATCCTAATGAAGTTGAGTCAGAAATTGAGGAAGAGCATCCAACTCAAGAATCGCCACCACAACTTGAGTTGAGGAAATCTACAAGGGACCGACAACTTTCAAGAAAGTATCCTCCCAATGAATTTGTGTTGATTTCTGATCAAGGAGAGCCTGAGAGCTACCAAGAAGCAATTGAGCATACAAAGAAAGGTGATTGGAAAAAGGCCATGGAAGAGGAGATGAGTTCCTTGCTTGAAAACCAAACTTATGATTTAGTGAAGTTGCCTAAAGGAAGGAAAATTTTAAAAAATAATTGGGTTTTCAAATTGAAGAATGATGGCAAGAATTTAAGGTACAAAGCACGTTTTGTTGTGAAAGGCTTTGGGAAAAAGAACGGTATTGACTTTGATGAGATTTTTTCGCTGGTTGTGAAGATGTCTTCTATTCGGGTTGTACTTGGCATGGCTGCAATTATGAACCTTGAAGTTGAGCAACTTGATGTGAAGACCGCATTTCTTCCACAAAGGATCTTGAAGAAGAAATTTACATGGAACAACCAGAAGGTTTTGTGGAAAAAGGGAAAGAAAAATTTGTTTGCAAATTGAAGAAAAGTTTGTGTGGTCTCAAGCAAGCCCCGCGGCAATGGTACAAAAAATTTGACTCTTTCATGATGAATAATGGTTTTTCTAAAACCACTTCGGACTATTGTGTGTTTGTGAAAAATTTTCCGGATGGCAAATTTATTATTTTTTTGCTTTATGTTGATGATATGTTAATTGTGGGTCAAGATTCTACCATGATTAATAAGTTGAAGTTAGAGTAGAGTAAATCTTTTGCTATGAAAGATTTGGGACCGGCAAAGCAAATTTTTGGTATGAAAATTGTTCGTAATCGCAAAGAGGGGCTGATTTGGTTATCTCAAGAAAGTTACATTGAGAAAGTTCTTGATAAGTTCAACATGAATAAAGCAAAGCCGGTTGGTTGTCCACTTGCGGGTCACTTCAAGTTTAGTTCGAATCAATGTCCTACAAGTGAGATAGACAAGGAAGAGATGCTGAAAGGTCCTTATGCTTCAGCAGTTGGTTCTTTGATGTACGCCATGGTTTGTACAAAGCCGGATATTGCTTACGCAGTTAGTGTGATGAGTCGTTTTCTCTCTAATCCGGATAAAGAACATTGAGAAGCGGTAAAATAGATTCTAAGGTATCTTCGAAGAACTTCGAAAGTGTGTTTGTGTTTTGGGGATGGTAAACCGATGCTTGATGGGTTCACTGATTCTGACATGGCCGGTGATATTGATTCTAGAAAATCTATTTCGGGGTATTTGATGACTTTTGCAGGGGAAGCTGTGGCATGGCAATCTAAATTACGAAAATGTGTTACTCTTTCAACTATCGAAGTTGAATTTATTGCCATTCTGAGCTTGCAAAAAGAGTTATGGTTGAAGAAATTTTTGCAAGAGTTGGGTTTAAAGCAAGAAAAGTACGTGCTTTATTGTGATAGTCAAAGTGTTATTCATTTGAGTAAAAATTCTACTTTTCATTCGAGATCGAAACACATTGATGCGAGATACCATTAGATTCGTGATGTGTTAGATTTGAAATTGTTGCAACTCGAAAAGGTTTACACAGATGATAATATTTCAGATATGTTGACTATGACTTTGTCAAGGAACAAACATTTGAAGTGTCAAACTTTGATGGGTATGGTTGATGTCTCCACCTAAGTCGGTAGGGGGAGAATTGTTGGGTATACCTCCTTATTGGAGTGTGGGACCCAATTGGTTTGGAAAAAGAATTTTAATTTGGCTTGGTTTAGGTATAATATATTTTTATATGTTATATTTGTGGAGACCCAATTCAATTTGGATACTATTAGGGTTTGATTTAAAAACCCAAGATTCAACCATATATATGGCTTTGTTTATTCGAAAGTATGATATACAACAGCTACAACATTATATTCGACGTTTGACTTGGAGCAGCAGCAGTAACCTTTTATGATCATCTTCGGTGGGTTATCATGGTGATAAGAATAGTGGTGCTCTGCTTTGTTCAGTTTTGAATCTGATTTGGTTCGTTATTTTGGGTCTTTCTTCAATTCTGGTTCTAAAGATTTTTGTTCATCTATTTGGTGAAATCTTTCCTCTTGTTTATTTGTGATTATTTAGAATTCACCTAAGGGTGATTTGTGAGACCATTAGTGTCTCGTTTATAATCGTTTGGAAACTATTTGGTTGATAGTGGAAACGGATTTCGATCCCGTAGACGTACCTCACATTGAGGAAACCACGTAAAAATTCTTGTGTTGCTTTTGATTTAATTTTTCCGTATTAATTTTTATTCTCATTGATTGATTTACTTGTGAGGAATCATTAATTTTTCCTAACAAGATGTAGCTAATGGTTTGATATTTAACTAAAGTAGCTAGTCAATAATTGAGTTTAATGAAGCGTGTTTCTATAATTTTGTGTTATAAAATATCCAAAAAAAAGTTCTAATGAATTTGATAATGACGCTCTAAAAAACTAACGAATGCAAGTGATATTATAATTTTTTTAGACCATTTAAAAGGTCAAAAGAATTACTTTCAGCTAACGTTTGATTTATTAAAATATTATAAAATAGGATGATTATTTATTAGTCTTTTCATAAAATGATCATTTATTTGAATTGAGAAATGGTTGAGAACTATAATTTTAAATTTATAAATTCATGCACAATAGTACGATAATATAGAATCGAGTCTTATATAGTTAAACGTGACAAATAAAAAATTCAAACTTTTTATTATGGCCCTGTTTTGGTAAGAGGCTTTTTAATTTTATTTGTTTTTGGGCTAAAAAAAAATATATATATATATTAATAAGATAAAATATCACATCAAATTTATAATTATTTTATTTTTTTCCTCACAATTATTACATCTAACTAAAAAAATTCAACCATCTTTTCACATACAAAAATTTTAATCTATTAAAATAATTAAAAAAAATTAAATTAACCTATTTTAATAGGGCAGTCAAATATGTTATGATGAACGATGATAGCAAATGGTGTGCAACGGTGAATGATGACAATGATGCTCAAAGTTTCTTCGGGTACTCCGCGGTGGAACCCGCCAACCGAAATTTACGAAGAGAGTGGCGCGAGACGCTATTATGTTGTCTTCTATCTAGGTGATCATAGCATTTCTTCTTTTTGTAGTCACTAGATATATGCATCAATACCGATTAGAGGTTACTTGTTAGTAGGAGAAAATGAATTACAAAAGTATCAAACGCTTATTTATAACAAAAATATTAGAAATTTTAAAAATTTTATCAAATATCTTATATAAGTGTAGAACATATATGTGTAGATCTTACATTCATGTAAGACATTTAGTAGAATTTCTAGAATTTGTAGCATTACTCTATTTATAAACCGAATGAAACACAGTGTGAGGGGCAAAAAAAAATGATTCAGTGTGTTTGGTTTTAATTTTTTGAAAATTAAATTTTTTGTTTTAGTATTTTTTTTTATTTTCAGTGAATATTTTTAAAATTTTAAATAATTTTTTTTATGTTTTTAGATATAATTTACTTAGATATATCTAAATAGTAAAATATTTGTGAAAACGTATATTTTAAAAAATTAATAAATATACAAAAATATGAAAAATAACAAAGTAGAATTTTCTGAAAATCAATTTAAGTGAGAAAAAGAAATGAAATAATTTTGTTTTGAGAGAACTTATGTGTAGGTTTTAATAGGTAGATTTATTTTCCAATAGATGCTATGGTAATGATATTTTTCATCAAATACTATTAAAAAAATATCAGTAATTGTTAATTTTTGGCAATAATTTAAAAAATTTATCACAAAAAGGTCACTAATTATAAGTTTTTGCGATAGTTTAAAAAAATTGTCCAAAAAAAGTCACTAATTTTTAATTTTTAACAACAGCTTGAAAAATTCGTCACAAAAAAAGTCATAAATTATAAGTTTTAGTGACAATTTATAAAAATTGTGACAAAAAAAAGTCACAAATTGTCAATTTTTATAAACATATGCAAAAAAATATCACAAAAAATTATTTTTAGCAATGATTTTACTTTAGTCTAACTATTAGGATCTATTAGGACATTTTATTTTTTCACTATGATATTTCAATGAATAATAAAGCAAATCACGTGAGAAAGGTACATGAATGAAATATATTTTCATTTCTTTGTATTGGAAGGGACAACATTGATATTATAAATATTTTATAACAAATCAATTTATTTTTCATCAAATTTCAGAATTTTGGTGAGAATTCAAATAGCTTAATAACGGAGTTCACTTGCTATAACCATTTTGCATTCTTTCACTTTTTCTTACCCAACTTATTATGAACCAAACATTAAAAAAAGAGTTCTACTGCTCATATTTTTTATCATTTATTGCCAAATTATCCCATCCAAACATAATGTAAAATTTGAATTCGAAACCTCACGCACGACAAACAAATTTGTGCTATAGAATCATTATGCCAATGGTCCTAATAATGATAGCATTTGATCACTGCTATTATGTGCGGCCGGGCCACCCTACCCACCCACCATCATCTTCTCTATAGGACTCTCTCGCGCCATTAATATGAGTTCATTTCTCTCCTATACATAGTTACCTATCCTTTGTCTCTCTCACTCCAATCTCAGTCTTAAAAAAGAAAGAAGATTTATTTACCCAAACAATGGATAGATTGATAGTGCTGTTGTTGTCCATTTGTGTGATCCCAGCGCTTGTCAGCGCTCGCTACTTTGGAAACCCACTTCTAGTCCGAGGCCGCGTCTACTGTGACACTTGCCGTGCTGGTTTTGAGACTGACGCCACCCCTGGCATCCCTGGTACACCCCAAACCAACAATAAATGACATATGTTATGTGTCAACAAATGTTATCCTTCGGTTATTTGTCATTCATTTCATGCCATTGTTTTTTGTTAAATTTGAGGCTCAACTACTTTTAATAGGGTTTGGGTTCAGGACAGAATTAGGGAGGAAGTAGTGTATAGTAGTGTATTGGAGGACTGATATTGTTACCTCGGGTCAAGGATATAATTTCATCTGATTTCTGGAAAATAAGATTACGCCGAGATTGGGAGCATAATTAAAGGCTTCTATATCATATTATCCTGTTCTAAGTAGGTTCTGTCTGGAGTCATGTCGCACCTTCCTAATAATCTTACCATATTTTCATTTTACTACTATAATGTGCCTATCCGAATCCAATTGTGCAGTGTTATTTCTTTGCTATTTCTGAAAAATGGAAGATGAAAATACTATTTGCTGGTCCGTCATGATAGAGGTAGACATGAAGGGGAAAAAAAAAAAAAAAAGTCTTTCCAAATTTTTGCAGATGAATTTTTGAAATGGGGTGCTTTGTCTTATTTATTTATTTATTACAAAGGGGGTGCTTTGTCTAAGAAAAGCATTTGTGCAGTAAGAAAAATCGCCCTGCATTTTGCCTTCTTCCCAATGGGTTGCTATGTGTGCTTTGTGTTGAGGGACTGGCAAAATTTTTCCCACCATTCATCCCTTAAAAAACAATTTAAATTTTCCTTCAAGTGTTCCTTTGTGTGCTTAATGCTGTGTTTGGTAGGGGATTTGGAAAGAAATTTGGAAAGAGAAAGGAAAAAGATGTGTAAAATTAGGTGAAATATAGATATATTTTATTCGCATTTCACCTACATTTTCTATTTCTCTTTTCAAATTTCCCCTCAAATTCCTCAACCAAACACAACATTATTAGAGTTATTGGGTATTCAAAGATATATTGATTGACCATATGGTATTGTGCTTCCTAGGTGCCAGGGTAAGAATTGAGTGCAAGGACAGGGAAACTTTGCAGCTTAAATACAGCATTGAGGGGGTGACCGACTCAACCGGAACATATAATATCATGGTCACCGGTGACCGTGGGGACGATCTTTGTGATTCAGTGCTTGTTAGCAGCCCACAGTCTGATTGTGCTGAAGCAGACCCCGGGCGTGACCGCTCTCGTGTTATCCTCACTCGCTACAACGGTATCAATTCAGACACCCGCTTCGCAAATGCCATTGGATTCTTCAGGAATGAGCCCATGTCAGGATGCACCCAGCTGCTCCAGAAATATCAGGAAACCGATGATTAGGATAATTGTTGTTGTTGTTGTTGTTGTTGTTTTTTTTTCCCAAAACATTTAGTCTGAATGGTGACAGCTACTTGATGATGGTATTGTATCTGTGTTTCATTAATTGTGGTTTTTTAAAAACAAAGCTTGTTATTGTTCATTTCAATTATCTCTACTACTGATAATGCAATATAAGTTGAGGAATTAAAAGTCACGAAATTGTAGATTTGATCATTTCAATAACCTCTCCTCCTGAGGGGAAGGCCTTCGAATTTTTAATATACAGTAATAAATCAACCTCGTTTATTCCAATAGTTTCAGTTTCATTTTCATATTCAGATTAGATGAATAGAACCTCGAAAAATTATTGGGCGCAAACGGAGTACTATGTGGCACGGTACCTTTAACCAATCACAAATATCATGGCCTCCCATGTTGTCTCTCATCACCCAAAACATAAATGTAACCCTCATTTTCTCAATCAATGAAAAAAGAGAAAGGTACCACATGTCATCTACCGCCAAAAATTTCTGGGGAACCTCAAGACACCTAATTGTAGGTAGAGGTGTGGGGGTCAATATAACCACCACAGCAAGGCCAAGACTGGGCCGAGCTTCCCTTTTGGGTCCAAACCAACTTAGGGTCATAGACATAGGCTGAACCCAACTAGTCTAGTAGAATGGGTCAAATACACCTAGGGTGAAGACGTGGGCCGAACCCACTCAGCCCCATCAACATGGGCCCAACGGCTGACTGAGCCCAACCTGCTCAAGGAATCACTGTGGGCCGAAACCACTCGCGGTATTTTGGCATGCTGAATCCACGTCGAGCCCGTTAAGGCTGAGCATCAAGATACACATTATAAATTTAATATTCCTAACTTTACCATAAAATGTCACGTGTTTGGGAAGTCTTGAACTTGGTTTTTTCTCTCACAAACATCACATCCAACCACAAAAAAATCCAACTATCTTTCCAAACATAAAAAAAAATTTCTCCAATAATATCCTATAATTAAAAAAACTTACATAAAAATTCACTTCCCAAACACCCACAATACATAACAAAATTCATAAAAAAAAAATCATAATTTCTTACGTTGTACTTTTTTGGTGTGCACATCGTAGATTTCTCCACTAAACTAATAGTGTATTTACTAAGGCCTTGTTTAGGATGTGCTAGAATAGCATATATTTTTATTTTTTATTTTATTTGAATCACTTCAACTCTTATTTGGGTTACATTACTTTTTCATTATATTTCACATATTTTCATAAAAAGACAAAAAATGATTATTTCAAATCACCCCTAAATAAACCTGGTAAGAAATACATTTTAAGATTTGAGCAATAAATAAAAGAAAAAATTACCAGTAAATCCTGTGTGGTAGAAAGTTAAACCATTTAGTCCTACAAGTTTTCTTATGCACTATTTAGTCCCACTATCTACATCAGCAACATCAACAATATCATTAACATCATCAAAACATTAACTACATTAGCAACATTAACTGCACCAATCGACAATATCAAACATTAACAAAACATCATCTAAAAAAATGAGATTGGGGTTTTTATTTGGTTTCTGGTTTTGTGAAGTAGTGGGTTTTGCTTTCTCTGTTTCTCTCATTCTCTGTAATGCAATGGTGCTCTCACTGCTCACGTCTCTTCCCTTTGATTCGGCCCCACGACTGACTCGCAATCAACATTTCACATCAGATCTCTCATCCATTTTCAATTGGCGAGGTCGGATTGAGAGATTTTGGGATCAGAAAATATGGCGACAGCCTGGATCACAACATTTCACATCCGCCGCTATACAAGGTGTTGAGATCTGATGATAATGTTTGATCAAACAAAATTGTTATGATGATGGTGTTTGATAAAAAAATATGTTTAATCGTTATTTTGATGTTTGATCTTATTTCAATGGTTATTTTGATGTTTAATCATTATTAAGAAAATTGTTTAATCATTATTTTGATGTTGTTTGATGATGATGTTGTGATATTTGATGTTTGAGGTTTGTGGTGTGAACGAAGGGTTGAAATTGTTGAATGAAGGTTTAGATCTGATGATGATGTTTGATAATAAAAAAATTGTTTTGATGATGATGTTTGATAAAAAAAATTTGTTTAATCGTTATTTTGATGTTTGATGTTATGTTAATGGTTATTTTGATGTTTAATCGTTATTAGAAAAATTGTTTAATCGTTATTTTGATGTTTTGATGATGATGTTTGATATTGTTTTGATGATGATGTTTGATGTTGTTTTAATAATGATATTTGATGTTGATGATGATGTTGTGATATTTGATGTTGTTTTGATAATAATGATGTTGTTTTGACGATGATGATGCTTGATGTTTAATGGTCATTAACATTGGGATAGAACCTAATGGTTCAAAAGAAAATTCATAAAACCAAATGAATTATAAGATACAAATTTAAAATTTATTGGTGTATCCCCTAAATAAAATAACTTCAAAGGGTTATTAAGGGAAGTCCATGCTAAACTATTCACTAACGATTTCAACCTTAATGTGTACTCTCCGAAAGATGTGGCTACAAATCCTGGTCTCCTTCAACATAACACGAAAAATAAAAATAAATAAACCAGAAAAATAAAAATAAAAATAAAAATAAAAATAAAAATAAAAAAGGGTTAAATAAAAAAGGGTTATTGAGGGGGAAAAAGTTAAAGAAAATACATCCCATCGCATGAAAAGATCATCAAATCTAGACTTTCTTTGTTCTTCTTTCATGTTTCTTGGAGGTCACAAAAGTGCAAATTTGAGTAGGGCAACCCCCCAACAGGGTGTGATCCATATTTCAAGATTGATTGAATTGAATAATACATGTTTGTATGTAATTCCAATGGTGTAATGTTTCTTTGGCAAGTTTGCATCATAAATGAATGAATGAATGTCTTCTTCGATATGGGGTTCGAAATCAGATGATAAAGCCGATATGACTAAAGCGGCTATCATCATCACACCACCAACTACTCCGGATAATTCTGTCAAGAATGAAAAGAAAAAAAAGGTATCGTTTATCATCGTTTAATTTTTTATTTATTTTTTAATCAAGCCGATTTGTTATTTATTTATTTTTTCCCGTTAATGTAAATCAACAAATATGTTGAGTCATTGATATATTTTTGGGATTATAGTCTATCATTCCGAAGATTTTTGGGTCCAAGGGAAATGGGAGAGAAAGCTCAGATGATGATGTATCGCAATCAGATGAAGCTGTCCATGGTTCCTCTCTAATTTTATTTTATTTTATTTTTTTGAATTAGCGAAAAGAAAGCTTTATTAATAAAATTCAATGTACATATTAAACAGTCATTCTCTCTCTGGAAGTTTTTAATGCATTTAAATGCCATAATTAGGAGTGTTTAGGAAGAGATTTTTTTGAATTAAAATAAATTAAAATAATTAATAAAACAAAATGTTATATTACCTAATAATTATTTTATTTTTTCTCACAAACATTACATTCAATTATAAAAAAATCTAATCATCTTTCTAAACACAAATATTTTAACCTATTAAAATAGTTAAAAATTAAAATAATGAATTAAAATAATCTAAAATGAAACCTAAGTTTCATTGTGATGTAATTTTTTGTTTGGCTGTGGGGGAACAGATTTGGATAATAAAATTGCATCAAGAAGGAAAGCATTCCTCGAAGCATATCCTACCATTAGAAAAAGTTTATCAGGTAGGGTTCCTCAATTGGATTGTGTAATTTGTGTTTGGTATCTGCAATTAACATTTTTTTGTCATTGTCCATGTGCATAATATCACTATCATCACATTTTATATATTATCTTCTACTCGTAATGAGTCAACTCCCCAATTATATTATTTAGGAAAAGAGTAATATATATATTTGCGTATAAATAAAAATTAAAAATAATATAATTATTTTTGCCCCTAAAATTATTGATTTTGTATAAATAAACAGTATTATATGTAGTCTCTATATGTTTTTCTTTCTGCCATTTTGGTTCCTATAATTTTAATTCACTCAAACTTGACTCTGAATTTATAATTTTGTCTTAATTTGTAATAATTGATTACAATTATTAGTATTTTTTTGATGAAAAATGTGTACATAAGTGGCATATGTTATGCTTTTATATACAAAATTATAAACTTGTTCAACTCAGTTAGTTAACCTCAACCAACTTAATAATAATTTTTCTTCAAAAAACTTAAGTATTATCAATTAGACTAAATTGATATAAAATTTATCAAAATTAAGCTAATTAAAATTATGTGGACTAAAATGATATAAGAGATAAAATGGAAGGACCCTAATAATTATTATTTTGTGAATTAACTTCAAAGTGATTATGAAAGAGTCTGGAGTGTCTCAGTTGAGTATTCCAATCGAACGGTCCACCTATTTTGGATCTGTCTCGATAATCCAAATCGTTGAATGTGTAGGCTCATTGAATACTTTATTCTTGTAAAAAATCAGGGTGATCGGATATTAATATCCATTTGATCATATCATAATTGTGTCAATAATTTATTTTTAAAATCATACCTACCGTTGACACAAAATTCATTTGATTAAATGTCTATCAATATCTGATTAATATGATTTTTTGTAGAGATAAAGTGATTGACGAGTCTTACACATTAAACGATTCGAATAATTAATATGGGCTCCGTGATTAGCCCATGGTGGCCCAAAAGTACACTCCATTTCGATTTTGGACAGAAGAA
The DNA here is from genome assembly GCA_025200525.1 of Camellia lanceoleosa. NCBI lineage: Eukaryota > Viridiplantae > Streptophyta > Magnoliopsida > Ericales > Theaceae > Camellia > Camellia lanceoleosa. The sequence continues at coordinate 1,091,060 of JANUSC010000052.1, forward strand.
AAACCACTTCAATTATCAAATTGTGAGTGAATTTTCAAAAAATAATGAAGAATATTTGACCTACGGAAAAGTAAAGAGCTCAAGACACCACATGAGCTTTGATTTATAGTATGGCAAGTGTAGCATATATATATATATATGTAGGCTTCATTTGGCTATGTGAATTAGGTTGGGTTAGGTTATGTAGACTAAATTAGTTACTAAAAGCTAAAAATAGGTTAAAAAGTTAATAAAACGAAATGTCATATTCAAATCATAATCATTTCACTTTTTTTCTAATAAAAGTTTAAAAAAAAAACTAAAATAATCAACCCAAACAAACTTTTTAATCCCAACTAAAAAAAATCTCAACTCTTAAAAGCTAGCTAAAATTTTTTTTTGCCAAACCACAACATAATATAGATATAATATTTATTGGTGGTTCAGTTTTCTAATTGAATCTTTGTGTAATGGGTGCAAGCCACGCACCCATTAAACTGAAAGACTAAAATCTTCATTGTCTGCTTGGTTTGTATGATATTTGGTAGCTTACCTAACTAAAGACTTAGTGCGATTTGATTGTTTCCATCATGTAAACATAAATTGGATGTAAAATACAGAAAATTTTCTATTGTTGATAGATATTGACCCTTTGGGGCTGTCATTGAAAAGATGAATATTATCAGAATTTGATATGGAAAAACAAAACCATGGTGTATTAATTTGTTAATCTACTCTCAGAAAGACACAGCAGTGTGGGGATTGAAGGGCTGAACCTGTCAAACTTTGAGCAGTCAATGGCACCAACAACAACTGTAATTCAAGATTTCCGGTATATATATGAACTGTCATTTTTATTCCGTTTTTATTACGTCCATGTTATCTTAGGTTAACAACAATGTGATTTGGGATTGCAGGATATTTGTTGGAACATGGAATGTGGGTGGAAAAGCTCCCCATCCTGAGCTCAACCTTGAGGATTTCTTGCAGGTTGAGGGCTCTTCAGATATATATGTTTTGGGGTATTTATGATGATTAACTCACAACATTTTTCCACTTCAACTTTTTTAGTAATACAAATAAAGAAAATTATACGTTACGCGTACTAAAATTTTTGTTTTGTGCTTTGGTGTATAATAATTCAAGATTTCAGGAAATAGTTCCTTTAAGCGCAGGAAACGTTCTGGTGATCGAGGACAACGAGCCTGCAGCGAAATGGCTTGCGCTCATAAACCAAGCACTTAACAAACCAAGTCATAATGACTCTATTAACTCTAGTGAATCAGGCAGTAGTACATCAAAGCACACTAACAATTCAAAGGAATCAAAGTCCAACTTCTTCCGGAAGCCTTCTCTCAAAGTACTTAGTCGGAATCTGAGGGCCGATAATGGGCTTCTCAAGGCCTGCAACTGCCATTTGAATACACAGGTCTCAAACCGGCGGAGGCCGAGAAAGCTTAGTGATCCCAGTGCTTCTTCTCTAGTCCAGCGTGATTCAAGTGTCGATGAATTCCTCTCCATTGCAGAATTAGCTACTACCTCGCTAGACACGACCACCATGAGTTACCGGCTTATAGCATGCAAGCAAATGGTGGGAATCTTTCTCTCAATTTGGTCTCGGAAAGAACTGGTGCATCACATTGGCCATCTCAGAGTCTCCAATATTGGAAGAGGAATCATGGGTTGTCTTGGCAACAAGGTTTGTTCAATTGAATGTTACTTACTACTAGGTGCATGCATCCCCCCTTGGTTTCACCCTCTGTGAATGTGAAGTCAATACTCAATTATTCAACATTGAAATTTAAGAGGATAGATGGCACACATTTATTTATTTTTATAGAAAAAAGAGTAAATTATAATTGAGATTTGTTTAAAATATAAATTGCCTTTTAAAATTACATTATGTCAATTTGAAGTTTTTAATTTCATAATAAATGGCCTATTTTATTAATAAATTATCAAGTCAATAAACAGATTTTAATGAGTGGAAAGAATTCAAATGAGTTGGTTTATATAATTGAGAGAATTCAAATGAGTTGGTTTATACTCTTGTGTTCCAGGGGTGTATATCAATAAGCTTGTCATTGCACCAAACAAGCTTTTGCTTTGTTTGCAGTCATTTGGCTTCTGGGGAGAAGGAGGGAGATGAGCTAAAGAGGAATGCAGATGTAGCTGAGATCCTAAAAAGCACACAATTCCAAAAGATCTGCAAAAATCCAAATCGGAAAATCCCAGAAAGAATTATCGATCATGAGTAAGTACTTCGATCACCACCTTCATTCAGATTTCCATATATCCAAATCACAAAAATTACATAAAGGATAGGCTATGCTTACTATAATTTTCATTTACAATCTTATATGACACTTTATCTACTGCAAACTGTACCCTGCCCTCTGTTTTTTTATTTGTTAAAAACAACCCTCTTTGTTTTTAATTTTCAAAATTCACTTTTCAGAAAATTCAACTTGTTCGTTTTTCATATTTTTTTATTTTCACTAATTTTTTTTAATATTTTAAGAAATTATTTTAATTTCTAGACACACTTAACATAAAGACACCTAAAAAGTATAATATTTGTGAAAAAAAATATTTAAAAAATTCACTAAATGTCAAAAATGCAAAAAAATACAAAAATTCAGTACATTTTTTTTTATTTTTGTGTATTGATTAATTTTTTAAAATATTTTTTCACAAATAATTTACTATTTAGATACATCTAAGTAAGGTACATCTAAAAAAATTTAAAAAAATTACTTAAAATTTAAAAAATATTCACTAAAAATAAAATAAACACGAAAAATAAAAAGTTCAATTTTTAAAAAACTAAAACCAAACACACCGTAGTTTTGAATCTCTCTCTTTCTTTCATTCATCTGATCTATTTGTCAGTGGCCTGCCCTATGTTTTTTTATTTGCTTGGTTAGAGTTTTTTAAAAACACTTCTCAAAAAAATTTTACTTTTTTGTTTTTTCGTATTTTTTTTTTATTTTTACTGAATTTTTTTAATATTTTAAGTAATTTTTTTTAAATTTTTAGACATACTTAACATAAATATACCTAAAAAATAAAAAATTTGTGAAAAATAGCAATTAAAAATTTACTAAATACTAAAAATATAAAAAAAAAATACTTGAATTCAATATATTTTTTTATATTTATTAATTTTTTAAAATATTTTTTTATAAATTTTTTACCTTTTAGATTCATTTAAATAAAGTACATCTAAAAAAATTAAAAAATTAAAAATATTAAAAATATTTATTAAAAATAAAAAAAAATTAAAAATTAAAAATTTTAATTTTTAAAAAATTTAATTCAAAAAATTCAAATCAAACGCGTATTAATCTTGAATCTGTCAGAGACGAAAAGGTGTTTGTGGAAGTTTTGAGTGGGCAGAGTCAGAGATGAAAAGATGTTTGTGGAAGTTTAGAGTTGGGTGGGTTGAAATGTAGGATGGAACGTGGGTGTGTGAGGGATGTGAATGTGTTTATTTATTTATTAAATCAACTAAATTTTATGTGTAGAAGTTTCTAGAGACTAAATTTAAGTTTTACCAAATTTAAATTTTAATAGTATGAATAATCCATGGTTGAGAATTTGCCACATTATAAAAACAAATGGTAAGAAAAGTATTGCTTGATTATATATTATTGTCTTTACTTCTTTTTTATTGGGTTTCTAATTAGCTGGCAACTCTTGAAAAATTTAAAAAGATAAAAAATTATTTTAAAAAGTTAAAAAGTTAATACTATTTACTAAAAAAAATATTAAAAAATAATATACACATAGAAAAATGATTTGGTACCCGAATGAGCCCCGCCCCGAATGCCCCGGGAGAGAGAGAGAGAGAGGGGGAGAGAGAAAAGAGCGGAGAGGGAGATCGGAGAGGAAGATCGTCGCCGATCGTCACCGTCGCTGTCGCTGTCGCCTCGCCCTCGCCACAGCCCGCCTCGCCTGCCTCCACCCCTTGCCTCAAATTTTGAGTTTGTTGGTCCTCCTTCCTTCTCTTCGTGTTCTTCTTCCTTCACGAAAAAATAAAATAAAATAAAATAAAATTACAACCACGAAACGACGTCGTTTCGTGGTTTCGGGGCATTCGGGGGAGTCGAATTCGAGCTCTCAATCGCTACTCTATACACATATTAATACAAATCAAAAAATAAACTCATGGATTGGTATTGATGAGGTGGTGAAGTCAGCGATCGGGGAAAAAAATTATAGTAAAATATTCACTAAATTAGATGGTAGAGCTGGGCCCGTGGAGGCTCACCATGAGTTCCGTTTTGATAATCTGAACCGTTGAATAAGTAGAACTCGTCTAGTTCTATAATCTTATCAAAAATCATGTCTATCGAATATCGTCAAATACATGATCAAATCAGTTTTGTATAAAAATAGATGGTGTTATAATTAACAGTTATTAAAAAAACTAACACGATCAGATAGCTATTAATATCCAATCAACGTGATTTTTACAAACATATAGTACTCGACGAATTCTACACATTGAACGGTTCCGATTAGTGAAACGGGACTCGTGGTGGCCCCCATGGGTCGAACAGAACAGACCAATTTATGCCCGAAAAGTAGAGAATCAATCTCCTATACTGCCCTCTGCCGCGCTGCCGTTTAGGCTTCCAACCGTACAGCCTATTCCATCACTTTATTCCCCTATATACTTATTTATATAATTTTTTAATACACATTTTTTCATAAAAGTCAAAAAGTCAACCCAAATATTCATATTTTTTTCCTCAATTTTTTAGTCCAAAAAGACAAAAAGTACACTTATTTAAGACACTCCAAACAACCCCCTAATTATATATTACCATCTTTCTTGTGTCTAACATTGATTGCAGTCGAGCAATTTGGTTTGGCGACTTAAATTATCGGGTATCTTTGAGCTACGAGGAAACAAGGCTTTTGTTGGAGGATAATGATTGGGAGTCCCTCCTAGAGAGAGATCAGGTTTGTTGTTTATGTTACAAAATCAATTTGTAAAAATAGGGTCCAACTTAGTTTCTCTTTTGTTTTCTCTCTGTTGGATTGCATGCTATCTAGCATTTGCTTTGTGGATAGCTCGATGCTCTTCCTTAATCATGCTTTTTATATGCTTTACCTCCTTTTTTTGATCGACAAAAATCATTTGTTAGATGATTAACATTTTGAAGGAGTTGAACTTTTAATATACCAATGCACCTATCTCTTAGTCAATGGATTTATATAATTTTGATCTTAGCGTTGTATATTTTAATGGTAAAAACTAGCTACTTACAAAGTCAGTCACCACTACATTTGGGTCATAAATAACCATAGTCACAATGACTAAGAGATAGAAACCATTTAAATCATGTGTTCTTTAGTTGTTCATTTGATCAAGTAATGGCCCTTTAATTGGGAATCTCATATTTTGATCTTTCTCGCTGGAATGCTGCAATTTTAATTGAAACAATTTCATGGCGATGCCTTATGAATGCAATGTAAGATCAATCAAAGGAGGCATCCGTTTGTCTTCGAGCTTTTGATTTATTTGAAACATACGTCAACCCAGTTGAGATATGCGTTATGAGTAATGATGCTTTTTGCCTCAACTTTTTGTGTTGTTTGATGTATTGTTGTAGTACTCTTTGTAGTTGGAGTCACATGTTTTCTTTTTCTATTAACAATTTTTTTCTTTAGCCCAAAGTACTCTGCTTGGTAGATCACAAAGTATGGATTTTACATTTGCTTAATATTAATGGAGATGGAGATTTTTACACACAAACTTGGAAATTTTTGTTTTAGTTTGTTTATCTTGATTAATTAATTGTGTAGAATAATTTTAAAGCGTAATGCTTGAAATTGTTTAATTGACCCTTTCTTTATTGTTGAGCGCAGTTGAATATGGAAAGAGAAGCAGGAAGAGTGTTTAATAGGTGGAATGAGGGAAGGATCTTCTTTGCCCCAACTTACAAGTACTCACACAACTCAGATTCCTATGCTGGCGAGACTGTCAAATCCAAGAAAAAAAGGCGAACACCAGCATGGTCTCTCTCTCTCTCTCTCATAAAACACACACAAGAGGGTACTAGAAAGACTGAATTGCATTTTTTTAAGGGTCTGGCTTTGGTCCAGTCCACCATCGGACTGGACCGTGCTGTTGGGTCCGTGAGGGTCTATCATGGGTCTCGTTTTAAAAATATGAACTGTTGAATATGTAGAACTCGTCGAGTATTATATGTCTATGAAAAATCAAGTTGATTGGATATCGATACCTATGTGATCAAAATAGTTTTTTATCAACTATTAATTTATTTACCGTCCATTTTTTTTTATCGATCAACGTGATTTTCCACAAGCATATAGTGCTCAACAAGTTATACACATTGAAGATTCAGATTTTCAAAACGGGACCCGTGATGGGCCTCCACGGACCCAACAGGACGGTCCAGTCCGATAGTGGACTGGACCAAAGCCAAACCCTTTTCTGAAAACACACACAATGTCAACTGCTGGTGATATTTTGGTGGTGTTTTTGTTTATTTTTTATCAACATTTTGTTTTATAGGGGTTGAGTATTAAACGTGATTAATTACTTCAAATTGGGAGTCTTGATCAGTTTAATTTGATGTTAAATTTCAGGTGTGATAGGATATTATGGCATGGTAGAGGCATTGAACAATTGTCATATATTCGTGGGGAATCCAGATTTTCGGATCATAGACCGGTGTGTGCTGTTTTTGCTGTCGAGGTAGAGAAAAGAGTTTAAGCAAAAAGTTTAGAAACGGTTTCTCTTGTGCCACTAGATTCGAATTTGAAGAATGTATACCACAAAGGCACAGTTTCTATGAATTTTAATCGAGTTCTCAAACCTTGTATATATATAGAGTTTGAGTTTTTCGAGAGTCTTGGGATGAAATTAAGAAGGATCTTTTAATATTAGTTCTTCACTACATAAATCTTTGTATTTGTTTCTCCGTTTTTAAAAGCAATAGAAAATATATAACCAAAGATTTCAAGCATGCAACAAGGAAATTAACTGATTGCAATCAAAAGCCAAGTTTAAGAAGTATTTTGTGAGTGATTTCATTGTTCATCTGAAGCAAATTAGTCATTCATAGGTTGTGTTTGATAGTCTTTGTAGAGAAGTGTTGGTACTGTTTTTCTGGTTCGATTGCTACAGTTTGAGACAAAATTCCAATTCATAGGCTATGTGTTTGGTAGTTGCCTTTGTAGAGAAGTGTCGGATCTATCGCTGAATGGGATCATTTGTCTCCATCATTACAACAAAATTCATTAGCTACATCTACTAGTGTGCTATTTCCAATTCCAAAGCGAGGTAACAATCATAGGAATACGTATTTCTGAATGGGATCATTTGTCTCCAATTTTTTTATTTTTTATTTTTAATTTTTAATTAAGAGGTTGATTTAGTGGACAAAACTTAGAATCTAAAGATATACTTCTTTTAGGTTTCAAGTTCAATATTCATTAGTATCAATAAATTTCTTGGGACTATATTCCCCCCCCCCCCCCGCGCGGTAAGTGAATGGTGAGATTGACGAACTCTTTGGGGCCATGTCTTGTCCTATTTTAAATGGGCTCTCGTAAGTAAACTTCTTAGGCCATGTCTTGTCCTATTTTAATTGAGGCTTTGTAAGTAAATGGTGGGATTGATTCCAGAATTAGTTGAGATGCATAAGTTGGACCGGGCATCTAATTATAAAAAAAATAAAATAAAAATTCTCTTCTTATTATAGGCTGCGATGTGTTGAAATAATTATATTTTAATTGGGATTTGGCAAATCATTGAATGGAGAGTGTTGAGAACAAGAAATAGAAAAAATATTATATCCCCTATCGTATGGAACAAGAAGGGACTTGTCATTGATGGTATCTCAGTTGTCCCTTCTTTATTTTGGAGTTCTTATAATGGGGTATTTTGGAAAGTTAATAAAAAATTAATTTTTGATTTTTTATCAAACTTTTAGTTTTTTTGGAAAGTGATTTAGGAAGTTAGTAAAAAATTGACTTTTTATTTTTTGATTTAATATTTGTTTATGGTATCAAATCACTTTAAAATGGCCGGAATACCCTTACCAAACTTATGAAATTTACGTTTTTCCCATGTGAGTTTGAACACTTTTTTTTTATTGTAATATTAAAATTTAAGGAGGGTAATTATGTAATTTGATAGACTTGCATTTTACCTCTTCCGAAATGATGTTTGTTGCGTTTTACAAAGCACTGCGTTTTTCCCCATAAAATGAAAACGCTGCTTTTTGTGAATGTTTCCAAAACAGCACAATGTAGTGTTACATCATCACAAAAATCTCCTATAAAAATATCTTTGGAATATCTACTAGCTAGTCTTAGACCATCTCTAACGGTGAACCAAATCCAACATCAAATTCAAAATTTGATGAAAAACTCACTTTTTGAAACTCCAACCATTGCACCAAACTCATATCAAAATGAGAATTCAGCAAACAAAACATTAAACTGATACCCAGACACAGATTTCACCAAATCACTGTTATTGACCGTTGAATGTATCCAACCAACAACGGTTGCGCCGGTTGACCAACCGTCACCGTTCTTTTGAATTAGGTAGGTTTAAACCGGTCAAAAAGGTTCAAACAGTTTAAAAAAAATTATTTTTGCTACCGGTTGATCGCCGGTCAACCAACCGTCAACCACTCCCAAACAATTGATGAATTGGGTAGAGTGGACGCCTAATTGTTTATACATGTTTGCAAATGGAAGTGGAAGTGGAAGTGGAGTCTTCCTGGCACTTCACATGTTTGCAAATGAAAATTATTAGAAGTGGAAGTGGAGTCTTCTTCTCCTGGAAGTGGACGCTTTTCTCATCTTCGAAGGTATCTAATTCATGACTTTCATGCTTCCCTAAGGATATTTCTTATAAATGACAATCCGATGAAGACTTCACGGATCGAGAGAGAACGAGCTTGCAAAAAGTCAGAAAATATATATATATATATTTACACTTATTGGTCGACCAACTAGTCGACCACAATATTTGATACAGATTTGATGAACCGTTGGAGCATGAAGTATCAAATTGAGGAAATGGTTATTTTTTACTCAAATTTGATGAAATATTAGGTGAACCGGAGATGCTCTTATTGAACCAAATCAATTACTCATAAGTCTTGTTGACCTTTTAAATACACAATTAAGTCAGTGTCCCTATTTACACACGACCTTTCATCTTAAGGCACACTATTAACTAATTTATTTTTATTACAATATTAACCTAATATAAAATGATCACAAAGGACAAAAGGCTATGATACACACTTTACATAAAATTATCATAAAGGATAATAATGAATACAATATACACATCTTCTCTTAAACGTTACTTACGTATCTTATCTCTCAATAATTTAAACCCTGAAACAAAAACCAAAAATCCTTAAAGAAACAACCAAAAATATATGTATTATTGTAAATTTGATCTGATCTGATCAATGATGGATGCATCTGGTAATATTGGTTTGGAACAATGGGGTAAGAAAAATGTTAGTTTTTCATTTATTTATTTTTAGTTTTCATGTACTTATTGAGTGGTAAACCGTTTGTATTCGTTTGGATACCCAGATTCGAACAATGTACTCATGTTCGACTATCTAAAACCAAACAAGTTCTAATTGTTCGATTTTCTATTGTCAAACATAGTTCACATGTTCGGTTAATAAGTTCCGAACTTATAACATTTGTTTGGTTTTCAACAGTCAAACGTTTAAATTTAGCTCAACTCTGTATTTTCGAACACTTATAACAATTTTTTTTTTTTTTTTTTCCAAAACTATGCATCCATGAAATGCAAGAATGTTGATCCGAGTGTCTTCAACACGAATGGAGACCGGTTTAAACTGGTTCCCAAACCTCTGGGATGACAATGAAACAGAGAATGGAGGGAGACGTTCACAACGTGTGTGTTTTTGAAGTGGAGGTGTGTATTATAGGAAATATAGAAGATTGAAAATTGTGGGTGGGGTGTGTGAATGAATAAGGGTAAAGATGAAAAATTGTAAATGGAGTGTGTAAATAATGGCAAAGATGGAAGATTATGGTGTGTATTGAGCAAATTTCTTATTTATCAAATTACTAAAGGTGTGCTTTGAGTAGTGGTGTGCCTTGAAATGAAAGGTGGTGTGTAAATAGAGGCACTCATTAGTCCTCAATTGTCTATATTACTGTCATGACCCAAACCCGCCCCTATGGGTTTAGCACCGTAATCGGCTAGTAATCCGTGATTACCGAAGGCCTACTTAACAAGAAAGACAAGAATATCTGGTAAAAAGAGGTCGGAAGCCAAAACAAGAAATAAATATGTCTAATGAGCTATGACAATCAATACAAAAAGACTTTTCGCACATATTCATATTCAAAACCAAAACAAGATATACATACATCATATAGATATTGTGTTAAGGACCAAATCCCTACCATAACAGTACAGTGCAAGTCTTAACATTTATTATAGAACAAAAGCAAAAGGGGAAATCTAAAACACCCCAAAACAGCCATGGCTTTGACGCACTCGGAACCTCGAAGTGAGGCATAATGGTTGGCTTTGACAAAACGGGAGCTTAGCCTGACGCTCCTAACATCGGTCCGGTGCTTGGACATCTACATATATATATAAACAGTGAGCTAAAGCCTAGTAAATAACAGTTGTATAAAGAGGTTAAGAATGAATGTCCTTTCAGTAAATAAACAATATATCGGTCTTAGAAACCATAGCGATCACATGTGGTGCATCCCCATAGCAAAAAGACAAGAGGGTCTTAACAAATCGAAACCAGTTGATGGCCATCATAATAGTAAATGTAGTGGTTCTAAACATGAGAAGCTGCCAGAGATCTCTGTGTGATAAGAATAAAGACAAGAATAAAGAAATTGCTATGGATGCCAGTTACAGTTTACAAATAGGACAAACATTCATTCATTAAACAATAACGATTCAAGAAGCGTAACGCTTGATCATTCAAAAATAATCATAATTGAACATATCTTTACAACATTGTTACTCACGAAGCACCGGGCTATAAGCGGCTAATGAGCGTTCTCGGATGTCTACTACGATTCTGACCCGAACATACACTAAGTTACACACTTGGGAATCAACAACAGTCCCTAACTCGACTTGGTGTGGTTCTACATCAATATCCTCATTAAGATGCCTTAAACATGGCTTCGGAATGCTTAGCATTGAAAGAGGATGCAAAGATACACTTTAAAACACTTTTCAAAATTTTTAGAAAACAGGGTCTCGCCGAACGCGGGCTTTCTCGCCGAGCGGACATCAGCAAAGGATCTCCGCCGAGCGTGACTTCTTCGCCGAAGCGTCAGAACTTCTATGAAAGTATTGGATCATGCACCACGCGACGGACGCCGACCTCCGCTCGAAGCGAGACAGAGGTCTCGCCGGCGTGAACTCTCACTCGAGCAGACTGTAAAACACAAGAACTTTTGGGTACATGCATTTCACGCTCGTGCGCAACTTTCCACGCTTGTGCGGAAGTGCACGACTCAGAGGGGACGCTCAAACATGAAGTCCTCGCCGGCGTGGAGTCCAAAATCTGGAATTTTATTCATCCCCAAGCACAAACTTAAGCATTTAAGCCTCAAACTTCGATCCTTTTGGGCTAATTTTCTAGAAACACTTAAAAACCCATAATATAACATGTTTCAAGATCAATTTTGTAAAATCAAGCCCAAAGGTAAACCAATTGAACACCAATTACAAATAAACTTCAAGAACAAGATGTACATTTAACATGCATGTGTTCAATTAAATTCAAAGCTACTAACACGACCAAATGCAAGTTTTAGCTCAAGAACATGATGAATTCATGGACTATAACAAAAATGTGGACATGCGTGGCAAATTCATGAAGAACAATTCCAAAATCCAAGAATATGTGCATACGCAAGAATTCACTCTTAAATTCAACTCTTTTAAACCAATTCTTGACTTTAAACTCTAAATTACCA